>CM035093.1:62709964-63128630 GCA_020205505.1 Panax japonicus
CTTCCAAACATATAATCTACAAAATGGAAACAAAATGCATGAAAAGTAACTAAGAAACACGAGATTAAGCAAATAATTCAAGTAATAGATGCTAGATAAGTAGGTATAAAACCTACTTATCAAATTCCCCCAAACATAAACCTTTTCTTGTCCTCAATCAAAAACAAAACACAGATGCAACACAATGAAATGGAGTGGAATTAATCTATACGCCTACAAATCCAGCAGTATTGATAAACACAAGTCTTTTCACCCGGCCTAAGAGAAATCAAGTAAACATAATAATACATCATATCAAAACTCATCAGTAATTTACCGATCAATCATCAAATCTTAGACTGTTATTATTCATATAGTGCGTGTGTGCTCAACAACAATGCTAACTGATTTAAAATCAAATTTAACACATAACAAATCTCTTTGAAGGCATCAGACAGTGTAAACTCAAGAAATTCAAAAACAAGTTAGATCCAACTAAAATCAAACAATTACCACTATCGAGGGTCAACATGGGATACTTATGCTTTATTTTCATACATGGGGTCTTTTTGCTCTTATTTCCCATTTTATTCTTTTTTTTCCTTATATACACATAGTGATGCAATGTCTTATTCCCTTAGGCTTTTCAATGCTACCTTAACATGCTTTCGACCAACGACTCCCAGACCATTAAGACCTTAGGGCGCTAGGTAGACAATCCCCTCGGGCTTACTTACTCAAGTAAAAAAGGCCACAAAACTAGACAAGCATGCCACGGTGTTTATTCATACTTTTTTTTCTCTTTTTTATTTTAATTTTTTATATAGCTTATATACCCAAAATATTCCCCCAAACTTATGTTCTTGTCTAACTTTAGCCATCACTACATATTCTTGTCATTCTTTCATTCAAACTAGAATTATCCCTTAAAGTCCCATTATGTATCAATTTAAACTCAATCAATCAACAAGTTGTTTTTACTGTGCTATCCTTATTATACCAGTTTCAAACAGAAAAAGATTCAACTCATAATAGGAAATCACATCAAAAGCTCTAATAATCAGTATTATACTTGTCTATCTAATCCCATTCTCATCATTGGCCAAAATAAAATGTAACTATCAAACAGCTGGACTCATACAAGATGAACATATTAACTAACTATTATTTTTGAATTTTTAATAATAATTTTTTTTAATGAAATGTGGTAAACATAACATGATTGCAAAGATAAATAAAAACTATTTATATTCCTAAGCTACTATGCAACTACATGATTATCTGAATGCAACATGTAATAATCCTAAACATAAACAATGAACTATCATATGCAAATGAAATTAAATATGCACATGCAACATGCACCTAAATCCCCCAAATTTGAAAATTACAATGTCGTCATTGTATAGATAAAGCAATGAATAAGACAGGACTTCCCTATAATTGCCTATGTCTAGGTTGGTGGTTGTTGTTGTTCTTCATCGGAATCGCTAGGTGGGAATCTTGGCATTGGTGCTGGTTGCTGGTATGGGAATTTGGCATTAGGATTGAAGCTTTGGAGTGTAGTGTTCAAGGAGGCGAAAGATAAATTCATGGCCTCAAACATGTGGTCCTGCCTTGCCGCTAGTCTCCACATTTCTCTTTGTGCCTCCTTGTTGTGCTCATCCACTTGTCGTTGAAGGTTGAGGAATTGAGGGCTAGATATTACTCTGGGCTGTTGTGATGTCTCTCCAATTGCCGCATTCCCCTGAAACTAATCATCATCCAAGGTGTCCTCAGCGTCAGCCTCATCCTCCGAGGCTGAGGGAAATACAAATCCTACTCCTCTCGGGTGTGTCTCGCCTCCAGGCCACACAACATATCTTGCAATCATTCTTGAGTCAAGTGTCTGCAGCGGCATCTGGGTTATCTCATCATCTGACCAATGCACTCCCGCCTGTATACACAATCCACAGATAAGTGATGGGTGTGGCAATCCGCCAGAGTATGGTCCTCAAAGGCATCTTTGGATCGAAAAGTTATTTATAGCCCCTATGTCCATGATGAAATCTTGTATCATAGCATATAATAGCACTGCCTTGTCCTTAGACACATCTGACATGTGTGTAGATGGAAGTAACTTAGCATACAGAAAGGCGTACCATATCTTCCCGAACCGACTGAGATACTTACTGCGAAAGGCAGTGCCTCTATGATTTGATTTTTTCCATAAGGTACCCGGCTTTGTCATTTCATGCATAATAACCTCATAATCTGGATCATTATCACGTAAGTTTCGGTAATGGCTATGTCTCGGTGCTCGTAACAGATAGTACGTGTTAATGGCATCGGCACTGAAAGGCACTAACCTACCCCGTACAAAAGCATTGAAGGGGGCCTTATCCTCGGCGTTAGCGTAGAATTCTTTTACCACACTTACAACTACGGGTTTGGGCTCTGCTATTAATTTATTTTAACCTTTTTGATATATTTGTTGCATCATTTCGCCATCTACAGGCTCAGGTGCCAATCCCCGCTCAGGTGTGAGTGCTTTTGTCACCATATAATCGTAACGATTGGCGGCGGCGACACTTATGAATTTTTGCCTATCAAAGGTTCGTGTTGGTTGTGTGGCCCCTGAACTCTCTCCTCGTTGCCTTTTTGATGTCGGTTTTGGTTCCATTGATTTGGAATTGATGAGTTTTTCCCCCAAACTTTACTTAAGCAATTTGTTGAACACTTGGTGTGCGAGCCATGAAATTCCCACAAACTTGGTTATTTAGCTTGAACTATGGTGATAGAAGATGAGGAATTAGAAAACCAATTCCTACTTTCAATATGTGTCGAATTTGGTTGTAGATATTTGCACAAATTCTATCATTGAACTTCCAATTGGTATTAATTAAGGTTGTTCGATTATGTGGTGAATGGATGGAATTATAGAGAGGAGTTTATGGAAGTGGGTAGTGGGTGACTAGGTGGGTGGAGTGGGGTTGTGTTCAATTGTTATGAGGAGATGGGAAGTTATCTGAAGGTTGTGGGTGTATGTTGTGTAGGAGTTGGTTTGTAAGAAGTTGAAGTAGAATAGAAGTGGGAGACAATACATGACCAACTGTCGAACTGCTCTATAAAATTCGGACACCCAGCCCCGACAGGATGATTTATGCTATAGGGAGCAAGCCCCAGCTTGCATATGTGCTGCTTAAGAAGTAAGGGGGCAAGCCCCGATTGGATGTGTTGAACTGTGATGGGCCAGCCCCGGCTTTGGGGTATTTTGCTAAGGCGGCAAGGGGTCTAGCCTCGGCTGGATGTTTTGTTCTATAAGGGGCTAGCCTAGGCTTTCTAGTGGACTGTTAAGGTAGAAAGGGGGCTGCTAATGCACGGTTTCTTCTGCCTAACTTCATGTGCATCCCATAGCTTCTTCTTTGAATACCTGAACACATAAAAAACATACTTATTAGTGAATATTGAACAAATTAAAGCATGGAGGGTAAGCTTATTTAGCTATCAAGTATACTTTAAATACTACATGACTAAATTCTAATCCACATATTATTCTAAACTACCATTTCACTAGCATGGATAAAATTACTTAAGAAGAGAAAAATGAAGAAAAAGAATAAAAAAAAAAAATTGGGTTGCCTCCCAGTGAGCGCTTGATTTTAAGTCGTTCAGCCTGACTACTCCCTGTTTCATCCTGGATCGGTCGGGTTAACTTTGGCATGATGATTATTTATCGTGCAACACCAATATTGTTGTAATGCATGCCCGTTTACTTGCATGTTGGATAATAATTTGACTTTCTATCCTCAACTAATGCCTTAAGACCACTCTCCTCTTTACAACCCCTGAACTTGACACGTGTAGATTCCTCGAGCAACTCGCACTCTTCCTTATCAGTTGGGATTGGGATTTCCTTGAACACCTTTATCGTTACTACCTGATCAAACACTTTCATAATCAGTTCTCCACTAGGCACGTTAATCAGTGTTTGTCCAGTCGCCAGGAATGGTCATCCCAAGATGAATGAAATGTTCTTATCTTCTTCAAAATCTAATACCACAAAATCGGCTGGGAATATTAGTGACTCAACTTTGACCAATACGTCTTCGACTATTCCTAAAGGGTATATTATTGATCTATCGGCGAGTTGTAGACTAATATTAGTTGGTTTTGCTTCCTTTAATCCCAACTTTTGATAAATGGACAGTGGCATAAGATTTATACTCGCTCCTAAATCGCATAGAGCTCTTCTCACATCTTGATTACCAATTGCACAAGGAATTGTAAAACTTCCTAGATCTTTTAATTTAGGCGGGAGCTTTTTCTGTAGTATTGCACTGCATTTCTCGGTTAACGACACTATTTTGAAATCTTGGAGCTTATATTTTTTCGAAAGTATATCCTTCATGAATTTAATGTAACGCGACATCTGCTCAAGTGGTTCGGTAAATGGAATATTAATGTGTAACTGTTTGAATATATCCATAAACCTCGAAAACTGGTTCTTTAACTTGTTATTTTTTAACCTTGAAGGAAAGGGTGCAGGTAGTGTAGCTTTAAGTTGTTTCTCTTCCTTTGCTTTTTGCACCACTTTTTTTGTACATTTCTTCTTTAATTCCTTCCCTTCATCCTCATATTCATCTCCTGCACTAGCTTTCTTATCCCAGTTAGAAACCAACTCCTTACTGCTTCTAAGCGTAATAGCATTACACTGCTCGTGATTACCCTTAAGATTTCTCTCGGTGTCACTTGGTAACGTCCCTTGTGGTCTATTATTCAATGCCTATGCCATTTGACCTATCTGATTCTCTAGATTCTTAGTCGCCATCTCTTGTGATTTCATAGTCATGGCTTGATCTTTGATAGCCAACTCGGTGCTAGTCATGAATTTTACCAACACTTCCTCTAGATCGGGTTTCCTTTCTTGATATTGAGCTGGTTGTTACTGGTTCAGAAATCCTGGTGGATATGATTGTCGTGAAGCTTGATTTTTTTGGTTGTTTCTCCATGAGAAATTCAGATGATTCCTATTTCCCTGATTGTATGTGTTCTGATATGTATTTTGCAGAATTCTGTTGTAATTGCCGATGAACTGCACAGCTTCTGGATTAATCGCGCATTGCTCCGTTGGGTGCTCTCCCGTGCACAACTCGCATATTATTGCCATTTTCTGTACTTGCTGTGTTTGTTGTGCTTGCTGTGTTTGTGCTGCTTTCATCGACTCCAACATCTTTGAAAGTGCAGATATTTGTGCTTGCATCGCTGTCATGCTATCTACTTCTAACACACCAGCTGCCTTCGCCTGTGTAATTCTTGATGTAGGCCACAGGTAGTTATTAGCCGCCATGGTTTCAATCAACTCGTATGCTTCCTCATAACTCTTAGCCATGAATGCTCATCCCAACGCTACATAAATACTTGTCCTGAGATTCCCATGTAGTCCATTGTAAAAGGTGTTCATTTGTAGCCAATGGGGAAATCAATGATGTGGGCATTTTCTGAGTAGTTCTTTGTATCTCTCCCAGGCCTCATATAATGACTCCCCATGTTGCTGTTAAAACATCGTAATCTCATTCCTCATCTTCGCAGTTTTCGCCGGTGGAAAGAATTTTGAGAGGAATTTTTGACCTAAATCCTCCCATGTTGTTATCAAACCGGACGGTAGAGAATGCAACCAACTCTTCGCCTTGTCCCGTAAAGATAATGGGAACAATCGAAGTCTCACCGCATCATCCGAAACCTCATTGAACCTAAAAGTGTCGCACATTTCTAGAAAGCTGACCAGATGCTCGTTCGGATCGTCATTTGTAAATCCCCCAAACTGAACTGAATTTTGAATCATTTGTATCATCCCAAGCTTAAATTCGAACATATTTGCTGCTATTGCTAGCCTAGTGATGTTTGACTACAGTTCAGTCACCTTGGGTGTTGCAAAATCCCTCAATGCTTTTCGATCTTTAGCTGCCATTACTGTTACCTCTTCATTTTTAGATGTTTCGAATTCTTGCCTCGTTTCCTTGATCCACTTACTCAACCTCTGAAACCTTTTCTCAATGTCGTCCTCAAAAGGCAATAAGTCTGGATTTTTGGACCGAGTTTGCATAAACTGCTTTCACACCTAAAATAGAAGAAACAATACAAAAATAAAAATGTCTAAGTAAAACTGGATTAATTAAACTGATATTGTAAAACTATTAAGAATTATACTAAATAGTCTCCGGCAACGGCGCCAAAAACTTGTTGGGTAAAATCTATATACGCACAACACGCAAGTATACATGGTCAACAAGTAATAAAGTGATAAGTAGAGTATCGTTCCCACAAAGACAATTTAATAAGAAACATAACTTCACAATTATCAATTTCCTATTAATCCTAATTTTATTAAACTATCCAATTCAATGATTAAAAATAATTATTCTAAATTAAAAAGTAATTAAACTATCACAAACCAATCACAAATATCAAAATCTGGAATTTCAAACAATTAATGGAGAATTAGACTTATGATTTCACCCTAAGCTTCACTCTAATTTTAACACTTTTATTGCAATTCAACTCACTATTCTAGTTTATTAATCAAGAACACGAACGTAGTATTAACCACCTCTCGATGCACTAATATCGTATTAACGTCAATCCACAATGAAGATAAAAATCTGTTAAACACCTTAAGCAACTAACTCACTATATCTCTATGTGAATTACAATTGAAGAAGGTTGAAGAATAAGTTCTCTATCCGATTACATTCGGTGTCAAGCATATCTCTACCTTAACACACATCCAGTTTAAGCTATTAACAAAACCCTGAACACATGCTATATCAACAAGTTCTAGATTTGAATATCCTCTCTCGATTCCATTCAACTCCACAAAGAATTATTGATCAGGTAATTCATAGATTCAAGCACAAATTAATATAGATCAACTGGAAATAGCTTATTAAATTGGAAATCAAAGCTTACAAAATCATAGATTCACTCAAAGATCCATCATAAGCCTAAAAAGATAATTAGTTCATAACAAACGAAATAAACACAGAATAAATCATGGAAATCATCCTTTCAATTACATATAATAGACTAAGACGATGAATATTGGAAAACACCCTTCACGTAGCCTAGAATCGCAATCGTCTCGAAAATCTCCTTGAAATACTCCTCCAACGCTTGCTTAGAAAAACTAAAATTAATCTTCGTAATTTACCTTCTGTGTGTCTCCTAATCTCAAAGTTTGTTTCTAATTATATACTTCAACATGTATTCTGATTAAAATTCCATGCACATACGAGTCGCAAGTCATCACCATCACTAAAACTCCACACTTGTAGCACTAAAAACCAACTAGGAGTCTTAATTTTCGAGTACCCAGCCCTAGCTTGCTATTTCCCTTTGCACAAGCCAGACTCGGCTTACTCCCCTTCTGCTATTACTGCCCAAACCACCAGCCCAGGCTGGATCCTAAGGCACAAAAGGTCCAGCCCCGTCTTGGGGGTAATTCTGCCAATCACTTTTCCTGCTGGGACCTCCTCTACTAAAACTACTATAACTTTTAAATCGGGAGGAGTTACGGGGCCCGCGACCTATCAAATCAAAGCTATCGACGATCTCTTCAATTTCAATTCTTTGAGTTTTCAGAAATAACAAACAGATGACTGTCGAAATTGCATCAGAAGCAGCTGTTGCTGTGTAATGACAACCGAAACAACTCTGAACTTTGTCTTTGTTGCTAGAAGGCCATACTCTCGCATCCGAACTTCTGATTAGAATGATGCAAGATGTTCTGGAATTTCAAGAAAGAGTCCCATAACATAGTCCAATTTCCACGCCAAGAATATGCAATACACATGAAATGAACATGAAGGCCCGAACGATACCCGGAATTGCTTTTTCTTGCATTTTTCATACAAATGGTTAGTCACTCCCCTTCCAAACATATAATCTACAAAATGGAAACAAAATGCATGAAAAGTAACTAAGAAACACGAGATTAAGCAAATAATTCAAGTAATAGATGCCGGATAAGTAGGTATAAAACCTACTTATCAGGGTTATCGCCGGTTTGAGTTGAAAGTAGACGTTGCTCAGGGTTACAGCTGAGATTGGAATCTTGTTGGTATGCTGCGATATCATCTTGTTGAGACAATAAGATGACGTTGTGACTCCTCACCGGGGTTATCGCCGGTTTAAGCGGAAAGCAAACGTTGCTTAGGGTTACATCTGAGATTGGACTGCTGCTTGTTTGTATGTCTCACTGTCATCTGTGGGTGTTCCTGTCTACCCGTTGTTATCTCCAGGATTGAGGTTTGTGTGCCTTGACAGGATGTCTGCGGTTGAAGCTGATTGCATATGTTTGAAACAAGCATTTTCGGGGTTATCGCCAGAACTGCAATGACATCTCTTGGGGCTATCACCAAGGATGGCGTTGCTACTCCTAGTGTTGTCTCTGGGACTGGAACTGAGCGTCGCAGTGTTATTGTCTAGATAGAACTGTCCTCTCCGGTGTTGTTGTCGGTCTTTTGATCTGCATATCTCGGGGTTATATCCGAGATTGGAAATGACATTCCCGGTGTGTGTTCCGGGTTTGAGATGAAGTTCCCAGTTTGTGTTCCGGGTTGGAACTGATGTTCCCAGTTTGTGTTCCGGGTTGGAACTGCACTTCCTGTAGTATCCAGAATGGATGTAAGTTGTCTTTCAGGGTTATCTACAAAAGACGAATCTACCCTCCTGCAATGTTAATAAATAGGAGCGCAGCAAATTTTGAGTGTCTACAACTCGTAAGGGATATTATTATTATAGTAAGGAGTATTATTTCTTTCATATTCATTAAGAGAGCTATTGTTATTCCATTCCTTATTATTATGTTGGAATAATCTATTTATGTGAAGTACTGCATATATGGTGAAATTATTCTATTATTCCATTCTATATTATTATGTTGAAATAACCTGTTTATACGAAGTACCGCATACATGGTGAAATTCTTCTATTATTCCATTCTTTATTATTATGTTGGAATAACCTGTTTATGCGAAGTACCGTATACATGGTGAAATTCTTCTATTATTCCATTATTTATTATTATGTTGGAATAACCTGTTTATGCGAAATACCACATACATGCTGAAATTCTTCTATTATACCATTCTTTATTATTATGCTGGAATAACCTATTTATACGAAATACCGCATACATGGTGAAATTCTTCTAGTATTCCATTCATTATTATTATGTTGGAATAACTTGTTTATGCGAAGTACCGCATACATGGTGAAATTCTTCTATTATTGCATTCTTTATTATTATGTTGGAATAACCTGTTTATGCGAAGTACTGTATACATGGTGAAATTCTTTTATTATTCCATTCTTTATTATTATGTTGTAATAACCTGTCTATGCGAAGTACTGCATACATAGTGAAATTCTTTTTTTATTCCATTCTTTATTATACTGTTGGTTATTGGTTTTACGGTTGTATGTCTTTGGCATGTAGTGTTTGTATGTTGTTGAATATCTTTAGCCTGTAGTGCAAAGATGATCTGTTGTTTTGACCCATAGTGCGAAGATGGACAGGTGTATGACATGATCATGACCACTAGTGATACTAACAAATATCCTTAGCCGTTAGTGCATGGATAATTCAATGATGTGATTGGCAGGATCATGACCATTAATTAACAGTTGAATGTCTTTGGCCGTAGTGCACTGATAGGCAATTGATTGGTATGATCATGACCATTGGTTTTATAGTTGAATATCTTTGGCCTGTAGTGCAAAGATAGACAATTGATTGGTATGATCATTGTTATTACATTTGAATATCTTCAGCCTTTGCGGTAAGGATATTGAGTAAACATTCTATTAAGCCTTTGTGGCAAGAAGGAACTGTTAATTCACATTTTTTTTTAAATATGAATTGTGAATTTAACTAACATCTTTGGTGGTTCAGGTGAAGACAAGTGATGAAAGTTCTAATTGTCTTAAGTATAACAAAGAAATGTTGATGAGTATTATAGGAATATAATATCAACGATGGACTTTTAATCTAGAGGAGATAGTAGACATTATGTTCTACTTGACTCTTCTAATGGATTGCTGATTCCACTGCAGTTAAACTTGTTATCTATTATAATATATCAGTTGTTTTACTATTGAAGGCGAAGGATAATTTTTTCTGCATTATCTTAGTCATGATATTTCTTACTGAGCTAGTTGAGCTCACCCCCTTTCTTTCACTATTCTCTTCAGGAATTGAGAACGTAGCCGGGACTAGTCGGGGAACGGAGTAACGGTCCAGATGATAGCATTAGTAGTCCTCACTATTCTGTTAAATAGTGTGACAATAAATGTATTGAGGACTCCATTGAGTGTGAAGATTGTCTAAATGACAATATTCTTATTAAAACTCTTAGATTATGTTGTATCGTATTTTACACGACTGTTGTATAATTAAGTTGTATTTATATTTTTCTACCATGTATTTGGCGACTCAAGATAGGTGATGTATACCTATTTTTTGGCGTCATAGTTGGTATCAAAGCTTAGGGATATGATCCGTGGCTGAGATGTGAGACAAGAACTAGGAGGGGAGAGACGGGAATTCCTTTGTTAGTATAACCTACCTAAGTTTATTTGGTATTTAATTGGTCGGTCAGAGTATAGGGATAATATGTGATATGTCAACTAACCCTTGTTTTGTGGCAGTGTTTGAAAATGGCAGCTGAAAATGTTAACAATGGAGTGAATGACGCGAATGTTTCTAAGAGGTTTGAAACCTGAGATACGTCGATACCTCATTTCTCACAAACTTTGTTTATATCCAGATGTTGTGGATAGGGCTCAGTTATTGGAGCACGATAATGAGTCAGCACAACCAAAAGGTAATGACCAGCAATACGATAATAATCATACCGGTGGCAACGGCCATCGGAACAATGATAACCATCGTGTAGGAAATTATCATGCCAAGAATGGTAACAGCTTCGGTGGTAATCATGTCCAAGATAATAGAAGTGGAAATTTCAAGAAGAGAAAGTTCAATAATGATGGAAAGACATCAGCATCAGCACCCGTTTCAAAGGAAGAAGAACGACCACTGGTCGTATATTTCAAATGTGAATAGGAGGGACACATCCGTCCAAACTGTACGCAACAATCCAAAGCGTGTTTCAATTGCGGAAGAGAAGGTCACCTAGCTCGATTTTGTCATGTAGTGAAGTAAAGTCCAGCTAGGACAGTGATACGAAAAGATGTTTCAGACAAGTCAAAGTCGGCAGTTTAATTAAGAACATTTTTTGTGACTTCTAAAAAAGCGAGTAACCCAAACGAAGTTAGCACAGGTTAGTTAATTATAAATTCTTGCGAAGTCTATACCTTATTAGATACCGGTTCTACCCATTGTTTTATCTCTCTTGCTTGCGCTCAACGTTTAAATTTGACCACAGAGAAGCTAGACTTTGACTTATTGGTTAAAATTTCGTTAGTGGAAACCTTCTTTACATCCACTGTTTATAAATCTTGTTTGATTCTAATCGACACTTTCACGTAACCTGTCGATCTTATCTCTTTGAAAATACTTATCTTTGATGTGATTTTTTTGAAATCGATTGGTTAACTACTCATCATGTTTTTTGTAAGGTTGTTAGCTTTCATATTCCTAACCAACCTATTATGCAAATTCAAGCAACCAAACCACTAAAGTCAATCATTGTCATATCAAACCATAAGTAAAGAGCCCCTATTCTTTCTTTGTTGACTTCCTTGTGTGGAATGCACCGAAGCCAGACTTTCTGTAGGCGACGTCATGAATGACGATGACAAGTTGATAAGTATCAATTTGACGTACTATTCAAGTCTTGGATGAGAGTCACAATTTTGAATGATATTTCTATCGTTAATAAATTTCCTGATGTATTTTTGAAGACTTCTTGACCTACCCAAGAGCGTGAAATCAAATTTTGTATTGACCCCAGTACAAAACCCATTTCTAAAACCCTCAAATATTTCTTCAACCAAAACGAATGTATAATGCGCCAAAGAAGTTGGCTCAAGCTGTTGAAGATTACGATTATACCATTCAATATCACCGTTGAAAAGGGAACGTGGTAGCTAACGCGTTGAGTAGAAAATCGTATGCATTTACGAATGCGAATATACGAACCTACGTGAAGATAACGAATATATGATTAGAACTGACTTTAGTCGATAATGTTAAAGCTGCTAAAGCTACAGACCCAGAGCTGATGAATACGAAGAAGAAGGTTCAAGAGGACGATATTTTAAAAGCAAGAGTTGTTGAAGAGAGGAAATCTCAACCCTCGATTTAATTAGCCCATTTAAAATCCTCGATCGAGTAGGAACTGTGGCCTATAGACTCGATTTACCGCCAAGTATGTTGCATGTTCATAACGTTTTTAACGTATCGATGTTACGTAGTTATGTGGACAACCTGAACCACATTATTGAATTAGAACTAGAGGAGATAGCAGAAGATTTAACGTATGAGGAGATACGTGTTAAAATCTTGGATAAGAAGGATTCGACACTCAAGTTGTACCTCAAGAGTTAGAATTTGACGAAGTGTCCTCATTTATTCGGCATACCAGGTACGTACGTAAATTTCGAGGGCAAAATTTCATACATAGGGGAGATTGTAAAACCTCAAATTTTACGAATAAAGATTTAAATTTTCTCAAAATATTTTTTTTAATATTATGGAGTAAATTTGATATAATGTTATAGTTGTGGGTAATATTTATAAATTTTGAAAAGTATGCAAGTTGTTGTATAATATTCGATTAGTCGGGGAATATTATTTTTGTTAGGGAATATTCGTACGACGGGAAAATCATTGGTGGACCCCACAATGGAATTATTGTCGGATTAAGAAAACGACAAAAATATTTTTATGAAAATAACGACGGAAGTTTTACCGTTAAAACTGTTGAACTACTCGGTAGTAAAAGTACAGTAATACGCGTGGTTGCATAGTAGCACACGGTATTGATTATTGATGCTTACGTGAGAAGTCACTTAGTTTTGTTTAATTATTGCTACAATAATTGTTGCATAGTATCTCACGTTATTTGATTTAATTATTGTCAATATTTTATATATTATTAAATTAATAATTGAGATGACAAAGTTATTAATATTATTATTTGCAATATTAAGTATGTCTAGAAGTTCTGCCAAGGAGAGGTTTGGTCACCTAATTGCGCGCCAATAAGGAGAATTCCATATTGGAAAGCCCCCTCTTTCCTGGGAACGACCTGGTTGATTAATATTGTGAATTATAATAATGATGATAAATGTTGTTAAATATATTGAGGTGTCTTTTTATGAAGTCACAGAGGTTTATATATATATATATATATATATTATATATATATATATATAAATTTTGTTTTATTAGTAATATTAATGTAATAAAACAGAAAAGCTTTTTATATACAACAGAATACTTTTATAAAGTTATTTATTTTATTAGACTATAAATAGAATATATTATATTCTATTATGCATAGTATTTTGCATAGTAAAATCTTTTTATATAAAACATAATACTTTTATAAAGTTATTTGTTTTAGTAGACAATAATTAGATTATATTATATTTTATTATGCATATTATTTGTACAGTGCCTGCACAGTGTTTGCATAGTAAAATCTTTTTATATAAAACAGAATACTTTTATAAAGTTATTTATTTTATTAGACAATAATTAGAATATATTATATTTTATTATGCATAGTGTTTGTATAGTAAAATCTTTTTATATAAAATAGAATACTTTTATAAAGTTATTTATTTTATTAAAATATAAATAGAATATATTATATTTTATTTAAAAGATTTTGTTTTATTAGAATATTTTATTAATACTGCATAATATATCAATATGGATTATCTGTTTAAAAGTAAATTAATCTGGATCGTTCATGAATTAGTTACTATTCAGTCCAATCTCCTATAAATAGAAGCTCATTCCTTCATTATTTCTTACGAATTCACTAAAACTCTAGAGAGAAAAACTATAGAAAGAAAGAAGAAAAATATTCTGCTACTTTACTACTCCTATATTCAGTCTCTTCTAAGGTAAGGGATATTATTTGTTGTACTCGTAAGGGATATTATTATTATAGTAAGGGGTATTATTTCTTTCGTATTCATGAAGAGAGCTATTGTTATTCCATTCCTTATTATTCTGTTAGAATAACCAGTATACGCGGACTACCGTATACATGGTGAAATTCTTCTATTATTCCATTCTTTATTATTATGTTGGAATAACCTGTTTATGCGAAGTACCACATATATGGTAAAATTCTTATATTATTCCATTTTTTATTATTATGTTGGAATAACCTGTTTATGCGAAGTACCACATACATGGTGAAATTCTTCTATTATTCCATTCTTTATTATAATGTTGGAATAACCTGTTTATACGAAGTACCGTATACATGGTGAAATTCTTCTATTATTCCATTCTTTATTATTATGTTAGAAATAACCTGTTTATGCGAAGTACCGCATACATGGTGAAATTCTTCTATTATTCTATTCTTTATTATTATGTTGGAATAACTTGTTTATACGAAGTACCGTATACAAGGTGAAATTCTTCTAGTATTCCATTATTTATTATTATGTTGGAATAACCTGTTTATGCGAAGTACCGTATACATGGTGAAATTCTTCTATTATTCCATTCTTTATTATTATGTTGGAATAACTTGTCTATACGAAGTACTGCATACATGGTGAAATTCTTTTATTATTCCATTCTTTATTATTATGTTGGAATAACCTGTCTATGTGAAGTACTGCATTCATGGTGAAATTGTTTTATTATTCTATTCTTTATTATACTGTTGGTTATTGGTTTTACAGTTGTATGTCTTTCGCCTATAGTGCAAAGATGATATGTTGTTGAATATCTTTGGCATGTAGTGCAAAGATGATCTGTTGTTTGATAGCTTTGACTCGTAGTGCGAAGATGGACAGGTGTATGATATGATCATGACCACTAGTGATACTAACGAATATCCTTGGCCGTAATGCATGGATAATTCAATGATGTGATTGGCAGGATCATGACCATTAGTTAACAGTTTAATGTCTTTGGTCGTAGTGCACTGACAGGCAATTGATTGGTATGATCATGACCATTGGTTTTATAGTTGAATATCTTTGGCTCGTAGTGCAAAGATAAATAACTGATTGGTATGATCATTGTTATTACATTTGAATATCTTCAGCCTTTGGGGTAAGGATATTGAGTAAACATTCTATTAAGCCTTTGTGACAAGAAGGAACTGTTAATTCACATTTTTATAAATATGAATTGTGAATTTAACTAACATCTTTGGTGGTTCAGGTGAAGACAAGTGATGAAAGTTCTATTTGTCTGAAGTATAACAAAGAACTGTTGATGAGTATTACATGAATAAAATATCAACGATGGACTTTTAATCTAGAGGAGATAGTAGACATTATGTTCTACTTGACTCTTCTAATGGATTGCTGATTCCGCTGCAGTTAAACTTGTTGTCTATTATATTATATCAGTTGTTATAATGTTGAGGCTAAGGATAATTTATTCTACATTATCTTAGCCATGATATTTCTTACTGGGCTAGTTGAAGTCACCCCCTTTCTTTCACTGTTCTCTTCAGGAAATGAGAACATAGCCGGGACTAGTCGGGGAACGGAGTAACGGTCCTGATGATAGCATTAGTAGTCCTCACTATTCTATTAAATAGTGTGACAATAAATGTATTGAGGACTCCATTGAGTGTGAATATTATCTAAATGACAATATTCTTATTAAAAATCTTAGATTATGTTTTGTGGTATTTTACACGACTGTTGTATAATTAAGTTGTATTTGTATTTTTGTACCATGTATTTGGGGAGTCAAGATGGCTGATGTATACCTATTTTGGGGGCGTCACATTGATACTTCAAAAGCTTCGTGAAAACAAGCTTTATTCCAAGTTGAAGAAATGCGAGTTCTGGTTTGAGGAAGTAGCATTCCTTGGGCACATGATATCGAATTACAGAATATCTATTGATCCAGTGAAGATTGAAGCAATACAAAGCTGGGAGCCACCTAAATCAATGACCAAAGTACATAGCTTTCTGGGCTTAGCTGATTATTATTGGAGATTCGTGGAAGGATTTTCTCGAATCGCTACTCCATTAACTCAACTGACTCAAAAAGATACAAAATTTGGTTGGAGCGAGGAATGTGAGAAGAGTTTTCAATAACTCAAAAGGAGACTCGTTTCAGCACCTGTTCTGGAAATACCATCTAGTTCAGAGGGATTTGTCATCTACAGTGATGCTTCAGGCAGAGGGTTAGGATGTGTTCTCATGCAACATGGGAAAGTCATAGCCTATGCCTCATGAAAACTCAAAGAATATAAGAGGAATTATCCTACTCATGATTTAGAGTTGGTAGAAGTCATTTTTGTGCTTAAGATCTGGAGGCATTACCTGTATGGGGAGAAAGTGGAGATCTATACAAATCATAAAAGCCTCAAATATTTCTTCACCCAAAAGAAACTCAACATGCGGCAATGATGTTGGCTCGAGCTGTTGAAAGATTACAATAATACCATTCAATACCATCTTGTAAAATCGAACATGGTAGCTAACGCGTTGAGTAGAAGAAAATATGCGGGTACGAGTGCGATATTGTCAACGCAAAGGCCCATTTTGTATGAATTACAAAGGATGGAGATAGAGTTAAAGACTCCAGGGACCCATATGACGATGTCAAATATACTAGTAGAACCGACGTTAATAGATAAAGTTAAAGCTGCTCAAACTACGGACCTGGAGCTGATGTGTATGAAGAAGAAAGTGCATGAAGGTACTATTCTAGAAGCAAGAATTGATGAAGAAGGAATACTTTGAGTCAACTCCAGACTTTGTGTTCCTAACGACTCTGATTTGAAGTATAAAATCATGATGGAGGCACACAACACACCATTTGCAATCCATCCTGGGGGTACCAAAATGTATCGTGATCTTCGACATACATTTTGGTGGAGCAATATTTAGAGAGATATAGTGAAGTTTATCTCAAGGCGTTTAAATTGTCAACGTGTCAAGGCAGAGCATCAAGTGCCAAAAGGTCCATTGCAACCACTTGAAATTTCAAAATGGAAGTGGGAGCACATTACCATGGATTTCGATACTGGTCTTCCTAAGGTTTCTCAAGGCATAGATGTAATTTGGGTCATTATCGATAGATTAACAAAGTCTGCTCATTTCTTACCTATACGAGAAACTTATTCACTTGAACATCTTGCTCGTATGTACATAAATGATATTGTAAGACTGCATGGTATGCCAGTATCTATATTTTTTGATCGAGACCCAAGATTCACTTCACAATTTTGGGTTAGTTTCCAAAAAGCTATGGGCACGGATTTACGACTCAGTTCGGCATACCATCCTCAAACAGACGGGCATTCGGAGAGGACTATTCAAAATCTTGAAGATCAATTAAGACTCTGTGTCCTAGACTTCAAAGGAAGTTGGGACAAGTTCTTGCCATTAGTGGAATTCTATTACAACAACAATTATCAAGCAAGTATTGGCATGCCTCCATTTGAGGTGTTGTATGGATGCAAGTTTCATTCTCCAGTATGCTGGGATGAGGTGAGTGAAGCAACATTGTTGGGACCAAAATTGGTACGCATGATAACGAAAAAGATTCAAATGATCTGGTAACGTATAAAAACCTCACAATATCAAAAAAAGAGTTATGCTAATCTTCATCGAAGGGACGTGGAATTCAATGTTGGAGATCATGTGTTGTTACGTGTTGCTCTATGGAAAGGAGTTACAAGATTTGGAAAGAGAGGAAAGCTCAATCCTTGATTCATTGGCTCATTTGAAATCCTCGATCGAGTAGGAACTGTGGCTTATAGACTCGCCTTACCACCAAGTATGTCTCGTGTCTATAACATTTTTCACATATCTATGTTACGTAAATATGTGGAAGACCCGAACCATATTAATGAATTAGAACCATATTATTCAAAGTTTTGTGGAGAAACCACGATGTTGAGAAAATAACCTGGGAGTTAGAATGTAACACCCCCTTCCCGAAAAGGAAAGGGAGGTCACGTACAAACCACAACAAACCTTAAAATAAATAAACAAAGCACTAACAACATCAAAATATTAATAGTGGTGATCCATTAATAAAGTACCAAGTACAATTCTCCAAATAGAATTAAAATAATCAAAACTTAAAATTTAAAATAAGCTAGATCGATGGTCAAAGACAACTCTCTCATCACACTAGCCTTGAATCACCCCTGCAAACCTGGCGAAAGAAAAACACAGCATGAGCCAATTGTCCAGTATGGATACAGATATACAAAAGATATACAACTGATATATAAAAACAACTGAGAGAAAATACTGAACAAAGTCTCACGTGTAAATACTAACAAAAATATAATCTCCAAAGATCTGAATGGAATATATCTTAATCGACAGAAGAGTAAAGAAATAACGAACTGATGTAGCTAACTTGATGAATTAAACTGAACAGAAATAAACAAAACCAATACAATGAGATAATATGCTGAATCAAATGGCTGGGGTTATTTCATACCGAGTGAGCTCAAAAATATATTTTGCCACACAAGCAAGTCAAACTAATGACACACAGACAAGTCAAAATAATGTCACACATGCAAGTCAAATGATGCCACACAGGCAAGTCAAAATAATACTACACAAGCAAGTCAAATGATGCCACACAGGCAAATCACACATTGGACCGCGAATCCAAATGTATGCAAATCGGATAGGTGTGTTTGGCACAACATTACCAATCCGGAGAACAGAAAACTAGGGTTAACCCATACGCCTCCCACAACAAAACACCAAATGGCCCACTTCCTCCAGAGCCCAAAACGGAGACGCCATGGACTAATCACACCGCCACAGAAAATGTCACGTCTTTCGTTCCAAGACGACATGCCTGTGGTACCCCCACAGGTGGTTATAGCTCAGGTATACCCTACAGTATATTCTAATAAAAATATCATGCCACAACACATGCGACATAATACCAACAAAAGGGTTCTATATGTACATGTTAAACCAAATCAAACTATAGTTACAAGGTTTTAAAAAAGAAGGTAGCAACAAGTACAGCTCTACAATTATCAAAAATAAATACTAAACATGATATCCTAATTCAAAGAGTACAAATACGAGTTATATGAATCAACTCCGAAATGAAACTAATATACTTATTTCACAAGAAATAATTATGTGAAATAATAACTGAATTCGAAACGAGGAACAAAACGAACACATCAAATTTAACAAGAGTATTGCTGAAAGAGTACGGAATTCGTACCTGATACTTCTAAACCATTTATAGCACACTCCACAAAATCTTACCCTTAAATGCCAACAATATCAAATACAAAACGTTATTCGCAACCTAAACATATTCACCTCAAATTAAAAACAATCCAAACTAATAATTCCAAAATAATTCATAATCTATTTATATACATTTAATCATCGCCTTTTATCAATTATTAATACTTCAAGATTTATATTCCAAAAAATAACTCTTTAAATTCTTTCCGTTCAATTTAAATAATTTAATAAGATTTTATTACAATACAATCATTAATAACACAATACTATTAAATTTTATTATTAAGAACTTTTACAACTATGCCGACAAAATTAATTAATTAAAATTAATATACGTAACTTCAATTTGATTGATCAATTTAGACTTATAAGTTTGCAGCCACAATTTACATGATCTTTCTCTCCCTCTCTTTATATATATATATATATATATATATATATATATATATATATATATATATATATATATATATAGACACACACACACACAAATAAGGAAGCATGCTAGCAATCACTTTCAAAGAATCAGTAAGTTACTTTATTAAATAATTTACATCTCCCCTTTTAAACAATCCATAATAACTATCAAAATTTTGAAGAAAAGAATAACTACGACTATTGCTAATTAATTCGCATCCATTAATTTATTAATTAAGCAAATCTTTTGTTTCTACACAATTGAAAACGGTGAAAAAGAAAATAATAAACTGATAAGAATATGGTGGGGTTATATGCTATGATTATTGGACAGAAGCATTCAATTTCTATTAACTAATTAGCTTAAACAAAACTAGTACAAGAAGCATGTTTTCAATTATCCATGATTATTTCCCTTCACAGTAATTTTTTAAAAAACAAACAACTCAGGTAAAGACTTACATGTATTGCACAAAGGAATCTAATTTCTCCTCTTCTGTTCCTTTTGCAGCCTTTGCTCCTCCTCTTTTGTTCTTTTACGTATCAAAACTAATGACTAGTAGAACTAGATTTTACATATCTATATATTTATTAGAATATCTTATAACTTTTCTTAATTATAATAGGATTTAATATTACTCAAATATGAAAGCCAAAATAGTTTTAAGGCCCAAATTTATTGAAATTCCTTATTTATTATAGCCCAAATAAATGTAATCACATATTTATTATAGTTCACACAAATTAAATACAATTTGACCCAACACAAGAAAAGTCCAATTAAAATATGGATTAAATTTTTTTTTTTACCGGGTATTACATCACCTACCCCTTAAAAAGTATTCCGTCCACGGAATCACAAGAATTGGAACGTATCTAATTATCAAAAGATGTGGATACTCCGCTCGAATAGTCTTCTCTATCTCCCAAGTAGCTTCCCGCTTCGAAAAATTTTACCATAAGACTTTAATCAAAAGGAATTATCTTTCTCAATTTTAATTTAATCAGTTATTTAATTACCAACTAAAAGAATTTAATTTTCCAAACAAATCAAGGAAGAAAAGAGGGAAACAAAAATTATTTACCTTTTTTAATTTAAACACAACTGTATAAGATAAAATCAATTAATATTTAATTAAAAAAATGGGTTATTACATTTTTCACCCCTTAAAAATAATTCTGTCCTCGAAATTCAAATAAGCTACAAAAAAAATGAATAAATTTAGTTATGACGTAGCGCCGCTATTTGTAACGATCTACGCGGATAAGTCACCGGTCCACGTAATTATCAATGTACTTGTAAAAGCTTCGTCAGCTAACGTGTCAAGCCCTATTAAGATTCTTCGTTTTGCATTGAATTAAACCACATGCTCCACAGCTAATGCGGGTCCTCTTTAATTTTTTTTGATTTTCGTTCTTGTAACCGTATGTACTCTTCAAGACATAATTCGAAAGTACAAAATTTCTCTTCATCTAAATACGATTCGAATACCCAAAATATTTAAAATTATTTTTAATTCGTTAAGCATTTATATTCCACACATGACAAAGATCTAACAAACTATTTTTGTTTTATTTTACATAAATTCATGCAAAGCTCTAAGAGAATCAAATAAACAAAACAACTTAAATTATATCACCAACTCTCACTAAGTCATCAAGAATTTCAAAATATCATAACCTCAAATTAAATTAGTTCTCAAATATTATTACACCAAAAATATACTACAAAGATCTCCTTATCACCATATCAAACTCCAAGTCACATATTTTACCATCTGTATAAGCAAACTACAATTATTCAAGACCTCTCAAAATCAATTGAATTTCATCACTTACTATCTAATCATTCAATGAATCAATCATTCTCTTAATGCAAATATTAACCAAATAAATTTCTAGATCTCCTCATACTATCACTCAAAATTTCATATAAGATAACTCCAATATTCTACTAGTAAATAATCGCAAAATTCATTTACTCCAAAAGATTAATCTAATTACCTCGAATCTTTACAACAACTAAAAATTACAAGGGATCCTCTATACTTAATAGTTTTCACTTTATTATATTATCCCACCGATTCACATACCTCAAATTATTCACAACTTAACAAAAATCAGAATCTAACCTAATAAAATCCTTAATTCAAAAATTATAATAATTTGTAATTACCTGAAATAACTCTAACAAATAATTTTTCTAAAATTAAATACTCGTCGATACAAAAACTCACATCATAATCGCATCTCATATAAGATCATTCCTTATCTGTACAAAATATAACTTTATTCACCTCAATGATTAAATCAAAATTCTTAACTAATATCATTACATAATCACTTAAAGAAATTATTCCACTTTCCTCAAATCAACAACAAATTGACAATTGGTCAAAATAGAGACCAACCAAACAAAGAACAAAATCGAATCCAACTCCTACGTCTACCCAATGGTTTATCCACAACTCATAGGTCAAACCTAAATAGGTTTTCTACAAGAAAGAACCTAAGCTCTGATACCATCTCTGTAACACCCCCTTCCCGAAAAGGAAAGGGAGGTCACGTGCAAAGCACAACAAACCTTAAAATAAATAAACAAAGCACTAACAACGTCAAAATATTAATAGTGTTGATTCATTAATAAAGTACCAAGTACAATTCTCCAAATAGAATCAAAATAATCAAAACTTAAAATTTAAAATAAGCTAGATCGATGGTCAAAGACAACTCTCTCATCACACTAGCCTTGAATCACCCCTGCATACCTGGCGGAAGAAAAACATAGCATGAGCCAATTGCCCAGTACGGATACAGATATACAAAAGATATACAACTGATATATGAAAACAACTGAGACAAAATACTGAACAAAGCCTCACGTGTAAATACTGACAAAAATATAATCTCCAAAGATCTAAATGGAATATATCTGAATCAACAGAAGAGTAAAGAAATAACGAACTAATGTAGCTAACTCAATGAATTAAACTGAACAGAAACAAACAAAACCAATACAATGAGATAATAGGCTGAATCAAATGGCTGGGGTTATTTCATACCGAGTGAGCTCAAAAATATATCTTGCCACACAGGCAAGTCAAACTAATGCCACACAGGAAAGTCAAAATAATGCCACACAGGCAAGTCAAATGATGCCACACAGGCAAGTTAAAATAATGCCACACATGCAAGTCAAATGATGCCACACAGGCAAATCACACATTAGACCGCGAATCCAAATGTATAAAATTGGATAGGTGTGTTTAGCACAACATCACCAATCCACAGAACAGAAAACTAGGGTTAACCCATTTTCCTCCCTCAACAAAACACCAAACGGCCCACTTCCTCCAGAGCCCAAAATGGAGACGCCGTGGACTAATCACACCACCACAGAAAGTGTCATGTCTCTCATGCCAAGACGACATGCATGTGGTACCCCCACAGGTGGTTATAGCTCAGGTATAACCTACAGTATATTCTAACAAAAATATCATGTCACAACACATGCGACATAATACCAACAAAAGGTTCTATATGTACATGTTGAACCAAATCAAATTATAGTTATAAGGTTTTAAAAAGAAGGTAGCAACATGTACCGCTCTACAATTATCAAAAATAAATACTTAACATGATATCCTAATTCAAAGAGTACAAATACGAGTTATATGAATCAACTCCAAAATGAAACTAATATACTTATTTCACAAGAAATAATTATGTGAATTAATAACAGAATTTGAAACAAGGAGCAAAACGAACACATCAAATTTAACAAGAGTATTGCTAAAAGAGTACGGAATCCGTACCTGATACTTCCAAACCATTTATAGCACACTCCACAAAATCTTACCATCAAATGCCAAAAATATCAAATACAAAACGTTATTCGCAACCTAAACATATTCACCTCAAATTAAAAATAATCTAAACTAATAATTCCAAAATAATTCATAATCTATTTAATATACCTTTAATCATCGCCTTTTATCAATTATTAATACTTCAAGATTTATATTAAAAAAAAATAACTCTTTAAATTCTTTCCGTTCAATTTAAATAATTTAATAAGTTTTATTACAATACAATCATTAATAACACAATACTATTAAATTTTATTATTAAGAACTTTTACAACTATGCCGACAAAATTAATTAATTAAAATTAATATACGTAACTTCATTTTGATTTATCAATTTAGACTTATAAGTTTGCAGCTTCAATTTACACGATCTTTCTCTCACCACACACACACTCTCTCTCTCTCATTATATATATATATATAAAATAAGGAAGCATGCTAGCAATCACTTTCAAAGAATCAGTAACTTACTTTATTAAATAATTTACATCTCCCCTTTTACACAATCCATAATAGCTATCAAAAATTTGAAGAAAACAATGACTGCGACTGTTGCTAATTAATTCGCATCCATTAATTTATTAATTAAGGAAATCTTTTGTTTCTGCACAATTGAAAACGGTGAAAAAGAAAATAATAGAATTGATAAGAATATGGTGGGGTCATATGCTATGATTATTGGACAGAAGCATTCAATTTCTATTAACTAATTAGCTTAAACAAAACTAGTACAAGAAGTATGTTTTCAATTATCCATGATTATTTCCCTTTACATTAATTTTTTTTTAAAAAAACAACTCAAGGTAAAGACTTACATGTATTGCACAAAGGAATCTAATTTCTCCTCTTCTGTTCCTTTTGCCGCCTCTGCTCCTCCTCTTTTGTTCTTTTACGTATCAAAACTAATGACTAGTAGAACTAGGTTTTACATATCTATTTATTTATTAGAATATCTTATAGCTTTTCTTAATTATAATAGGATTTAATATTACCCAAATATGAAAACCCAAATAGTTTTAAGGCCCAAATTTAATGAAATTCCTTATTTATTATAGCCCAAATAAATGTAATCACATATTTATTATAGTTCACAAAAATTAAATACAATTTGACCCAACACAAGAAAAGCCCAATTAAAATATGGATTAATTTTTTTTTACCGGGTATTACATAGAATCTCAAATGAAATCAAGGTATCCTCACCTCTTCGACATACTAGGTACGTACCCCAATTTTGAGGACAAAATTTCATAAGAAGTGGAGGTTGTAAGACCCCAACTTTTATGAATAAAGATTTTTTTTTTCTAAATATCATTTTGAATATTATGGTGTGGATTTGATATAATGTTATAGTTGTTGGTAAAATTTTATAAATTTTTCAAAGTAAGCAAGTTGTTATAAAATATTTGATTGGTCGGGGAATATTCGTACGATGGCAGAATCATTGGTGGACACTGCAACGAAATTATTTTTGGAGTTGGAAAATGATAGAAATAAGGAAACAGAGCATGTCAGTCACATAAAGATGTTTCTCTCTCTCTCTATCTATACTTTTCTCTCTGCCTTCTCTATATACCTCTTTTCCGACCTTCCCCTACCTAACTTTCGGCCTCTCCGTTTCTCTCCAGTCACATTTTCTGGTTCTTTGTTATTCATCTCTCCTTTTCTTCTTCTCGGTTCCCTTTAGTTCTTTTACTCCTCTACATCTTTCGTCCTATATTTTCCTCTATTCCATTATGGTTAGTCACAACCATCTCTC
Organism: Panax japonicus; assembly: GCA_020205505.1. Taxonomy (NCBI): domain Eukaryota; kingdom Viridiplantae; phylum Streptophyta; class Magnoliopsida; order Apiales; family Araliaceae; genus Panax; species Panax japonicus. The sequence goes on from CM035093.1 coordinate 62,735,402, forward strand.
TGCAGGGAACTCAGAGAGTAGTCTTTTTAAAGACCTTTTTGCTGAGTTTGGTGTCACTCATCCGAACTCACCGGACTGTCTACCTCCTCTTCTTGGAGTTGAGGATATGGTGGAGTCAGCTCCCATTATGGGAGGTTCGGATACCATCATCAGCTCTGATGACTCTTCTTCCAATGCTCTGGGTCTTGATTTTGATTTCAGTCATGCTATGGGGGCCAATGCTAGGGAAATATTCTCGGCTGCTCATCATTTTTCTCAAAAAGACTGGGAGGAAGCTCTATTTGAAAGGAAGAAAAACTTGCATTTAATGTCCTTTTTAACATCTCATGGGATTACTTCCAATGATGTTCAACATTTCTTGTCGGATGGTAAGAGGGTCATTTTTTAGAGTGCATCTGAGGTTCCTATGTTTCCCAAACCAGATACTCCCCTGAGTTACTCTAGTTTCCTGGGTGGTGCTCTTCGTCAGGTCGTATGTGTGGGTGAAGGTTCTCGGCCTGATGGATCAGCCCCGACGACTGTAGTGGGTGAAAGCTCTAAATCGGTGGTTCAGGCTCGGTCTCCCACAAGCTCATGTCTTATAAAGATTGGTCTTCAGGGTCAGCCGTTTCAAATATTCCTGCTATTTCCCTCAAGGAGGGTGAAATACCTGTACCAGGCCAGAAAGCTGCCACAAAAAGTTGGAGTGATGTGGTTGGTAATGCTAATGTCAGATTTTCCAGGCTTCTTTCGTACTCATCTACTTCTACTTCTGTTGATGGGGTATTGTCTGTCATACCTCCGGACAACATGCAATGTAGGCAATCAAATCTGGGCAGCCATCCTAGTTGGATACTTCCTTCACTCCTCTCTTCCCTATAAAGTTTTTGAGCCTATAGCTAGGAGACTATGGGGTAATCTTGGGCTTTCGGATGTTTTCCTTCATAATAAAGGCTACTATATTTTCAAATTTGCTTCAGCTTTGGACTGTGATCCTGTTCTGGCATCTAGACCTTGGCACTTCACTTCTAATATCATGGTCCTTCAGAAATGGAAAGAAGGAGTTGAGTTTTCTAAAATTGAATGTAACACCTTTCCAATATGGGTCAAACTCAGCAATATTCCTCTTTCTTATTTGTCTGATGAAGGCATTAGTTATATTGCTAGCTCAATTGGTAAACATGTGTTCATGGATGAGATGACATCTAAGAATGACTTCTTGAACTTTGCTAGAGTTTGTATAGAAGTCCAGACCTCATTTTCTTTTCCCCCTTCTATTCGAGTAGTCACAAAGTAAGATGATGCATTGGAGTACTCGTTTACTTCGGTTGGGATTGAATACCAAAAAGTAAACCCCCCACATGTCCCAAGTGCCTAGTGTTTGGGCATTCTCCCCTCAAATGTCCTAAAGCTAACTACTAGTGGATTCCTAAAGATCAAAGGTCTGATACTAATGATCAATTATAGACTACTTTTGATGGTAGGACAAAGATGGGTAAGATGGAAAATATGCATGCTATTGATGGTAACTGTTCTACAGAAGTACCAAAGACTGGGAATGCAGTTAACAAGATCATTACTGAAGGGTCCTCTACGAATGACTGGGTAACAGTGGGTAGGGGAGCAAAATCTGGTTCGACTACCCCAATTCACAGCAATTCTATGATTATCTCCAACTCATTTGCTCCTATGACTCAAGATGACCATATTATTGGCTCAGACATAGATTCACCTGTTGTAATAAATCCTCTTCTTGTTAATAAACTCAAGGAGATAGATGAAAAAGAAGGGAAAGATCTCAAAAATAAATAAATTTCAGGTATAGATAATCCAAAGGCTGCTAAGAAGAGAAAAGGCAAGGGTAAATCTGGTAACACCCCCCTCCATCAATTTGATTATGTTAGCCTCCTATAATATTAGAGGTTTAAATAAAAAGCCTAAACAAGCTTATGTAAAGCAAATCATTACTGACTATAATATTTCAATTCTTGGTTTATTGCAGACTAGAGTTAAATCTTTTAAAGCTCCCAAAATTTCTAGAAAACTGTGTATGAACTGGGAATGGGCTTTTAATTATGACTTCCATAATAATGGTAGAATTTGGGTAGGGTGGAATCCTCTCCTTTGGAAACCATAAATCCTTTTTGTTTCCTCTCAAATTATTCATTGTAAAGTTCAATCTTTAGATTTTACCAGCACTAGTTTCATGGGTTCCTTTGTGTACGGGCCCAATACGTATACTGAAAGGAGGACTCTCTGGACTGATATGGTCACTCTGTCTTCTAATGAGTGTTGGTGTTTATTGGGTGATTTTAACGTTATCAAAGAACTGAAGGAAACTAACCAACTAAATGCTAGTTGGGATGTTAGGAAAGAAGAGTTTAAGGACTGTACCACTTCTATTGGTGTGGATGATATACGAGAAATTGGTCTAGTTTTTACTTGGTGGACCAATCAACCTGCTCATCCCGTCCATAAGAAACTGGACCGAGCCTTGGGTAATTCAGAGTGGTTCTCTCAGTTTGATCTATCACAGGTAACTTTTGCTCATCGTGGGCTTTCTGACCACTCCTTGGTGTTACTTAACACTGGAATTAAGTTCTCAAAACCAAGAAGGAAATTTCAATACTTCAACCACATGTATCTTCTTGATGGGTTTCATGAAGCTGTTCAATTGGCTTGGGAACCCTTTCTATGTTTACTCTGAGAAATTGAAATGCACTAAGAAGGCCTTATCTTCCCTTAACATTTCCATGGGCAATCTGTCTACTTTGGTAAAAATAGCTAGGGATGACCTCCACTTGGTTCAAACCCTCTTTAATGATAATCCCTATGACTTGAACCTTTTGGCTAAGGAGGAGAGCTGCTCGAAACATCTGTGGCAAGCTATAGATAGGGAGGAAGTTCTTATGCAACAAAAATCCAGAGCTACATGGCTGGCCTTAGGTGATCGAAACACAAGTTATTTTTCAAATATGATGAAGCAAAGATGGAATTTTAACAAAATCTTCTCGATACTTAATGAAGATGGTATTATGGTTCATGACAAGGACCAGATTGAGGCAGTTGCTGTGGGTTACTTCTCTAGGCTGTTTTCTGATCCTGGCTCTCCCTATGTTGGGTTTACCAACTTTGACATTTCTCTAACCAAATTAATAGACCCAATTCAAGCATCTCTTCTAAGTGCTCCTATCACAAATTTTGAGATTTTCAAGGTGCTTAACTCCATGAACCGTAATAGGAGCCCAGGACCGGATGGATTCAATTTGAACTTCTTTATTAGCTGCTGGTCCATTGTTGGGGAATCCTTTACTCAGGCTATTCAATTCTTTTTCTCCACTAGCCGGCTAACCAAAGGGATGAATTCAACTACTTTGGCCTTGATTCCCAAATGTCCTAACCCAACTTCCATGGTTTATTTTCGTCCTATTTCTTGCTGCAATACCATTTACAAATGTATTGCAAAAATCCTTGCGAATAGGATTAAGGTGGTTTTGCCCATGTTTATTGACCAAGAACAATCGACATTTGTTAATGGTCGAAGTATATGTGACAATATACTCTTGGTTCAAGATCTCTTCAAAGGTTACTCTAGGAAATCTGGCCCCTCTCGTTGTGCTCTCAAGATTGACCTTTGGAAAGCTTTTGACACGGTTAGGTGGGAGTTCCTCCTGGATGTCCTTAAAGCTTTTAATTTCCCCCTAATTTTCATAGGTTGGATCAAGGCCTGTATTACTTTTGCAATGTTCTCCATTAAGTTAAATGGCACTCTTGCCAGTTTCTTTGGTAGTTCTCGTGGGCTTGGTTAAGGAGATCCCCTCTCCCCTTTCCTATTTGTTCTTGTGATGGAAATGCTTTCTCTAAAACTCAAAAAAGGGACCTTAGCTGAAGAATTTGTTTTTCATTGGAAGGAAAAAGATTTCCAACTTACTCATCTTCTGTTCGTAGATGACATCCTTGTTTTCTGCCATGCGAGCTTACCTTTGATAAGTGGATTTTATATACACGAATCGGTGTCCAGTACAAGCTTATTTGTTGCTAATTTCTTGTGTTCATGTTCGTTTTTACTTGTTTTATGTTCTTTTATGTGTAGGATGTTTGTTGCAGCATTTAACGTACGTTTGGAGTTAATTGGGATGATTTGGAGTCAATTGGTGCAAATTTGGAAGAAGTCATGAAGCTCAGGAAAACCATTTAGCAGAACAGACCCCCGCCAGGGCGGGGGGTCTTCTTACCAAATTAACAGAATGATAACCCACCGGGGCGGGCATATTTAATCCTGATTGCAATAGCCTAGCCCACCGGGGTGGGCATTTTATAAGCTTACACCCCCCGCCGGGGCGGGGGGTCCCAAATTCTGGCACTCCTAATGTGATGCTAATAGTGATGGAACTTGGATTTTTGAGTTTTCATAGCAATAGGACTCTAGTTGGCATGGAATTGAGCAGAGATTATGGTAGTAAAACATATAACTACTACTCAAACACAAGATGAGTTGGAGAAGGGCTATTTCGATCCGATTGACTCAAGGACTTCCAAGAGGACTTAAAGACATATAAAGAGACTTATAAAAGGAGGAGAATAACAAAGATTAGTAGGGAGATTAGAGGAGAAGGAAGATTCCATTAGATTAGATTAGAGTAATTTAGATCAAAACACTAGTTTTAAAGAGTTTTTGGAGATTAAAGCAACTTGGAGACCATTGAAGATTCAAAGTAGGAGGAAGGAGGGAGCTTCAAATCTAAAGATAATAGATTATATCTTCTCATCTTCTTCTATCTTTGTCTTTTATTGTTTATTCAAGTGTGGATTCTTAGTTTTAATTCAACAAACTAATTCTTTGCTTGAGATTACAATGGATCTTATTGTGTAGTTTATTTTAATATTCTTCATTATCAATTATTATGTTCTATTGTGAGGATTATCTATTGTGATTTGGACTTAATTGCTTAATTTCCTAGCTAACAATTACCGTGATAATCTATATGAACTCGAGAGATGAAGTATTAATTTAGATCTGATCATGATAGCATGTGTTTGTGATTTCTGCATAGATGGAATTCATGATTCGTGTTTAGGATGGAGATATGCCTTTACGTCATATGTAATCTTATAGAGAACTTGTTCTTTAAATCATTTTTAATTGTAATGTACATAGAGATATATTGGATTAGTTAATTAGGGTGTCTTGCTTAATTTTATCATCTGTGGATTTAAGTGAGTATGGATATTATGCATTGAGAGATGGTTTTATCTGCTTTAGTGTTCTTGATTAACAATTTGGGATAGAGAATAATTGATGAGAAGTGTGTTAACTTAAATGAAGTAATAAGTGAAGTTGTGATCTTAAATCTCCATAATCTTAATTTAATTAAAGGAATTTAATAGTAGTTTAATTTATATAATTTGAAATTCATTCATTTAAATAAGATTGAGTTGGTTACGAGTTAGTACTTGGTGATTTTTATTAAACAATTCTCTGTGGGAACGATACTCTACTTTCACTTTATTACTTGTTGACCTTGTATACTTGCTTGTTATGCGTAATTAGATTTTACCCAATAACCTTCGGTCAACATTATTAACTCTTGCATCCAATCGTTCTCTCTTTACTCTGGTCTGATCCTTAATGCACACAAAAGTCAATGCTTTCTCTCAAATACTGATCCTCAAACCATGAATAGTATCCTATCATTACTTAGATTTCAGATAGGCTCGCTACCTTCTAAATTCCTTGGAGTTCCATTATTATCTCGAAAGCTATCCTATGCCGACTATGTTCCACTTGTACAAAGGATAACCTCTCAAATTTCTACCTGGACTTCCAAAGTCCTTGCTTACTCCGATCGTCTTCAGTTGATAAAGTCTATTCTTTGTTCCTTCCAAACCTACTGGTGCAAGCATTTTAGGCTCCCTAAGGCTGTACTCTGTGAGATTCATTCCCTTCTTAGTAGGTTTTTGTGGAAAGGGCCTAATCTATGTAAGTATGGGGCTAAAGTGGCTTGGTCTCAACTCACATTACCAACGAGTGAAGGGGGATTAGGCATAAAAAGCATCCTTGAGTGGAACACTACTTTATTGATGCAACACTTCATTCAAATTATCAATCTTGATACTAAGTAACTTTAGGCACAATGGATTCAAAAAACTCTATTGAAGGACAAGTCTATTTGGCAGGTTAAAGCAGGCCACGATTGCTCATGGATTTGGAAACAAATCCTAAACCTTCGTCCATGTGCTCTTCAACATCTGAAGTACTGCATTAGGAATAGTTCTCAAACTTCTCTTTGGTATGATTCGTGGTTGAATGGTGCCTCCATCAACCCCTCCACAGCTTTACTGTCCAACTCAGGTATTCCATCCACTGCGAAGGTTAGCCATATTATATTGAACTCCTCATGGAATCTCCCGACAAGCAATCATCATGATGTTATTCTTTTTCGATAGAAAATTCTTCAAGTTCCAATTCCTCCTAGGGAGAATGACAAAATTTTGTGGGACATTCAAGCTCTACACTCGGTTAAGTCCAACCAGATTTGGGATTCTATTCGTACTAGGACCTCATTGGTTCCATGGAGCTTAATCCTTTAGCACCAATTTCATGTGCCAAGATACTTATTTATATTGTGGCTGGGACTGCTAAGGAAACTATCTACGAATGACCGAACAAAGAATTACACGGGTAGGACGTGGAATTGTCTTCTCTGCAACCAACACCTTGAAACCTTTGAGCATTTGTTCTTTGAATGTGCATATTCTATGGTTATCCTAACTAATGCAATCGCCTTAGGAAATTGGGCTTCCATCCCACTGACATGGGATGCTCTAATTGGCTATCTCACCAACTACAAAGGCTCTAAGTTAACCAAGAACATTTTGAGTCTCACAGTAGCTACTTGCTTCTACAAAGTTTGGGAAGCTAGGAACACAAAGATGCACAAGGGTACTAGCATTCCGCCTAGGTCTCTTGCAAAGGACACTATCAATCTCATTAAATTAAGACTTTTTTCCAGTAAATCCTTCATCAAAGTCACAAATTGTAATTACTATTGTAATTGGTTGGTAACTCACTAGGATGGTAGGGATCTCTTCCTTGTATCGTATCCTCATCTTTGCTCTTTAGATAATGTTACTATATTATGGGGTATGCCCCTTAGCCATTGTTTTTCTAGGTTCTTTAATACAAATAAATTTAGAAAAAAAATGATGTAAATATCTTTTTATAAAAACAACGGAAAAAGTTTTACCGTTAACTGTTGAAATACCCAATGATAAAAGTACAGTAATACGCGTGGTTGCGTGGTTGGTTGCATAGTAGCACAGAGTATTGATTATTGATGCTTACTTGAGAAGTCACTCAAGTTTTATTTAATTATTTCCACAGTAATTACTGCATAGTATCTCACGTTATTGATTCAATTATTGTCACAATATTTTGTATTATTAAATCAATTTTTGAGACGATAAAGTTATTCATATTATTATTTACATTATTGACGATGTATAGAAAGTTTTGTCGAGGAAAGGGGTTTGGTCACCTAATTGCGTGCCAATAGGGAAAAAATCTTATCGAAAAGCCCCCTCTTTCCTAGGAATGATCTGGTTATAAATATTGTAAGTTATATTATTGATGAATAATTGTTGTTTAAAAATATATTTTGTGAAGCCAAGTGAATTGAGATAAATAGAAGGTGTTGACATCGGGACTTTTACTTTCCCTTTTCTGTTCTTGTCTTTTAGTGTTCTCGTGTTAGGTGAGATTTGTTAATAAAACAAGTTGTGAAAAGGTCCGACATGTATATGTCAATGATTGGACTGTAAGAGTCTCCAGTTGGTATTTTTAAATGGTTGCACCAACTCAACCGAGAAAAAGTTTGCACATTGACCAAGTTTTGTGACACTGCTAAACTGGTCTGTGAAACCGAGATTCATTAGGGTCTGGGCTTGATTATGCTAAGGGAAGGTGTTAGGCAGCCCCCGACATCTATATTACCATGGTGACCGCCGCTTTTCAATCAAACTGTTATATGAATGTGTGTGGGGGGGGGTCAATGTTCAGTTATTTGGAAGTAGTGTTATGCCTCGTTTTCACCTATATACAATGGGTTTGAATTTGTATAAAATTTTAGTTTTAACAAGATATAGCAATGATATTTTGTAAAAGGGGTTTTTCAAACCCTTATGCTCAATAGTAATTGAGGCCTTTGATACTTCCATTTTATTAAGTGTTTGGCTTGATTGCTTTTATTTTTGAGATGCGAGGCATCTTCGAGAAAATAATATACTTAGCAATGACGAATTCCTTGTGGGTATGGGAGCCATCTAAGGAAATTCAAACATTGTAAATAATGTACAAGCTGATTATAGCTGAAAATATCCATCACGGGAAACCGAATCTAGATTCAGGAGACTGAATCTGTGATCATATGATTCCTAGGCTCTCATGATGTAATAGTTTGTATTAAAGCTGTAAACAGTTATATATATAAAAGCTGTAATATATATATATATATATATATATATATATATATATATATATATATATAGGCAATTGACCACCATGAAGCAACTCCATGGGGGATTGGAAAAGTAAATAAAGTAGTAAAGACGATCAACCGACATGAAGTAAACTCCAGGTAGTACAAAATCTAAGAACCAAGAAATTCATGATTTAATAAATATATATTTATTTGAATATAAATATTGATGTGTTGTAAGATGAGTAATTCAATTAGTGTAAAATGAAGTTGTATGAGGATTGCAAATTTAGAAATGCCTTGTGTGGCATAAGAAGGGAATTCAAGTGGTTAAAGTAAGAGGAAGATTAATTACCTATAATTATCTTATTTCATATAAGGAATACACTCTTAAGCTAGTAATATCACCAATATGATAATCAATTCATGTCGTGTAATATTAGTGTGGCGATGGATGTTGGAACTGGCTTGAAGCTAAACCAATTTGGCACTGCCAGGGTCCGGCGCAGCTGCGCTTTCCCAGTAGTACAAACTGGCACAACTGAATCAGAGGTTAATTTGAGATAATTAATTTTCTATTGTAGAGATAAAATGGAACACTTTTGTTACATGTGTGACATTAATAAATCATAGAATAAAAACATATTATGTTGATATTAGGTACCAAATAGTACAGTGAAATCATATGTAATTGTAATACATAAATAATTAAATATCTGTGTATTCTAAAAACTGAGAAAGGAACTAAATGTTTAAATAAACATTAATATTAAATAAGGTTATAATGTGGTTATGTGAGTAGTAAAATTAATTAGGGAACTACCAGGACAATAATACTTAACTGTGTTATTTTATTACATGTATTTAATGAACATAAATTATATGATGTGAGTATATAAATAATCCTTAATTTTTCCTAATATAGTAATAATTGTACATTAGAACCTATCTTTGGAAGATAAGGTAACTAAATTGAACTGAACTAACCTTCTTGCTGAGATTTTTGCTCTTGTCCCAAAATGAGTGACCTCCTAGTATAATGAACATTAACTTACACTCTATTTATGTAACTTCCAAATATAATAAGTGGCTTAAACATAGGTGATCATGGTTAGCAAGATGGCTGGTATTGGGTTGTTAAATAACTCCTTAATAACCAATGTTTTCTTCCATTACACCATGAACTTCAACCTCAATGTAATACAAATGTCAAGTCCAAGCTTCTTCTATAAATAGCAAACCAAATTTTCAGTTGGTGTTGCTTGGAAATTGTCTGATAATTCTAAATTTAGAGTTCTAAGTTGTTGAGCCATTATAGAAGCATATCCAATGTGTAAGGAGTCCAATCCAAGCTTAAGGAGGTATAAATTCTAATTATGTTCTTGAATTGGGTCTTGTTTAGTTCTTGAAATTACTTGAAATTTATGTTAATCAAGATAAATTAACCTTCTATAATGTGTTAAAGAAGTATACTTACATGTATAAACTCTTTAATGAGGTTTGGAACAAGTTTAAATCTATATGAATCAAGTTGGTTAGTACTTTGCAAAATAGAGTCTGTAACTGCTTCTGGTTCCGGCATGGCGCAGTTGCGCTCTATTTATACTAGGGTGCAGCGCAGCTGCGCCGCACCTCAGAATCAGTTACTGTTTTTGTTTATGCTATATGTTGAGAACTTGATATCATGACTTATATATATAAATATACCTAAAAAGGGGTATAACATGAGATATAAAGTTTTCTTATGTAGTATGAAGTGATCAACAAGATTTAGTAAGAGATTTGTAATGAAAACTTAACGTTTTGAAAATAAACTTTGATGTAATACTTGTCCTACAAGATCTAAACTTAGTGATTCATACACATGATTGATTTCAAATATATAAGTATATTAACCTAATGTGAGCATGTTTTACTAGATTAGCATACATGATTAATGAAAACGTATAATTTAAAATGAATTTAGAACTTTAAAAATGATCTTGATATGTATGTATGCCATGGTTATATACTGACTTTGTAAGAATGTTGGTATGGTTTAGACATGCATGAATAACCCGTTAACTTGTGTTTATATAATTTGTAAGGAAACATTAACATGTTGGACTTACTAGTAAGCTTTACTAATGAAAATATGAACTTTGAACGTGAACGCTAACATGCTACTTTGAGAGTTAGAATCTGACATTTATGAACATGTTTGATGATACTTTAGACTTGCTAATGTATTATAAATATATGCCTACTATGTTAGGAGTTGTGAAATCAAGTTATGACTGAATAAAGAATAATAACTAAAATAGTTACATCTACGCAATATGAATACTCATAAGAATGCCTAATATGAGTTATATGACTACCTTATATGTTTAAAAAGCAAGCATGTTAGACTTTATGATTTCATAACCTTGAATGGACTTAACATGTGGAAATGTTCAACTTAGAACCATATTATGAAAGAAGGGACCTAGATTAACTTGAGAAACATGAAAAAACCTTTAACATGATAATATATATTATGTGTGAATGTTCTGTTCATGCCAGACAGAAACCCCAAGGCAACAGCTTAGTCTTGGCTTGGCTAGAGGGCTACGCAGCTGCGCCGGCCCTAATCTTAGCCATGGCCCAGCTGCGCCGGCCTGGAATCAGAAGCCATGCAATTTGACAATCTGATTTTGAACAGTTAGCTTATATGATGCCTATATTGCTAGAAATTGTTTACACCCTACTGATACATGTATATATGTGATGATTAAGTAATAAGATAGTGTTTGCCTTATATTATGAAAGTTCATGGATAAAAAGGTCTTAACCTTGAGCATTGTAAATTTGCTTATGAAGTAACTAGGTACTTGATTTCGTGACAAACCTATAAGCTGATTTTGTACCGTATGTGCATACTTAAATCATTTCAAGCTTGAATAAAAAAATGTGTTAGCTAATGAGCATCCTATACTTATAATACACTATAAATAGGATTCGAAAGTGTTGATTTCTTAACGTGGATAAACTACGCATAAGGCAAGTATACTAAACCCTCGCATTACTTTATTCAACAAATACCGTAAGCAAGTATCTACGCCTTATCTCTTTTAATGCAAGTTATCTTACTTACTCGTTCAATTGAGCTAGTAGGTAAAAACTCTTGTGAAAACTATTATTCATGTTAAACTTGGTATTGTTCTTGAATATTGTGAAAGTGTCTATGCCATTTGATTCGGCTAGACTATATGCATGTTTATAAATATGTCCAAACAAATTGACTGGTGCGGAAAATCTTGAAAATTCAGTTGAACAACCCTTATGGTAAGGGGAGTGTATATTGTTGGAAGCTACAACACACACATCAATATTACTGTGGTGTTATGCATAATATAGAGTATTGTAGACTGATCATCTATCGTACTTAATTATTTTGGGTTATCAGTTTAATATTTGTAATTCTAGTAGATGTTTAATAGTCTTTAGTGACTACTCAGTATAAATTATTTTATCCAGTTGGATACGTTGATAGCCTTTGAATTCATATATATTTGTTGATCTATATTGAACTATCATTCATACTCCAAGATTTGATTCAAGAATTATTGATACTCATTATTCATGATATTGTTCTAAGAGTCTGAACTATCTTGGAGACTATACTTTGATATTTCAAATTCATGATATGATACTCATTTCCCTTGTTGTATATTACTTGCTGGTCAATTTGTTCTCATTCTTGCTTATTTAAAACCTTTCAGCTAAGGAGGAACATGGAAGTGTCTCTGGGAAAGACAAGGGCACAATGCTACCAACTAGCTTGTTCCTTTATGTTTAAAAATTTTATATTGTATTAAGACTGTCTTCAGACTATGTTTAAGCTTAAGTAAGATTATGTAATAACTCTTTATTCTATATTATTATGTAATCTATTAAGTACTGTAGGTTGCGAGACTTGGGGAATTAATTATAATAAAACATTGTATATTATTCTAGATTAGATCTTCCGCTATGAATTTGTAATTTTAGTTATTATTTTATTACTATGAGCACGTGACGAACTGAATTTGAGTAACCATGTGGCAGTCCGAATTTGGGGACATCACAGGTTGGTATTAGAGCTATAGTTATAAACCTTAGGAGCGAGTGTCCTTAGATTATAACTCAGGAAAACTTAGAAGTTAGGAAGAAGATAAAACTTATGTAGAGTTTTCCTTGAGAGACTTAGTGTGTTATAAAAGGTAAATTCATTGTATACAATGAACTTATGTTTATTTAACATTCTAATGGAGTCGTTGCTTTTGTTTGTCTTATGTTGGTGATTGTAGGATGACTGACATGGGAGAACCTAGCCGAGTAGTAGAGGAGGATCCGCGTGGCATCCACGTTGTATTTGAGGCACCGTTGATAGCAGAGCCTATATCAGTAGTGGCCTCTATCGATGACGATGATGAGGAGGAGGAAATGGAGCCATTACCCTAGGAGTTTGATCCGGAGGAGGAGCCTATGGAGGAGGAGCTTGTGCCTATGGAGGACTCCGATGAGGGTACTTTTGAGGATCAAATGTTGGGGGAGTATGAGGAATAGATTTTGGAGTTAGGATGTAGAGTGGAGGAGCTAGAGGCTGAGACTAGGGAGAGGGAGTCTGAGTCCCAGAAGTTGAGGGAAGAGGACCAATAGAGGAAATTAGTGATGCAGGAAATGAAGGTTAAAATTGTTCACTGTAAGGAGGTAGGGATCTAGATGGGGACTTTATTTCACCGATCGGTGGCTAGGAACGTAGAGTTGGCAGGGAAGTTGGAAGAAATGGAGCAGAGGGTTTTGACTGAGAGGACGGAGAAGGAGGCTCCTGTACTCAGTTAGAGACGAAGGTGATGGATAGGATTCACTTCGAGGAGAAGTAGGAGGAAGCCAATGATAGGGTGAATGATCTAGAGGACGAGGTGCTATGCAAGAGAAGGAAGATGAACAAGATGGACTATGCTCTATGCACGACCATGGAGAGATTATCGATTTGGTAAATCATTACCCGGCTGAGCAAGGACAAACCCGGCATACTATAAGCCAAGATACGGTGGTGCACATTACTCAGAAAGAATACCAGAGCGTCGTGGAGTGAGGGATGTTAGATTGAATCTAGAGGAAAAGCTCACTAGTTATAGTATTTTATTTATGTCTTGTTAAATCTCAGTCTTTTGTGTAAGATGTGAGATAGTAGTAAACCCTAACTATTGAAAAATGTTAGAGGGGTAGTAAGCTGGTGTTGTCACCAGCTTTTGTGATAATAGGGGATATATATTATCATTTATAGTAGTATGCTAGAAAAGAACATGTATTGTAACCATTTGGAATATGAATATAAATGATCTTATTTCATAAACGTGTTACAAACTTTTAGTTCTTTTTAATTAAGAAATGTTTAAATAATTAGATAATAAAATGAAAATTTTGTGATGCAGATCATGGCACCAAGATGTAGATTGGTTGCACCCGAAGAATCCGTTATTAATGAGAGGGAACAAGTAGATCCTATTCAGAAGTTGGTAGACTTGTTAGGAGAGGCTTTAAGGGGAAGAAACAATGAACTCGTTCACCCCAACCCTCAAATTGTCCCAGTAACAACCTTCAAAGATTATAGGACTGTAGGACCGCCAGAGTTTGAGGTAACTATTGACTCGATAGTTACGCAAACCTGGATCAAGGAGATCGAGAAGGACCTTCACTATAGCTCGCATGGGTGAAGACCAGAAGATAGTATTTTCCATATACATGATGAGAGGCGAAGCGAACTATTGGTGGGAAGTTAATTAGTAGAGAGCGGGAGAAGGGACGATAACATGGGAGAGGTTTATGACGTTGTTCTTCGAGAACTATTTCCCAAAGAGTATGAAGAATAGGATGGAAGAGAAGTTCCTAGAGTTAAAATAAGGGGATATGATGATGGCGCAATACGCAGCTAAGTTTAACTAACTAGCGCGATTTGCAGAGCACTTTGTTAGGGATGAGGAAAGGAAGGCGAGGCACTTCGAGAAAGGGCTAAAGCCATGGCTGTATAATAAGGTATGAGTTCTCCAGATTGATTCCTTTGCGACATTGTTAGAGAAGGTAATCATTACGGAAGGTGGCAGTGAGTCCTTAAGCCTATATCATAAGGAGAAGAAAAATAAGAACATTGGTAGTGAGTATCGTGGAGGAAGCAGCAGCGGGGGGAGTAACTCCGAAAAGAGAAAATGGGAAAACAACAAAAACAACAACAAAAACAATAATCAAGGTGGGAGTCACCATAGAAACTTTAAGAAAAGGGCTGAAGCTTGTAACAAGTGTGGAAGGAGTCATCAGGGGGAGTGCTGAAAAGGAAAGAACACGTTTTATAATTGCGGCCAAGAGGGGCACATATTGCCAAATTGCCTAAAACCAAAGAAGATCAGGGGATGTTTTGCTTGTGGATCAACAGAACACCAGATAAAGGATTGCCCAAAGAAAGGAAGTGGTGGAACTGGTGGAGGCCGGGGAGGAGGAAGGAAGTTAATGATTGGTGGACCCACGCAACACAACCGATCGATCGCCTGAACCTTTAACATAATCGTCTAGGACGTAGTAGCTGCAAAGGACGTAGTGTCAGGTTTAATCCCAATCAATGTATAAATGCTTATATATTATTTCATTTGGGTGCCTCCTATTCTTTTATATCCGAAGAATTTGCTAGTAAACTTAGTACACCCTGAGAACGTTTAGAAGATCCTTTGAATGTAGAAGTTGGGAAAAAGGAAATAATCCCTGTAGGATATATTTTTCGAAATTATCGCGCAAACATTAGAGAAGATGAACTGAGCGTAGACTTGATTCCTATTAAACTTAGAGAATTTGACGTAATACTGGGGATGGATTGGTTATATAACCATGCGGCGGTAATTAACTATCAGAACAAGTGTGTGAACCTTCAGACTCCGAGTAAGTCTAAGATAATGTTTTATGGTAGCTCATCGCTTAAGCAATCGTGTTGCTTTACGATAATGCAGGCCAAGAAATTTTTAAGGAATGGATGTGCAGGTTATTTAGCTTACATCGTAGATACTTGGAAAAGGGAGTAGAAATTAAAGATATATCCGTTGTAAATTAATTTTAAGATGTGTTTTCGGACGATCTGCCTGGTTTTCTGCCAGACAGGGAAATCGAATTCGTAATAGACTTAGCACCAGGAATGGCACCGATTTCGAAAGCTCCATATCGTATGGCACCGGTAGAAATGAAGGAATTGATGGTACAACTTCAAGAGTTATTAAATAAGGGTTACATTCGACCGAGTGTGTCTCCTTGGGGAGCACCAGTGTTATTCGTTAAGAAAAAGGACGAATCGATGAGGCTCTGTATCGATTATCAAGAATTGAACAGAGTAACAATCAAGAATAGATATCCACTACTGAGGATAGACGACTTAATTTGTAAAACCCTAAATTTTATGAATAAAGATTTAATTTTCTCGAAATATTTTTTTGAATATTATAGTGTGGATTTGAGATAATGTTATAGTTGTGGGTAATATTTATAAATTTTGAAAAGTATTCAAGTTGTTGTATAATATTTGTTTGGTCAGGGAATATTTTTTTTGTCAGAGAATATCCGTACGACGACATAATCATTGGTGGACCCCACAACAGAATTATTGTCAGATTGAGAAAATGATAAAAATATTTTTATGAAAATAACGGCGAAAGTTTTACCGTTAAAACTATTGAACTACTCGGTAGTAAAAGTACAGTAATACGCGTGACTGCATAGTAGCACACAGTATTGATTATTGATACTTACGTGAGAAGTCACTCAGTTTTGTTCAATTATTGTTACAGTAATTGTTGTATAGTATCTCACGTTATTTGATTCAATTATTGTCGATATTTTATATATTATTAAATCAATAATTGAGATGATAGAGTTATTAATATTATTATTTACTGTAAGACCCCGAATTTTATGAAATAAAAGTATTCAATTTTTCTTATATTTACAATTCAGTAAATGGTTAAATTGATAAAAGGTTAAAGTTAAGGGTGATATATGAATCTTTTACAAAAATAAGCAAGTGGTTATAAAATACTCATTGTTGTCGGGAAATATTCGTTTGGTCGTGGAATATTCTTTCTGTCGGGGAATATTCGTACGACGGCGCAACCTTTTATGGGCCCCGTAACAAAATAACTGTCGGATGAAGAAAACGACAAATTAAAGTTTTTTAAAAATAACGGCGTAATCGTTACTGTTAACACTGTTGGAATACCCGGTGGGTAAAGTAAAGTAATACGCGTTGTTGCACAGTAGCACACGGTATTGCACCAATTATTGACTCTTACGTAAGAAGGCACTACTCAATAATGGTTACAGTAATTATTGTTCAGTATTTTATTTTATTGGTTCAATAATTGTTGCGTTGATATTTTATATTGCTTTTGTTTCAATAATTGTCATTACATAGTATTTTTCATTATCGAAGCAATAATTCATATTATCTGAATAATATTATTAGATAACATTATTGGCAATGTCTAGAAAGTTCTGTCTAAGGAGAGGTTTGGTCATCTAATTGCGCGCCAGTAAGGAGAAATTCTTATTGGAAAGCCCCCTCTTTCCTGGGAACTGCCTGGTTGTCAATATTCTGATTCTGTAATATTATTTGTGAATAATTAATTATTGATTTATATGATGAGGAAAATATTGATTTTATGTGAATATAGATGGAGAAAATTTTTAATGTGACAATTGTTGAAAATTAATATTTTATCTTTTTCTGATAAAATAATTCATTTAAATATATTATTTTAATAATATATTAACGGTGATATTTTTATAATGAATGTGGGATATATGAGTATATCAGGAAGAAGAGTATTTTTGTGGCATTAAATGTTTAACACATATTTTGTGTGTCGGTAGACCTATTTATTGACTGAAAATGTGATTATAGATTGTAAAATCGCCCGTTTGTGGATTTCGGTCAATTTCTGTTTGGAATTTGGAAAACCTTTCTTCTGCAAAGTTGTAGAGAATTGAATTTCCTATAAAAACTCGCGAGATTTGAATTTTCTGGCAAAAAGGGCTATTTATTATGAATTATTGAAGTTCCGAAGCTCCGAAATAATTGATTTTTGGAAGTTTTAATTGTTTTTTATAACAAAAACGTTTTTTTACATTTTTTTGGCACAATTTACACATGTTATTGAGCTGAATCAGATCTGAAAAGTGGGCGTAAGAATTTTTAATATATATATTATTATTATATTAAATTTTCTGCTTTGGTGTTCTAAGCAATTTCCTATAAATAGGTGCTTAGGTTAGAATTGAAAATCACACCAGAAACTGAAGTTTTCTCTCTCTATATTATCGAACGTATTCTTGTGAGTATTTTGAGTATACTTTGAGTATTGCTATACGGTGCAAGTTCGTTCAGCATTATTCCAGTCAGAGGTACTGCTCTTTTGAGGTAAGGGATAATAAGAGATTTTAAGGGTTATTATTTCGAAATTCTTCTGAACCTTCAAAAATTCTGGAAAAATTTGAAATGATGTTTTGATGAGTTTTGTAGATTGTGTCCAAAAATGGCGATTGTTGGATGTATAGATTAAGAGTTATGGATTTTATGAGAAAAGACTATTTTTTAAAAGTAATCGCTTATAACTCCTTGTGGTTAACTCCAAAATTGATGAAATTTTTATTGGGAGTACATCTATATGATATCAGTATACCCTGTGAATTTTGGAATTTTTGGATAAAAGTACAATTTATGATAAATGTTTAAATATTCGGTGGTTTTGGCCATGTGAAAAATAGTAAATGACTTTTAAAAATTCTGAGAAAAATATATGTTTAATATAGGACTATATTCTGCTAAATCCCAGAAAAGAAATATTTTTGGAACTGATTTACTATTTTCATGAAAATATTCTAGTTATGAGTAAATGAATTAAATATGTTATGTGAAGTAAGAAAATTGGAAAATATAATCTTATGGCTTGAGAATCATATATGAGGTATATGCAGATTTTTGATGAGGGTTTTGATTATTGGTGATGAAATCTTATGAGTTTGGCATTTTAGAATGATTAAATGCATTATTTAGTAAAGTGTAAACAATTAAAATAAATTGTTTATAAGCTTAAAAAAAATATTATTCTTTCAATATCATTATACCGAAATATTGGTATAAATTTTATTGTGGGATTTCTACCTTTTTGAGTCGGGTTTACTATGCATGAGTTACTATTCACGAGTTATTATTCACGAGTTACTATTCATGATAAAATTGGTTTCTTTTTCTAACCAAATTATAGTTGATTTATGAATATTACTCTGGAGATTAAAACTATATATTGATTATATTGATTTTATTATCATATATAACATTTTTATAACCCTGATGTTGAAATTCTCTTTCACTAGAGTGTAAAGATGGGTAGATTATTGGTATGATCATGACTAGGGTTCTCTTTGGCCAGTAGTGAAAAGTTGAATTGTGACTGGTATGATCATGACCATTGAATTTATAATTGAATATCTTTAGCTTAAGTGCAAAGGTGAATTGATCAACATATATGGTTATAATTATGGTTTATATAAATTCTGAAATGATTATGTATTTCTTTGAGATATGAATATCTTTGGCCTGTAGTGCAAAGATGACTTGTTGATGAATATCTTTGGCCTGTAGTGCAAAGATGACTTATTGATGTATATCTTTGGCCGTAGTGCAAAGATGAATTTATTAGTATGATTATGAACATGAACTGTGATTTGGTATAACCATGATCTTTGATGTTTCAGGTGATAAAAATTTTCTTTGTCCTGAATGAGAAAAGGAATTTAGAACAACAATTACGATTATGAGTTATACATGTGATTATGGACAGGAATTATTGATTGATGTTACAGGGATAAAATATTATTGGTGGACTTTTAAAATGGAGAAGATAATTGACTTTATGGTCTATTTGACTCTTCTAATGGATTGCTCGTTCCGCTGCAACTATGGTTGAAATTTTTTATCATCTACCATTTGTTCTAAATCTCTGATTTATTATTAATGAAGGCTATTGATAATTTAATTATCTTTAGTCATGACATTCTTTACTGAGCTAGTTGTGCTCACCCTTTTGCTTCACAATTCCTTTCAAGTAATACGAGTGTAGCTGGGTCGAGCGGGGGAATAACAAGGGAATAGAACGGTGGTCTATAGATGTTGAGGGTGAGGTGAATTTAACTTGGAAGGGTGTTTTTCCACTGTCATACAAGATGTCTAATGACATACCACCTCGTGTCATCATAAAACATGGATGTGCTCATCCACTTACTGAGTATATCTACCAGCACTATCTATTTAATCTTGGAGTCTATTTGAAATATAACTCTCAATTAGAGACAGTGAAGATAATGATATGTCAAGAGAAGACTTGCCATTGGGAAGAATATGATAATAATCTTCTTGTTTTTCTTTGGGGTCTATTGGGTCAACCAAGGATAATTCTGTGGCCATATGATATCTATAATAACCTAGTCGCATGGCCTCCTATGTACGAAGTTTTCCTTGAGCACTTCCCAAAGATTCTAATTTCTAAAACAGTTTTCGACTATACCTTTATGTAAGGTGTCAGTATGAGGTGCTGTCCACGGTTGGGACATGAGTCACAGTTGATATATATTTGTATACAAACTCACAGCATATGTGTTGTTATATTTTGCACGACAATTGTTGTAATAAAGTTGTAGTTATTTTCTGTACCATGTATTTGGCGACTCAAAATGGGTTGGATGGAATGGACCTATTTTGGGGTCGTTACATTTGGTATCAGAGCTTAGGGATATGATCTCTGACGGAGATCGGGATTAGAACTAGGAGGGGAGAGATGAGTAAATCCTTCGCTAGTATGTCCTACCTAAGCTTAAATTGTTGATTGGTCATAATATATGGATATTATGTGATATGTTAATTTGCATAATTAACCCTTGTTTTATGGCAGTATTTGAGAATGGCAGCTGAGAATGCTAACAATGGAGTGAATGAGACTGTTGGGATACCTCTAATCACTAATGTGATGACAGACGAAGAAGGAATTAGAGATATCCATGTGGTGAGTGAAGAATTGATAGTTGCACCCGAGATAGTCGCAGAGGTAACAACTGAGAGTGAGGATGAAGAGGAAGAAGAGGTACCTGAGGAAAGTTTATTAGAGGTATTTTATGATCGAAATGTAGAATTGCAAAATCGTATTCATGAGTTAGAAGAGCAGGCTGAAGAATTGCAGGCAGTTGTGGAGCAAAAGGATGCAACAATTCAAGCTTGTGTTACCCGATATGTGATGCTTGAACAGAAGTATTCTTTGGCAGAGTGTAAGATGATAAAGATGGAATCTGAGCTGAAAGAAGGAAAAACTGAACGAGTAAGAATGAGTGATGCATGGGTAAAAGCCACACGACACGTGGATATTGTGGAAAGAGATGTCCGATCTAAGAAGGCTAAAATAGATGATATGAATTTCTCTTTTTGGAAAGCAATTGGGAGAACTCAACATCGAGTTTTGAATTATCATGTACAGAACGGTCAACCTGAATTTGATATGGATCGAAGATTGATGATTCAGATCATGAATCAGGAGTACGAAGAGGCAGTTGAAGGAGGAATATGCCCTATAGAAAAGTATGTTCCAACGGTAGTGATGACGCCAAATGCTGCCCCAGACAAGTCAAAACCGGGTAGTTCGAGGGATAGCGGTTGTCATGACTTCCCAACAAATAGGGAATGCAAATGAAATTATCACGGGAGATGAGTAATGGAGAAATCATAATGACTCGGGAGATAGAATCTGAAATGAAAGCAAGGTATTCTCAATTTTTCGAAATACCAGGTACGTAAATTTCGGGGACGAAATTTCATAAGGAGGGGAGATTGTAAGACCCCGAATTTTATGAAATAAAAGTATTCAATTTTTCTTATATTTACAATTCAGTAAATGGTTAAATTGATAAAAGGTTAAAGTTAAGGGTGATATATGAATCTTTTTCAAAAATAAGCAAGTGGTTATAAAATACTCATTGTTGTCGGGAAATATTCGTTTGGTCGTGGAATATTCTTTCTGTCGGGGAATATTCGTACGACGGCGCAGCCTTTTATGGGCCCCGTAACAAAATAACTGTCGGATGAAGAAAATGACAAATTAAAGTTTTTTAAAAATAACGGCGTAATCGTTACTGTTAACACTGTTGGAATACCCGGTGGGTAAAGTAAAGTAATACGCGTTGTTGCACAGTAGCACACGGTATTGCACCAATTATTAACTCTTACGTAAGAAGGCACTACTCAATAATGGTTACAGTAATTATTGTTCAGTATTTTATTTTATTGGTTCAATAATTGTTGCGTTGATATTTTATATTGCTTTTGTTTCAATAATTGTCATTACATAGTATTTTTCATTATCGAAGCAATAATTCATATTATCTGAATAATATTATTAGATAACATTATTGGCAATGTCTAGAAAGTTCTGTTTAAGGAGAGGTTTGGTCATCTAATTGCGCGCCAGTAAGGAGAAATTCTTATTGGAAAGCCCCCTCTTTCCTGGGAACTGCCTGGTTGTCAATATTGTGATTCTGTAATATTATTTGTGAATAATTAATTATTGATTTATATGATGAGGAAAATATTGATTTTATGTGAATATAGATGGAGAAAATTTTAATGTGACAATTGTTGAAAATTAATATTTTATCTTTTTCTGATAAAATAATTCATTTAAATATATTATTTTAATAATATATTAACGGTGATATTTTTATAATGAATGTGGGATATATGAGTATATGAGGAGGAAGAGTATTTTTGTGGCATTAAATGTTTAACACATATTTTGTGTGTCGGTAGACCTATTTATTGACTGAAAATGTGATTATAGCCTGTAAAATCACCCGTTTGTGGATTTCGGTCAATTTCTGTTTGGAATTTGGAATAACTTTCTTCTGCAAAGTTGTAGAGAATTGAATTTCCTATAAAAACTCGCGAGATTTGAATTTTCTGGCAAAAAGTGCTATTTATTATGAAATATTGAAGTTCCGAAGCTCCGAAATAATTGATTTTTGGAAGTTTTAATTGTTTTTTATAACAAAAACGTTTTTTACATTTTTTTGGCACAATTTGCACATGTTATTGAGCTGAATCAGATCTGAAAAGTGGGCGTAAGAATTTTTAATATATATATTATTATTATATTAAATTTTCTGCTTTGGTGTTCTAAGCAATTTCCTATAAATAGGTGCTTAGGTTAGAATTGAAAATCACACCAGAAACTGAAGTTTTCTCTCTCTATATTATCGAACGTATTCTTGTGAGTATTTTGAGTATACTTTGAGTATTGCTATACGGTGCAAGTTCGTTCAGCATTATTCCAGTCAGAGGTACTGCTCTTTTGAGGTAAGGATAATAAGGGATTTTAAGGGTTATTATTTCGAAATTCTTCTGGACCTTCAAAAATTCTGGAAAAATTTGAAATGATGTTTTGATGAGTTTTGTAGATTGTGTCCGAAAATGGCGATTGTTGGATGTATAGATTAAGAGTTATGGATTTTATGAGAAAAGACTATTTTTTAAAAGTAATCGCTTATAACTCCTTGTGGTTAACTCCAAAATTGATGAAATTTTTATTGGGAGTACATCTATATGATATCAGTATACCCTGTGAATTTCGGAATTTTTGGATAAAAGTACAATTTATGATAAATGTTTAAATATTCGGTGGTTTTGGCCATGTGAAAAATAGTAAATGACTTTTAAAAATTCTGAGAAAAATATATGTTTAATATAGGACTATATTCTGCTAAATCCCAGAAAAGAAATATTTTTGGAACTGATTTACTATTTTTCATGAAAATATTCTAGTTATGAGTAAATGAATTAAATATGTTATGTGAAGTAAGAAAATTGGAAAATATAATCTTATGGCTTGAGAATCATATATGAGGTATATGCAGATTTTTGATGAGGGTTTTGATTATTGGTGATGAAATCTTATGAGTTTGGCATTTTAGAATGATTAAATGCATTATTTAGTAAAGTGTAAACAATTAAAATAAATTGTTTATAAGCTTAAAAAAAATATTATTCTTTCAATATCATTATACCGAAATATTGGTATAAATTTTATTGTGGGATTTCTACCTTTTTGAGTCGGGTTTACTATGCATGAGTTACTATTCACGAGTTATTATTCACGAGTTACTATTCATGATAAAATTGGTTTCTTTTTCTAACCAAATTATAGTTGATTTATGAATATTACTCTGGAGATTAAAACTATATATTGATTATATTGATTTTATTATCATATATAACATTTTTATAACCCTGATGTTGAAATTCTCTTTCACTAGAGTGTAAAGATGGGTAGATTATTGGTATGATCATGACTAGGGTTCTCTTTGGCCAGTAGTGAAAAGTTGAATTGTGACTGGTATGATCATGACCATTGAATTTATAATTGAATATCTTTAGCTTAAGTGCAAAGGTGAATTGATCAACATATATGTTTATAATTATGGTTTATATAAATTCTGAAATGATTATGTATTTCTTTGAGATATGAATATCTTTGGCCTGTAGTGCAAAGATGACTTGTTGATGAATATCTTTGGCCTGTAGTGCAAAGATGACTTGTTGATGAATATCTTTGGCCTGTAGGGCAAAGATGACTTATTGATGTATATCTTTGGCCGTAGTGCAAAGATGAATTTATTAGTATGATTATGAACATGAACTGTGATTTGGTATAACCATGATCTTTGATGTTTTAGGTGATAAAAATTTTCTTTGTCCTGAATGAGAAAAGGAATTTAGAACAACAATTACGATTATGAGTTATACATGTGATTATGGACAGAAATTATTGATTGATGTTACAGGGATAAAATATTATTGGTGGACTTTTAAAATGGAGAAGATAATAGACTTTATGGTCTATTTGACTCTTCTAATGGATTGCTCGTTCCGCTGCAACTATGGTTGAAATTTTTTATCATCTACCATTTGTTCTAAATCTCTGATTTATTATTAATGAAGGCTATTGATAATTTAATTATCTTTAGTCATGACATTCTTTACTGAGCTAGTTGTGCTCACCCTTTTGCTTCACAATTCCTTTCAAGTAATACGAGTGTAGCTGGGTCGAGCGGGGGAATAACAAGGGAATAGAACGGTGGTCTATAGATGTTGAGGGTGAGGTGAATTTAACTTGGAAGGGTGTTTTGCCACTATCATACAAGATGTCTAATGACATACCACCTCGTGTCATCATAAAACATGGATGTGCTCATCCACTTACTGAGTATATCTACCAGCACTATCTATTTAATCTTGGAGTCTATTTGAAATATAACTCTCAATTAGAGACAGTGAAGATAATGATATGTCAAGAGAAGACTTGCCATTGGGAAGAATATGATAGTAATCTTCTTGTTTTTCTTTGGGGTCTATTGGGTCAACCAAGGATAATTCTGTGGCCATATGATATCTATAATAACCTAGTCGCATGGCCTCCTATGTACGAAGTTTTCCTTGAGCACTTCCCAAAGATTCTAATTTCTAAAACAGTTTTCGACTATACCTTTATGTAAGGTGTCAGTATGAGGTGCTGTCCACGGTTGGGACATGAGTCACAGTTGATATATATTTGTATACAAACTCACAACATATGTGTTGTTATATTTTGCACGACAATTGTTGTAATAAAGTTGTAGTTATTTTCTGTACCATGTATTTGGCGACTCAAAATGGGTTGGATGGAATGGACCTATTTTGGGGTCGTTACATTTGGTATCAGAGCTTAGGGATATGATCTCTGGCGGAGATCGGGATTAGAACTAGGAGGGGAGAGATGAGTAAATCCTTCGCTAGTATGTCCTACCTAAGCTTAAATTGTTGATTGGTCATAATATATGGATATTATGTGATATGTTAATTTGCATAATTAACCCTTGTTTTATGGCAGTATTTGAGAATGGCAGCTGAGAATGCTAACAATGGAGTGAATGAGACTGTTGGGATACCTCTAATCACTAATGTGATGACAGACGAAGAAGGAATTAGAGATATCCATGTGGTGAGTGAAGAATTGATAGTTGCACCCGAGATAGTCGCAGAGGTAACAGCTGAGAGTGAGGATGAAGAGGAAGAAGAGGTACCTGAGGAAAGTTTATTAGAGGTATTTTATGATCGAAATGTAGAATTGCAAAATCGTATTCATGAGTTAGAAGAGCAGGCTGACGAATTGCAGGCAGATGTGGAGCAAAAGGATGCAACAATTCAAGCTTGTGTTACCCGATATGTGATGCTTGAACAGAAGTATTCTTTGGCAGAGTGTAAGATGATAAAGATGGAATCTGAGTTGAAAGAAGGAAAAACTGAACGAGTAAGAATGAGTGATGCATGGGTAAAAGCCACACGACACGTGGATATTGTGGAAAGAGATGTCCGATCTAAGAAGGCTAAAATAGATGATATGAATTTCTCTTTTTGGAAAGCAATTGGGAGAACTCAACATCGAGTTTTGAATTATCATGTACAGAACGGTCAACCTGAATTTGATATGGATCGAAGATTGATGATTCAGATCATGAATCAGGAGTACGAAGAGGCAGTTGAAGGAGGAATATGCCCTATAGAAAAGTATGTTCCAACGGTAGTGATGACGCCAAATGCTGCCCCAGACAAGTCAAAACCGGGTAGTTCGAGGGATAGCGGTTGTCATGACTTCCCAACAAATAGGGAATGCAAATGAAATTATCACGGGAGATGAGTAATGGAGAAATCATAATGACTCGGGAGATAGATCTGAAATGAAAGCAAGGTATTCTCAATTTTTCGAAATACCAGGTACGTAAATTTCGGGGACGAAATTTCATAAGGAGGGGAGATTGTAAGACCCCGAATTTTATGAAATAAAAGTATTCAATTTTTCTTATATTTACAATTCAGTAAATGGTTAAATTGATAAAAGGTTAAAGTTAAGGGTGATATATGAATCTTTTCCAAAAATAAGCAAGTGGTTATAAAATACTCATTGTTGTCGGGAAATATTCGTTTGGTCGTGGAATATTCTTTCTGTCGGGGAATATTCGTACGACGGCGCAGCCTTTTATGGGCCCCGTAACAAAATAACTGTCGGATGAAGAAAACGACAAATTAAAGTTTTTTAAAAATAACGGCGTAATCGTTACTGTTAACACTGTTGGAATACCCGGTGGGTAAAGTAAAGTAATACGCGTTGTTGCACAGTAGCACACGGTATTGCACCAATTATTGACTCTTACGTAAGAAGGCACTACTCAATAATGGTTACAGTAATTATTGTTCAGTATTTTATTTTATTGGTTCAATAATTGTTGCGTTGATATTTTATATTGCTTTTGTTTCAATAATTGTCATTACATAGTATTTTTCATTATCGAAGCAATAATTCATATTATCTGAATAATATTATTAGATAACATTATTGGCAATGTCTAGAAAGTTCTGTCTAAGGAGAGGTTTGGTCATCTAATTGCGCGCCAGTAAGGAGAAATTCTTATTGGAAAGCCCCCTCTTTCCTGGGAACTGCCTGGTTGTCAATATTGTGATTCTGTAATATTATTTGTGAATAATTAATTATTGATTTATATGATGAGGAAAATATTGATTTTATGTGAATATAGATGGAGAAAATT
Source organism: Panax japonicus (assembly GCA_020205505.1). Lineage (NCBI taxonomy): Eukaryota > Viridiplantae > Streptophyta > Magnoliopsida > Apiales > Araliaceae > Panax > Panax japonicus. The sequence goes on from CM035093.1 coordinate 62,762,575, forward strand.
TTAATGTGACAATTGTTGAAAATTAATATTTTATCTTTTTCTGATAAAATAATTCATTTAAATATATTATTTTAATAATATATTAACGGTGATATTTTTATAATGAATGTGGGATATATGAGTATATGAGGAGGAAGAGTATTTTTGTGGCATTAAATGTTTAACACATATTTTGTGTGTCGGTAGACCTATTTATTGACTGAAAATGTGATTATAGGTTGTAAAATCGCCCGTTTGTGGATTTCGGTCAATTTCTGTTTGGAATTTGGAATAACTTTCTTCTGCAAAGTTGTAGAGAATTGAATTTCCTATAAAAACTCGCGAGATTTGAATTTTCTGGCAAAAAGTGCTATTTATTATGAAATATTGAAGTTCCAAAGCTCCGAAATAATTGATTTTTGGAAGTTTTAATTGTTTTTTATAACAAAAACGTTTTTTACATTTTTTTGGCACAATTTGCACATGTTATTGAGCTGAATCAGATCTGAAAAGTGGGCGTAAGAATTTTTAATATATATATTATTATTATATTAAATTTTCTGCTTTGGTGTTCTAAGCAATTTCCTATAAATAGGTGCTTAGGTTAGAATTGAAAATCACACCAGAAACTGAAGTTTTCTCTCTCTATATTATCGAACGTATTCTTGTGAGTATTTTGAGTATACTTTGAGTATTGCTATAGGGTGCATGTTCGTTCAGCATTATTCCAGTCAGAGGTACTGCTCTTTTGAGGTAAGGGATAATAAGGGATTTTAAGGGTTATTATTTCGAAATTCTTCTGGACCTTCAAAAATTCTGGAAAAATTTGAAATGATGTTTTGATGAGTTTTGTAGATTGTGTCCGAAAATGGCGATTGTTGGATGTATAGATTAAGAGTTATGGATTTTATGAGAAAAGACTATTTTTTAAAAGTAATCGCTTATAACTCCTTGTGGTTAACTCCAAAATTGATGAAATTTTTATTGGGAGTACATCTATATGATATCAGTATACCCTGTGAATTTCGGAATTTTTGGATAAAAGTACAATTTATGATAAATGTTTAAATATTCGGTGGTTTTGGCCATGTGAAAAATAGTAAATGACTTTTAAAAATTCTGAGAAAAATATATGTTTAATATAGGACTATATTCTGCTAAATCCCAGAAAAGAAATATTTTTGGAACTGATTTACTATTTTTCATGAAAATATTCTAGTTATGAGTAAATGAATTAAATATGTTATGTGAAGTAAGAAAATTGGAAAATATAATCTTATGGCTTGAGAATCATATATGAGGTATATGCAGATTTTTGATGAGGGTTTTGATTATTGGTGATGAAATCTTATGAGTTTGGCATTTTAGAATGATTAAATGCATTATTTAGTAAAGTGTAAACAATTAAAATAAATTGTTTATAAGCTTAAAAAAAATATTATTCTTTCAATATCATTATACCGAAATATTGGTATAAATTTTATTGTGGGATTTCTACCTTTTTTAGTCGGGTTTACTATGCATGAGTTACTATTCACGAGTTATTATTCACGAGTTACTATTCATGATAAAATTGGTTTCTTTTTCTAACCAAATTATAGTTGATTTATGAATATTACTCTGGAGATTAAAACTATATATTGATTATATTGATTTTATTATCATATATAACATTTTTATAACCCTGATGTTAAAATTCTCTTTCACTAGAGTGTAAAGATGAGTAGATTATTGGTATGATCATGACTAGGGTTCTCTTTGGCCAGTAGTGAAAAGTTGAATTGTGACTGGTATGATCATGACCATTGAATTTATAATTGAATATCTTTAGCTTAAGTGCAAAGGTGAATTGATCAACATATATGGTTATAATTATGGTTTATATAAATTCTGAAATGATTATGTATTTCTTTGAGATATGAATATCTTTGGCCTGTAGTGCAAAGATGACTTGTTGATGAATATCTTTGGCCTGTAGTGCAAAGATGACTTGTTGATGAATATCTTTGGCCTGTAGTGCAAAGATGACTTATTGATGTATATCTTTGGCCGTAGTGCAAAGATGAATTTATTAGTATGATTATGAACATGAACTGTGATTTGGTATAACCATGATCTTTGATGTTTCAGGTGATAAAAATTTTCTTTGTCCTGAATGAGAAAAGGAATTTAGAACAACAATTACGATTATGAGTTATACATGTGATTATGGACAGGAATTATTGATTGATGTTACAGGGATAAAATATTATTGGTGGACTTTTAACATGGAGAAGATAATAGACTTTATGGTCTATTTGACTCTTCTAATGGATTGCTCGTTCCGCTGCAACTATGGTTGAAATTTTTTATCATCTACCATTTGTTCTAAATCTCTGATTTATTATTAATGAAGGCTATTAATAATTTAATTATCTTTAGTCATGACATTCTTTACTGAGCTAGTTGTGTTCACCCTTTTGCTTCACAATTCCTTTCAGGTAATACGAGTGTAGCTGGGTCGAGCGGGGGAATAACAAGGGAATAGAACGGTGGTCTATAGATGTTGAGGGTGAGGTGAATTTAACTTGGAAGGGTGTTTTGCCACTGTCATACAAGATGTCTAATGACATACCACCTCGTGTCATCATAAAACATGGATGTGCTCATCCACTTACTGAGTATATCTACCAGCACTATCTATATAATCTTGGAGTCTATTTGAAATATAACTCTTAATTAGAGACAGTGAAGATAATGATATGTCAAGAGAAGACTTGCCATTGGGAAGAATATGATAGTAATCTTCTTGTTTTTATTTGGGGTCTATTGGGTCAACCAAGGATAATTCTGTGGCCATATGATATCTATAATAACCTAGTCGCATGGCCTCCTATGTACGAAGGTTTCCTTGAGCACTTCCCAAAGATTCTAATTTCTAAAACAGTTTTCGACTATACCTTTATGTAAGGTGTCAGTATGAGGTGCTGTCCACAGTTGGGACATGAGTCACAGTTGATATATATTTGTATACAAACTCACAGCATATGTGTTGTTATATTTTGCACGACAATTGTTGTAATAAAGTTGTAGTTATTTTCTGTACCATGTATTTGGCGACTCAAAATGGGTTGGATGGAATGGACCTATTTTGGGGTCGTTACATTTACAATATTAACGATGTCTAGAAGTTTTGTCAAGGAGAGGTTTGATCACCTAATTGCGCGCCAATAGCGAGAAATTCTTATTGAAAAGCCCCCTATTTCCTGGGAACGAACTAGTCGATTAATATTGTGAATTATAATAATGATGGTAAATGTTGTTAAATATATTGAGGAATCTTTTTATGAAGTCACGGAAGTTTATATATATATATATATAAATTTTGTTTTATTAGTATTGTTAATGTAATAAAACAGAAAAGCTTTTTATATAAAACAAAATACTTTTATAAAGTTATTTGTTTTATTAGACAATAATTAGAATATAATATATTTTATTATGCATAGTGTTTTGTATAGTAAAATATTTTTATATAAAATAGAATATTTTTATAAAGTTATTTATTTTATTAGACAATAATTAGAATATATTGTATTTTATTATACACAGTGTTTGCATAATGTCTGCATATTGTTTTGCATAATAAAATCTTTTTATATAAAACAGAATATTTTTATAAAGTTATTTATTTTATTAGAAAATAATTAGAATAAATTATATTTTATTATGCATAGTGTTTACATAGTGCCTGTATAGTGTTTTTCATAGTATAATCTTTTTCTGTAAAACAGAATACTTTTATAAAGTTATTTGTTTTATTATACAATAATTAGAATATATTATATTTTATTATGCATAGTATTTGCATAGTGCATGCATAGTATTTTGTATAGTAAAATCTTTTTATATATAACAGAACACTTTTATAAAGTTATTCATTTTATTAGATTATAAATAGAATATATTATATTTTATTTAAAAGATTTTGTTTTATTAGAATATTTTATTTATACTGCATAGTAAATCAATATGGACCGTCCGTTTAAAAGTAAATCAATCTTGACCGTTCATGAATTAGTTACTATTAAGTTAATTCTTCATTATTTCATTCCTTCATTATTTCTTACGAATACACTAAAACTCTAGAGAGAGAAACTATAGAGAGAAAGAATAAAAGTATTCTACTACTTCACTACTCCGGTTTCTTCTAAGGTAAGGGATATTATTTGTTGTACTCGTAAGGGGTATTATTTCTTTCGTATTTATGAAGAGAACTTCTGTTATTCCATTCTTTATTATTCTGTTGGAATAACCTGTATACGCAGGATATCCTATACTTGGTGAAATTCTTCTGTTATTCCATTCTTTATCATTATGTTGGAATAACCTGTCTATGCGAAGTACCGCATACATAGTGAAATTCCTCTGTTATTCCATTTTTTATTATTCTGTTGGAACATCATGTCTGTGCGTTTATGCATGACCTGGTTCTGTTATTTATTATTCTGTTGGAATATCTTATCGGTGCGTATTACGCCAGACCTGGTTCCATTAATTATTATTCTGTTGGAATAACATGTATGTGCGGTCTATCGCATACATGGTGATTTCTGTTGTTATTCTATTCTTTATTATTCTGTTGGAATATCCTATCAGTGCGAATTTCGCCTGACCTGGTTCCATTAATTATTATTCTGTTGGAATAACCTATCTGTGCGGTCTATCGCATGCATGGTGATTTATGTTGTTATTCCATTCTTTATTATTTTGTTGGAATATCCTGTCGGTGCGAATTTCGCTTAACCTGGTTTCGTTCTTTATTATTCTGTCAGAATATCTTGTCTGTGCGTTTACGCATGACTTGGTTCCATTCTTTATTATTCTATTGGGAATAACCTGTCTGTGCAGTCTATCGTACACATGGTGAATCCTTCTATTATTCCATTCCTTATTATTCTATTAGAATAACCTGTTTATGTGGATTACCACATGCATAGTGAATGATCCTCTGTATTCATTCCTTATTAAATTGTGGAAATGATCTGTACACGTGGATTACCACATGCCGGGCGAAAAATCCATTTATAGTTTCATATATTCTATTATACTCAGTTGGTTAAAGTTTTGACTTTTATACTCCATGCAATTAGTGGAATATCCTTTGATATTTGCGCTTCATCCAGTATCTTTTCATGGAAATATTCTTCTGAGCATTTTTTAATTTTACTCTACAAAGAAGTATCATGCTGACAATTTGGACGTTATTGAATTCTGGATAAATTAATTTTTGAACTTGTTTTATTGGATTCTTATATCATTGCCATCATCCTCATGCTTATATTATGTTGAAAGTCATCTGTGGCCTGTTGTGCATAGATGAACTTGGTATGATTATGACCAGGGATTATTCGGTATAATCATGACCGTAATGTTACAAATGATGTGGTAAAAGTCCTCATTGGCCCGTAGTGCATTGATGGACAGTTGTTGGTATGATCATAACCATTGATGAATACACGAATATCCTTAGCCCGTAGTGCATAGATAATTTTTGGTTGTGATACTAATGAATATCCTTGGCCGTAGTGCAGGGATGATGTGTATTATTTATTAAGCTGAGTCTCAGCGATAAAAGTGATGAAAAACCTTTTTAAATCATAAAAGATAGTAGATTTTATTCTCTACTTGACTCTTTTAATGGATTGTTTGTTCTGCTGCAGTTAAACTTGATGTTTGTTATATTTTATCAATTTAACATTGTTGAAGACTAATGATAATTTATTCTAAATTATCTTAGTCATAGTATTTCTTACTGGGCTAGTTGAGCTCACCCCTTTCTTTTACTATTCTCTTCAGGAAATGAGAAGGTAGTCGGGACTAGTCGGAGAACAGAGCGACGGTCCAAATGATAGTATTAGTAGTCCTCACTATTCTGTTAAATAGTGTGACAATAAATGTAATGAGGGCTCCTTTGCGTATGGATATTGTCTAGATGACAATATTCTTATTAAAACTTTCAATTTATATTTTGTCATATTTTACACGACAGCTTTATTATTAAGTTGTATTTGTATTTTGTACCATGTATCTGGCGACTCAAGATGGGCGAGGTATACCTATTTTGGGGGCGTCACATATTTGATCAACTGAAGGGAGCGAAATGTTTCTCGAAGATCGACCTACGGACAGGATATCACCAACTGAAAGTGCGGGATGAGGACATACCAAAGACAGCGTTTCGAACCTGTTATGGAAATTATGAGTTTTTGGTAATGTCATTTGGTTTGACTAATGCTCCGACAACATTCATGGACTTGATGAATCAAGTTTTCAAGCCATACTTGGATAAATTTGTTGTGGTTTTCATTGACGACATTTTGATCTACTCGAAGACAGAGGAAGAACACGCCGAACATCTGAAGATTATTTTGGAGGTACTACGGAAGGAGAAGATGTATGCAAAATTTTCAAAGTGTGGATTCTGGATGAAGAAGGTTCAATTCTTAGGCCATGTGGTGGATAAGAATGGAATCTCAGTATACCCCGGAAAGGTCGAAGCAGTAAGTAATTGGGAACAACTGAGAACACCGACAGAGGTGAGAAGTTTCTTAGAGTTAGCTGGATATTATCAAAGATTCATCCAAGATTTTTCTAAGATAGCGACCCTGTTGACTAATCTGACGAGGAAGACGGTGAAATTTGTATGGACCGAAAAATACGAAGAGAGCTTTCAAGAGTTGAAGAAGAGATTAAGCGAAGCGCCTGTGTTATCACTTCCAGATGATACAAGAAATTTTGTGGTGTATAATGATGTGTCGCATAGAGGACTGGGTTGTGTCCTCATGCAACACGGTAGAGTCATTGCGTATGCATCGCAACAATTAAAGGATTACGAAAAATGATACCCTACTCACAACTTAGAGTTAGCAGCAGTAGTTTTTGCATTAAAGATATAGATGCATGATTTGTACGGAGAGAAATGTGAGATATACACAGACCACAAAAGTCCGAAATATATCTTCACGCAGAAGGAGTTGAATATGCGTCAGAAAATGTGGTTGGAATTTATCAAAGATTGTGACTGTGATATTCTTTATCACCTAGGGAAGGTAAACATAGTTGCCGACACTCTGAGCAGGAAAGGAAAGGAGAAATTATTTCAATTACCGACTCAGGAAGAGTTAATAAGAGAAATGGAGAAATTGGAAATAGAGGTAATGGGATCAGAGAGGTCTGAAGAGAAGTTATTTGTAATGGAAGCTTGTCCGACATTGTTGGATAGAGTAAAAGAAGCATAGGAGATAGATGAAGAATGTGAGAAGATCAGGAAAAAGGATTACAGAAACTGAGGAAGAGAAATTTCAAACAGATAAAGACAATATCTTAAGATTCGAAGGAAAAGTATGGGTACCAGCGGTAACCGAGTTATGAGAAGAGATTTTGCACGAGTCACACGATACGACATATTTTGTTCATCCGGGAGGCACTAAGATGTACCGAAACTTGAGGCAACATTTTTGGTGGCCCAATTTGAAACGGGAAGTCGCAGAGTGCGTTAGTAGATGTTTGATTTGCCAACGCGTTAAAGCAGAGCATCAGCGGCTGAGTGATTTATTACAACCATTGGAAATACCAGAGTGGAAATGGGAACACATTACGATGGATTTCAGTGGTAGGACTTCCAGTTATGCATAAAGGTTATGATATATGCCATTTGGGTTATCGTGGATCGACTTACAAAAACCTCACATTTTCTACCGATCAAGATCCGCTACAGTTTAAATCAGTTAGCGAGTCTGTACATAAAGGAGATTGTTTCACGACATGGAGTGTCGGTGTCAATTGTCTCTGATCGAGACCCGCGCTTCACATCCAAATTCTGGAAAAGCTTGCAAGAAAGAATGGGAACACAGTTAAGGTTGAGTATCGCTTATCATCCTCAGACAGGAGGACAAAGTGAGCGAACGATATAAACACTGGAGGACATGCTTAGGACTTGCATGATGGACTTCAAGGGAAATTGGGATGATCAACTACCCTTAGTCAAATTTGTGTATAATAATAGTTACCATGCAAGTATCGGCATGCCACCATACGAAGCTCTTTATAGAAAAAAGTGCAGAACGCCATTATGTTAGGACAAAGTCGGAGAGTGAAAAATACTCGGGCCTGAGTTAGTACAACAAACCACAGATGTGGTGACAGTGATAAGAGCCAGACTAGTAGCAGCTCAAGATCGCCAAAAGAAGTACGCAGATTTGCATCGGCAGGACTGAGATTTTAAAGTCGACAGTTCGGTATTTTTGAAAGTATCTTCATGGAAGGGAAAGATTCATTTTGACAAGAAAGGAAAATTGAGTCCGCGATTCATAGGACCATTCGAGATATTGAAGCGAGTGGGCGAAGTGGCGTACAAAGTTGCATTACCAACCGAGTTGGAGCACATCCACAACGTGTTTCACATAACTGTGTTGCGTTCGTACAAGCCTGACTACATGCACGTGATTTCTTATAAACCCATTCAAGTGGGGAAGAACTTAGCGTATGAAGAAATTCCTGTCCAAAATCTAGATAAGAAGGAGCAAACTTTAAGGAACAAAGTCATTTCTTCTGTAAAAGTACTTTGGTGTAACCCTGATGTCGAGGAGGCTACGTGTGAGTTGGAAGAAAGGATGATGAGGGATTACCCCCATCTATTTGTGTAACCTGTACCAATTCTGAGGATGAAATTTTTTATAAGGGGGGGGGGGAGGAGGATGTAAGAACCGAGAAATTCATGATTTAATAAATATATATTTATTTGAATATAAATATTGATGTGTTGTAAGATGATTAATTCAATTAGTGTAAAATTAAGTTTAATGAGGATTGAGAATTTAGAAATGCCTTGTGTGGTATGAGAAGGGAATTCAAGGGGTTAATCTAAGAGGAAGATTAATTGCCTATAATTATGTGATTTCATATAAGGGATACACTCTTAAGCTAGTAATTTCACCAATATAAAAATCAATTCATGTCGTGTAAAATTAGTGTGGCGATGGATGTTCGAACTTGCTTGAAGCTAAACCAGTTTAGCACTGTCAGGGTCCGGCGCAGCTGCGCTTTCCCAGCAGTACAAACTGGCACAACTGAATCAGAGGTTAATTTGAGATAATTAATTTTCTACTGTAGAAATAAAATGTAACACTTTTGTTACATGTGTGAAATTAATAATTTATAGGATCAAAGTATATTATGTTGATATGAGGTACCAAGTAGTACAGTGAAATCATATTTAATTGTAATACATAAATAATTAAATATCTATGTATTCTAGAAACTGAGAAAGGAATTAAATGTTTAACTAAACATTAATATTAAATAAGGTTATAATGTGGTTATGTGAGTAGTAATAAAATTAGAAAACTGCCAGGACAATAATACCTAACTTCGTTATTTTATTACATGTAATGTACATAAATTATATGATGTGAGTATATAAATAATCTTTAATTTTTCCTAATATAGTAATAATTGTACATTAAAACCTATCTTTGGAAGATAAGGTAACTAAATTGAAGTGAACTAAGCTTGTTGCTGAGATTTTTGCTCTTGTCCCAAAATGAGTAACCCTTCTAATACAATGAACAATAACTTACACTTATTTACATAACTTTCGAGTATAATCAGTGGCTTAAACATAGGTGATCATGGCTAGCAAGATGGTTGGTATTGGGTTGTTAAACAACTCCTTAATAACCAATGTTTTCTTCCATTACACCATGAACTTCAACCCCAGTGTAATACAAATGTCCAGTCCAAACTTCTTCTATAAATAGCAGACCAAATTTTCAGTTGGTGTTGCTTGGAAATTGTCTAATAATTCTAAATTAAGAGATCTAAGTTGTTGAGCCATTATAGAAGCATACGCAGTGTGTAAGGACTCTAATCCAAGCTTAAGGAGGTATAAATTATAATTATATTCTTGAATTGGGTCTTGTATATTTCTTGAAATTACTTGAAATTTTATGCCAATCAAGATAAATTAACCTGCTATAATGTGTTAACGAAGTATATTTACATTTATAAACTCTTTAATGATGCTTTAGAAAAAGTTTAAATCTATAACAATCAAGTTGGTTAGTACTCTACAAAACAGAGTCTGTAACTGCTTCTGGTTCTAGCATGGCGTAGATGCGCCCTATTTATACTAGGTACAGCGCAGTTGTGCCGTACCTCAGAATCAGTTGCTGGTTTTGTTTATGCTATGTGTTGAGAACTTGATATTATGACTTAGATATATACCTAAAAATGGGTATATCATGAGATATAAAGTTTTCTTATGTAGTATGAAGTGATCAACAAGATTTAGTAAGAGATCAAAACTTTATATCATGACTTAGATAATATGTTGAAAACTTAACGTTTTGAAAATAAACTTTGATGTAATATTTGTCCTACAAGATCTGAACTTAGTGATTCATACGCATGGTTGATTTCAAATATATAAGTATATTAACCTAATGTGAGCATGTTTTACTAGATTAGCATACATGATTAATGAAAACGTATAATTTAAAATGAATTTAGAACTTTAAAAATGAGCTGGATATGTATGTATGCCATGGTTATAAACTGACTTTGTAAGAATGTTGGTATGGTTTAGACATGCATGAATAACCCATTAACTTGTGTTTATATAATTTGTAAGGAAGCATGAACATGTTGGACTTACTAGTAAGCTTTACTAATGAAAATATGAACTTTGAACGTGAACGCTAATATGCTACTTTGAGAGTTAGAATCTAAAATTTATTAACATGTTTGATGATACTTTAGACTTAGTAATGTATTATAAATATATGCCTACTATGTTAGGAGTTGTGAAATCAAGTTAAGACTGAATAAAGCATAATAACTAAAATAGTTACATGTACGCAATATGAATACTCATAAGAATGCCTAATATGAGTTATATGACTACCTTATATGTTTAAAAAGCAAGCATGTTAGACTTTATGGTTTAATGACCTTGAATGGCCTTAACTTGTGGAAATGTTCAACTTAGAACCATATTATGAAAGAAGGGACCTAGATTAACTTGAGAGACATGAAAAGACCGTTAACATGATAATATATATTATGTGTGAATGTTCTGTTCATGCCAGACAGAAACCCCAAGGCAACAACTTAGTCTTGGCTTGGCCAGAGGGCTACGCAGCTGCGCCAACCCTAGGCTTAGCCATGGCCCAGCTGCGCCGGCCTGGAATAAGAAGCCATGCAATTTGACAATCTGATTTTGAATAGTTAGCTTATATGATGCCTACATTGCTAGAAATTGTTTACACCCTACTGATACATATATATATATATATATATATATGTGATGATTAAGTAATAAGATAGTGTTTGCCTTATTTTATGAAAGTTCATGGATAAAAAGGTCTTAACCTTGAGCATTGTAAATTTACTTATGAAGTAACTAGGTACTTGATTTCGTGACAAACCTATAAGCTGATTTTGTACCGCATGTGCATACTTGAATCATGTCAAGCTTGAATAAAGAATGTGTTAGCTAATGTGTGACACCCCCAAATTCAGGTACTTGAAACCCGAACTCGGTGCTTCACGATACCTTTTCTATGAGCGGAATAATATTAATAATAATAACAATAATATAAATACCAAACTTAATTTACATATCAGAGTTTTCTAATCTCAAGTACGCAACCTTTAATACATTACAATACACCATAATAATAAATATCATTGTCTTAATAAAGTCATACTATTACATAATATAACATAAAACATATTCTGCAACCTTTCCTTTCCCCTTGTTCTTAGTAGAGCTTTCTGGTTGATCACACTTAGCTGAAAACATTTAAATTTAAAGCAAGAATGAGCATTTGATTGCCCAGCAAGTAATAGCAATAATAAATATTAGCTAAAAGGATTAAATGTTTTCGTTGAACGACACTTCTACAACGAATCAACAGTTGTGAAGTAAGTTGAACCAATAATAACAACATATCAATTCTATATCAAAATTTTGAAACTACGTACTGACTATACATGGAGATCAGTCGACAGACTATGAACATTGTTTTCTATTTTTGAAAAGGTTAAACAGAACTTCATCTATAAACCGTCATAACTTACAAGCACGGGGGTGATCAGCCCGTTATACCCTGTATCGATCAATACTACATGTTCGAACGATATTTTTGTCCAGCATATCTGCCTTAGGCGGACAAAAGTTTCCCAGATTCGGGATATTCATACTTAGTCTGGAATCCGAACCAAAATAATTCGGTTGGATACAATAAAGTTCTATCTTGTTCAACAATATTTTTAAATTTGTGTCTAGCTGAATCAATTAGCTGAGACGGCTTTTAAGTCAATGTATACATACTAGAAACCAATAAGTATGTATCAACATGTGATAAAATATAATGATTATCCAAGTGAGGTCACTTGTATAACCATGCTTAGAAATTAACAAACAGAATATATATCTTAATTTATAATAACAGAATTAAAGAACTTGTACAATAGATTATAATTTAATAACTTATTTATACAGAATCATTGCATAAGTATATACAAGGTTATGATATTTGAATAATGAAAAAGAATAATTTAGATATTAGCTTACACATGTCCATTGCATAAAGTAAATGCAAGGTTAAGATACTTGCCTGATCTACAGCTTATATAACTTAGTTTTATCTTTTATATCGAAACCTATCATTAATAAGATCATTCGTTCGATTAGAATAATATATCATAACACATAGTACTGCTATATGTAATCAGCACATAACCTAATCACATTGTCACATATGTTTAGCAGTCATTAGGACAAATATAAACACTTATATAGACAAATTATATAAGTTCGGATCAATTTCTGAAAATATTTCGGTGTACCGATAGCTTTATCGGGTAATTATCGAGTCTAAAACTCTATCCTAGTTCAATATCCATTTAGATAATTTAAATATCAGTTATATTATTTTTGAATGACTTATAATAATTTTTAATTAATTATTATAATTTATCATAATTTTTCAAACACCGAAATTATTATTAAATGATTTAAATATTAAATAATTCTATTATTATTAATATTTAAACAATATTAAAATATTAAAGAAACCAATGCCAAAATATTAAAGTTTTTTATAATAACTTAAAATATTTTTAAAGTATTAATATTATCCCTTAAATAATTTTTAAAATAATTAAAATCATTTTTAAATAATTACCATTAATATTTAAATATTAATGCATTATTTATCAAAATATTAAAAATTCTTTATTATAACTTCAAATATTTTTAACCATTTAAATCCTTTTTAAATGATGTTTAAGTTAATAAAACCATTTTTAAACAATTTATTTAATATAATTATTTAACAAATTTAATATCATTAAATTATTAATGAAATTTACCTTTAAATATTAAAAGTTATATTTTATAACTTAAAATATTTTTATACACTTTATTTTTATTTAAAATTATTTTTATAATATTAAAATCATTTTTAAACTAATTTATTATTAAATAAATTTAATATCATTAATATTAAATAATTAATGAAATTTATCAAAAATATTAAAAGTTAAATTTTATAACTTAAAATATTTGTAAATACCTATTATCATTTAAAATGATTTTTAATATAATAAAATGATTTTTAATTAATTTATTTAATGTATTTATTAAATAAATTAAATATCAATAATATTCAAATAAATACTAATATTTATGAAAAATATGTTAAATTATTAAAAGTTAATTTTTATAACTTCAAATAATTTTTAAAATAATTCTTGTAATTTTCAGAAATTATTTGCTATTTTTAAATAATTTTTAGAAATTAAATTAATTAATTTTAATAAGTTTGTCACTAAAGCCTTTAACGACATAAAGTGTTGTCTTAGGTGTTCTTGAGCTGAAGAACACTCATGTGCAGTGATCGAGTGAGCATGTTGACCAACATTAAATCTTAACCTATGATGTTTTTGGGCATTCTAAAGCTTTGATCTTGTAGTACTGATTTATAACTACAAGAATCAACAATAAACAAGGTCAAACAACATCAAAAATGCAGGTTATAAGGTAGCAAACTAGCTGTCAGAAGTGTTCTTCATGTTTTGGACTGCCCAGAAACATGAAGTTATGGCCGGTCAACTGATATTGATGGCCTTATAGAATGAAATATGTTCATGTTATGGGTGGTCTAGACGTCGGGCCTTGTAGACTAACTAAGAGGGTACATATTTGAAAAAAAATTCAAGTCTAAACATCAGCAATCAGAAACATCTAACCCATTGAAAATGTTGTTAGAGCTTTTTCTTCATTTTCTGGGTTACCCAGAAATGAAGAACAGGTTCGACTGGCTATATTTGGGCTTCCACAACTTGAAATCTGTGTAATGATTTTGTGATTTTAAAGTTCCAGATTGTAGCCAACATGCAAGACAACAAATCTATTACATAAAAATAGTATAACAATATCACAATCTACGGATCTTAGTCGGTCAAACCATGTCAGAAATCACACTCTTGCATTTTATGGGTTACCCAGAAACGTAAATTGTGATCATTCTTCTTGGTTTGACCATCCACTACATCCATTCTGTTTGTTGTTTAAGTGAACTAAATGCATGACTTCGTAGTCCATATAACATACTATAACACTGATACAACAACATATGCAAAACATATAACACATGGAAGATCAGAGCCCAAGAATAAGCTGTCAGACGTTTCTGGGTAAGTTCTGGGTTACCCATAACTTGCAATTTGTACATTAGCTGACCCTAATTCAAGTTCCAAATGATAGAACACATAACATACTACAACTAAAAACTTTTAAAACACTAAAACAACTAACAAGCACAGATCTATGAGGTCTGACATACGTTGGCAGGCAACATTTTAAAAAAATTCCAAATTTTGAAAAGCATCAAATCCGAGCATATAGATGTTATGGATCTAACATCTATCAACCCAAATCACTTAGTTATACTCCATACAACATGTTTTAACACAAAATCATAACATTTAAATGGCAACCAAGATCAGATTCTAGATTAGGGTTTTATACCTTTCTTTGATAAATTTTGAATCTGGGCTTCTGATCTGTTATGAGTGATAGTGGGACTTGGATTGGGAACTGATTTACATAGAAATTTCGTGGTATAGAGAGAGGGGGGGGGTTTAGGTTGGGTATTGGTGAATAAATAAGCAAGAATATGATTTTTCTCTCTCTTTGATCTTATAAATAATGTGGTGCAATGCATTTGGCTGAGATGTAATGTATGATCGCTGGAGTTTTAGTCACATAGGTTAGCTAGAGTTGGTCACCAACTCTATTACTTGGCAAGATTTTATAAACAAAATATTAAAGAATTGAAAAAGGGCTTTTGGTCATTTGTCATCTCATTTTAATGGCTATTTTGTAATCTTTGACAACCCACTAGGGTTTAACCCTAAGGTTTGACACATAGGTATTGTAAGATTTCTAATTAGAACTAAAATGAAATTTAAATTTTCAAAAAAAAAAATAGGGTTTCCTAATTAGATTAGGTTTCCTAATTATCTAGACTTGCAAATTAAGTTTAAGATGTAATAATTACAGTTAGTTTTCCAATTTAGTGATTAGGGTACCTAATTTGACAATTAGGGTTTTAAATTTTGCGATTAGGGTTTCGAGTCAATAATTAGGGTTTCTAGTAATTAGGATTTTACGTAATTAAGTATAATACCTATAATTATTTACATTATCACGATTACCTAACGACTTAAACAATTCTTAAAGTCGTATTTGACTTTTTGAATTATGGTTTATCAATAATGCTAGGGTTTTGTCATGAACACAACAATTGACCAATTATTATCAATATACACATACAGTACATATTTATAGCACTGAGATAAAAATAATATTATATTCTTATTCTCATTCCTTGTTCAAAATCTAGAATTAGGGTTTGGATTCCATATCTGATTTATCTTGCATATATAGCATTATTAATTAAGTTAAAATAATTAACTTAACTAAACTGAATAAATTCATATAATAAAATAGTAATTATAATAATTCCAGTAATCATTTCATATATTATTTAAATAATATATAATCATATTTTCATGGAAAATAAATAATAAAAACATTTCTACTATATATAATTAATTATTATAAGAATATAATTTATAATGATCAATAATTCTAAAAAAATTATTTGAAATTATTCATGTAATAAATAAATTTTTATTTATCACATAAATACATATACTTTACCTTGCACATATTCCCACCTTTAAAATAAAAAAAAACCATATGCAAAATTTTTGATTTAATTATATAGAAAATATCGGGTTATTATTACATAATGAGCATCCCATACTTATAATACACTATAAATAGGATTCAAAGGTGTTGATTTCTTAACGTGAATAAACTACGCTTAAGGAAAGTATCATAAACCCTTGCATTACTTTTTTCAACAAATACTGTAAGGAAGTATCTACACCTTATCTCTTTTAATGCAAGTTATCTTACTTACTCGTTCAATTGAGCTAGTAGGTTAAAACTCTTGTGAAAACTATTATTCATGTTAAACTTGGTATTGTTCTTGAATATTGTGAAAGTGTCTATGCCATTTGATTCAGCTAGACTATACGCATGTTTATAAAACTGTCTAAACCAATTGACTAATACGAAATTCTTGAAAATTGAGTTGAACAACCATTATGGTAAGGGAAGTGTATATTGTTGGAAGCCCCAACACATGCGTGAATATTACTGTGGTGTTATGCATAACATAGAGTATTGTAGACTAATCATCTATCTTACTTAATTATTTTGGGTTATCAATTTAATATTGATAATTCTAGTAGATGTTTAATAGTCCTTAGTGACTGCTCAATATAAATTATTTTATCCAGTTGGATACGTTGATAGCCTTTGAATTCATATTTATATTTGTTGATCTATATTAAACTCTCATTCATACTCCCAAGATTTGATTCGAGAATTGTTGATACTCATTGTTCATGATATTGTTCTAAGACTCTGAACTATCTTGGAGACTATACATTGATATTTCAAATTCGTGATATGATACTCATTTCCCTTGTAGTATATTACTTGTAGGGCAATTTATGCTCATTCTTGCTTATTTTAAAACTTTCATCTAACGAGGAACATGGAAGTGTAATTCTTGCAGGGTAATTTTAGTTATTATTGTATTACCATTAGCACGTGACGAACCGAATTCGAGTTACCTTGTAGCAGTCAGAATTTGGGGGCATCACACAAAAATGTAAATAAAGCAGTAAAAATGATCAACCGCCACGAAGTAAACTCCAGGCGGGACGAAAAGTAAATAAAGTAATAAAAGGCCATGAAGTAACTCCAGGCCTGAAAAAAATCTATATATATATAAGCATTAAACGCTCCGGATGTAAAATCTAGTCTCATCGAACAGAGTTCAACAACAGAATATATATATATATATATATATATATATATATATATAGAGAGACTAACATATATATATATATATATATATAAAGAAATAAAAATCCATGGACCGAAGTCCGGGCATACACATGCAACATAACTCTCAACGTTAAGAATGGTGTGTGAACAAAAGTGGAGAAAGGCTTTAAGAGGTGTAAGAAGGCTTACAGTGGACTGCCAAAGAAGATTTCAATAGCTTTAAATGGATGAACACTCGGCTCCCACCGATAAAATATAGCAATATATAAGCTCAAAAGTGTTTAAAATGAGAAATCACTCAATTTATAGTGTGTACAGAGCAAATTATACAGGGCTTCTTCGCCTTTTTCTTCTTATAAATGGCCACCCCAAGCCCTCTATTTATAGAGGAGTGAGCCGTAGGTGCACCTGCGGCTTCCCGGGGTGCCCCGAGCTCTACGGGTCCCGTGATCTCGAAGTACGAGCACTCATGTAACGTGTTGTCTGCTCAAACTTTCAGAACTTTAATCCGGGCATCCGATTGAGGTGTATAAGAACTTTTTTGGAGTGTTATTGTCGAGAGCTACACAAATGACATGGGATTAGAGGTTGTACGAAGTTAGTAAGATTGGACCATGCCCTTGGTCTTCAAGTCTTTAAATTCTATATGGTGTGATGTCATGTGTAGTAGTCACTCGGGATTGGAGTTATTTGTTCTTGTAGGACACTATTGTGTAAAATGTGTTGAGACGGCGTGCATTTGGGATCGAGGTGGTAAAATGACTATTTTCCCCTCATTGGGGTTATCTCTAGTTTGGGCTGATATAACAGTCGTTGCTCAAGGTTATCACTGAGATTGGGCTGCTACAAGTGCTAAATGTCGTCAGGGTTATCTCTGAGGTGTACTTGACCTCCCGGGGTTATCTCTGGGTTTGGAACTAAGTGCCTCGGGGTTATCTCTGAGGCTGAAGCTGATTGCTAGGTTGAAATAAGCGTTTCTGGGGTTATCTCTTGAATTGCAACTGCACTTCTCGGGGTCATCTTCGCGGTTGATGCTAAAATTCCTAGTGTTATTTCTAGGATTGGGACTGAATATATCAGGGTTGTCTCTGAGATGGAATTGCCTTCTTCGGTGTTATTTTCGGAACTGGAACTGTATTCCTCAGGGTTATCTCCGAGGTTGAGGCTGAAACTCCTGGGGTTGTCTCCGGGACTGGAGCTGGATATCTCAGGGTTATCTCCGAGATGGAAAACTGAAGATTTCAGGGTTATCTCCTGAATTAAGTTGATTTGACTTCCAGGGCTATCTCTGGAAAACGATTCTACCCTCCTGCCAGGTTATTAACAGAAATGCAAGACTTCGAGTGCCTATAGATGCCCCTCTTTATCATATTCATGCAATGCAATGCAATGGCATGGATAGGATAAAGAATACTAGAAACTTGAAATGTTACAAGATAATCATGATGAAATGTACAACAACATCATGTAAATGTATGATGTATGTGGTTTGTTGGACCATTTTCCAACGGAATGTGATGACTATTTGATCCCACGACTTCTGATAGGGATGGAGTTATCACTAACAACTCTGATGAACAGCTTGGAGGTGTGATCCAAAGTTCTCAGGAACTTCTAGAAGGTTGATATTGGGGTTATCACCAAAGTCCTTAATCCTTAGGGACATACTTTCCACTAAGGATGTATCTCTCATGTACAAGAGATTATGGAGGAATAGAGCTTTGTCTGTTGAAGATGTGTATAATATAGTCCATCATCGGTCCTCCCCGATGAGGGTGTTCCTTCCAGGTTTGTATGTCCAGGCCTTTTTAATGTCTTATCGGAGTTACTGCCAGCAGTCTGTGTTATTAGGGTTGCCTGACTCTTGATGAAATGTACATCAACGAATTAAATCCCTACTAGAATAAACGTCAAGGCTGCTTGACCTTCGTTGACATGTGCATCAATGGATGAGATCCCTGCTAGGAAATAATGTCAAGGATGCTTGACCTTCGTTAACATGTGCATCAACGGATGAAGTTTCCGCTAGGGAAAAGTGTTTTGGAGTTATGACCTCGAAATAATGGCATCGGACCTTTATGAGGTATTGTCGAGTGTGATTTGCAATAGTTGTGATCATCGATATAGTGAACCCTGTGTCTGAGCGAATACCAATGAGTGATATGTAGACCCATGATTTGGTCTATGAAAACCAGGATTTCAGGCTCTCCCGCTCAATCTCGTAGCATTTTTCTTCCTGATTTGACCTTTTCAGCTTGTGAAACCTCCTTTGCAACTCGAACTGGACTGAGCCGGAGGGGTGAGCCCCACCTAGGGGAGCTGCAGGTACACATGCGACAGCCGTAGGCACACTTATGGCCAGCCATGGGTGGCTTTAAGGCACTTGGTTCTTTTACAAGTCATTTTAAAGTTGCGCCACACAGAGAATCTGAGAGCACTTCTTCAGATCTGCCGAGTTCGGGCGTCTTTCTACAAATTTTGTCACCGTACAAGTGTTCTACACTGCACTGGTAACGTATGCATGTCTTTTTTCCGATTTTTATCACATGAATTGCTTCTAAACACATAGTAGTGAATATGCATGCTCATATGACTTGATAAAAATGTCCAACATAGTAAATGTTAGTATTTAACCATGCTGAATATAATGATTTGCAAAAACTTGACCTTTGAAACTGTTAAATTAACACCCTTTTTATGTTATTTCTTATCATATTTTAGTACAAATGAGCTAAGGTGGAAAAGCAAAGTAATCCTGGTAATTAGGCTACCCTTATGGATTATGACTTTGATAATGTTATGCGTATAGGATGTTTATGACTGTGGGTAGCTGTGCTACTGAATGGCCACCTAGTCATGCTTATGTGCATGTGGATAGTCCTGTTTACAAAGGAGTATAGAAATTTTTTTTCCAAAATGTAGGCATTGGATAGTCATGCATTTTTAACTCTGATGTAGGTGTATGTTAAAATAATGCATGCATTCATGTATGTAGTCATAAAAAATGTATTTGAAAAGCTCCAGGTTTGAAGTTACCACACCCTTTCTTAAGTTATTTGGAGACTTGTGTCCAGATATATGGATCCGGATCAGCCGAGTGGTTCCCGTAGGACCACTTCAGGTGTGCGGAGGAGGGCTTCTGATGTGCCACGACCCCATTCAGTTAGATAGCCTCATTATCTGGCAGAGGCGGTGATTCGTCCTATTTGGGTTAATGTACCGGATGTTGAGGACAATGAGGAGGATGTGCCAGTTGCGGACCCAGTCCTGCTGCTCATGTTCCCCGTAGGGATTTCCCAAGCATTCAGGTGATGATCGCAGAGCTTCTGAGTGATTTAAGTCGACACCCCTCGATTTACTTGCATGCAAACGAGGTACAAGCTGGATTTGGTCTTCCCTTTTCTTATTGATGATGAGCAAAGGTTCTGATGTTGATTTGCTTTGCGATGTAGGTTCCCATTTTTATGCAGCCTCGAGGGAACTGCTTCTGCATACACTCTTATATCAGGCTCTGCATCCAGATTATCGAGAGATTGTGCATGGTTAGGGCTTTAAGTCATTCTTTTCTATCCTCCCCCATCGTTGTCCCTGAGGTTACCTCAGGGCGTTGTCTGAGCCCTGGTTTCACCAGACTCAGTCTCTCCATTTATTGGACTATGAGGTGATGATGACGCCGATGGATTGGCGATTTATCACCGGTATGGAGTTTGGAGGGGCGCCAGTGCCATGTATAGCAAATATTACCCCGACTGCCGTCAGATCCTTGTTAGGAGTCCCGACTGAGGCGTTCAAGGGCAGGACAGTTTGTACAGGTCCTTTGAGCTTAGATACTATGAGCAAGGTCTTGAGTGAGCCCATACCATATGATGTGAAATTCAGGGATCACATTCTTCGGTGATTGTTTCTGATGATCATTAGGGGCTGCTTCATAGCGGATAACTCTTTTACGGTGTCATTTGATTTGATCAGCGCTACACGAGATGTAGACCATATTGGAGAGTATGATTGGGGCTCCTATACCTTTGCCTATTTCGTCAGGGGCATGCGCATGTGTTTGTAGGGCTTAATAGAGGCTTGGATAGGATTTTACCTATTTCTGCTGGTGAGTATTTCCTTTTTGATTTCCCATGTACAGGTTAAGACCGTTGACTAACAGCAGATGTTTGCCTTTGTGTTGGCAACTCTGGGCTTATGAGAGGCTCTCATGCTTGCGTCCTCTGAGTGTGCTAAGTTTGGAGACCTATCCACGAGGACGACGATGGCATCACTCCATACTGGCAGAGGTTCCTGTAGATGAGGGTTTCACCCATTGTCGTCTACAGTTGGAGTTGTTAACAGTTGATGCTATCACTTAGATTCCCTACTCTGGGGAACATTTGACCGTTGGGTTTGAGGATGGGTTCTCGACTGGTGTCGAGTATGTGACATCCACCTGTCGGATTCCTCTCTTCACAGATGGATGATGGGATCTCTATTTAGGAGAGTGTGCTATTAGGAGCACTACAGGAGAGATTTGTGTACCGATCTAGCCTCCTGTCAGGCGTTATTGGCATGTATCAGAGTTTCCTGTCAGTGATATCCCATTGATAGTCGTTGATGGTTTTACATTATTAAAGGGTCCATATACTCAGAGATGTTCCATCGTTGGTGGTCCCCTCATATCATTAGAGCCCAGACCCGCGCCACTCAGTTTATGCGGGATATGGTTCCTGGATCT
Source organism: Panax japonicus (assembly GCA_020205505.1). NCBI lineage: Eukaryota > Viridiplantae > Streptophyta > Magnoliopsida > Apiales > Araliaceae > Panax > Panax japonicus. The sequence continues at coordinate 62,784,750 of CM035093.1, forward strand.
GTGATGATAATGGATTGAATGAACTGTGTTCGAGATCCGACTTATTTGACATAGATTGACAGTTTGACCCGACAGTGGGATCAGGCACATTTTTTCATTCAGCACTTGGGTAGAGATACTTCAGAGGCAGGTACTTTTGATCCTTCCAGCTCAAGCGCTGACCCCTCAGGTGACCTGTAAAATACCAAATTTTACGAATAAAAATTTAAATTTCTTGAATTTTTTTTGAATATTATGGTGTGGATTTAATATAATATTATAGTTATGGGTAATATTTATAAATTTTGCAAAGTATGCAAGTTGTTATATTATTCGATTGGTTGGGGAATATTCTTTGTGTCGGGGAATATTCGTACGATGGCACAATCATTGGTGGACCCCACAACAGAATTATTGTTGGGTTGAGAAAATGACAAAAATATTTTAATGAAAATAATGGCGGAAGTTTTACCGTTAATACTATTGAACTACTCGGTAGTAAAAGTACAGTAATATGCGTTGTTGCATAGTAGCACACGATATTGATTATTGATGCTTATGTGAGAAGTCACTCAGTTTTGTTCAATTATTGCTACAGTAGTTGGTGCATAGTATCTCACGTTATTTGATTCAATTATTGTTGACAGTTTTGTTTTATTAGTATTATTAATGTAATAAAACAGAAAAACTTTTTATATAAAACAGAATACTTTTAAAAAGTTATCTGTTTTATTAGACAATAATTAGATTATATTATATTTTATTATGTATAGTGTTTGCATAGTGCCTGATAATGTTTGCATAGTAAAATCTTTTTAAAAGTTATTCGTTTTATTAGATTATAAATAGAATATATATTATACTTTATTGTAAACCAATCTGGATCGTCCGTTTAAAGTAAATCGATCTGGACCGTTCATGGATTGGTTACTATTTAGTCCATTCTTCTATAAATAGAAGCTCATTCCTTCATTATTTCTTACGAATTCACTGAAACTCTAGAGAGAGAAACTTTAGAGATAATTCTTCTTCTATAATCTTAAGCGTATTTCTTTAGTGTTTAAGAAAGCTTTGAGCGTAGTGCAAGTTTCTTCAAGTATATCCCCGCCCTACCGTTGGAGTAATATTCTTTATAAGGTAAGGGGTATTTTTTTTTTCATATTCATGAAGAGAACTTCTGTTATTTCATTCTTTATTATTCTGTTGGAATAACCTGTATACGCGGTCTACCCTATACTTGGTAAAATTCTTCTGTTATTCAATTATTTATTATTCTGCTGGAATAACCTGTCTATGCGAAGTACCGCATACATGGTGAAATTCTGTTGTTATTCCATTCTTTATTATTCTGTTGGAATATCATGTCTGTGCATTTTACTCCGGACCTAGTTCCGTCTTTATTATTCTATTGGAATATCATATCTATGCATTTTACGCCGAACCTGATTCCGTTATTTATTATTCTATTAGAATAACCTGTCTATGCGAAGTACCGCATGCATGGTGATTTCTGTTGTTATTCCATTATTTATTATTCTGTTGGAATATCCTGTCGGTGCGTATTACGCCTGACCTGGTTCCGTTATTTATTATTCTGTTGGAATAACCTGTCTATGCGAAGTACCGCATGCATGGTGATTTCTTTTGTTATTCCATTCTTTATTATACTCAGTTGGTTAAAGTTTTGACTTCTATACTCCATGAAATTAGTGGAATATCCTTGATATTTGCGCTTCATCCAGTATCTTTTCATGAAAATATTCTTCTGAGCATTCTTAAATTTTACTCTATAAAGAAGTATCGTGTTGCCAATTTGGACGTTATTAGTTCCTGGATAAATTAATTCTTGAACTTGTTTTATTAAATTCTTATATCATTGTCATCATCCTCATGTTTATATTATGTTGAAATTCATCTATGGCCTGTAGTGCATAGATGGACTTGGTATGATTATGACCAGGGATTATTCGGTATAATCATGACCGTAATGTTACAAATAATATGGAAAAAGTCCTCATTGGCCCGTAGTGCATTGATGGACAATTTTTGGTATTATTATGGCTATGGATTCTCTTCGGCCAAGGGAGCAAAGATGAATTGTTTTATGGCATGATCAGGACCGTTGATGAAAACACGATTATCTTTGGCCCGTAGTGCATGGATAATTCGTGGTCGTGATACTAAATAATATCCTTGGCCTGTAGTGCAGGGATGATTTGATGATGTGGATTATTTATTAAGCTGAGTCTCAGCGATAAAAGTGATGAAAAACTTTTTAAATCATAAAAGATAGTAGATTTTATTCTCTACTTGACTTTTTAATGGATTGCTTGTTCCGCTGTAGTTAAACTTGATGTCTATTGTATTATATCAGTTTAACATTGTTGAAGACTAATGATAATTTATTCTGCATTATCTTAGTCACAATATTTCTTACTGGGCTAGTTGAGCTCACCCTTTCCTTCACTGTTCTCTTCAAGAAATGAGAACATAGCCGGGACTAGTCGGGGAACGGAGTGACGGTCCAGATGATAGTATTAGTAGTCCTCATTATTCTGTTAAATAGTGTGACAATAAATGTAATGAGAACTTATTCTGAGAGTGGATATTGTTTAGAAGACAATATTTGTATTAAAACTCACAGTTTTCTTGTTGTATATTAAAGATTGTATTTTTTTTCTGTACCATGTATTTGGCGACTCAGAATAGGTGATGTATACCTATTTTGGGGGTGTCACAGTTGGTATCAAAGCTTAGGGATATGATCACTGGCTGAGATGTGAGACAAGAACTAGGAGGGGAGAGACGGGAAATTCCTTCGCTAGTGTGACCTACCTAAGTCTATTTGGTATTTAATTGGTCAGTTAGAGTATAGGGATAATATGTGATATGTTAATTAACCCTTATTTTGTGGTAGTGTTTGAAAATGGCATCCGAGAATGTTGAGAACGTCAATGGAGCACATGAGACTGTTGAGTCTCCATAGATCAATAATCAGGATAATGTGCATCAGTAAGGCGATAATCCTCCTATAAATAACAACACTGATCAAATGACGAACGATGGTATGTTTAGGAGCTTTTTAGAATTCATGCAACACCAAACGAGAGAGTCTCATGTTCATAATGCAGATGGAAACAATGGCAACCAACGGTTGGTCACCGCTAAACAGTTCAAGGAGCTGGGACCACCGGAGTTTTTGGAAAAGCCTGAACCACTAAAGGCGGAGACATGGTTAAAACATATCACTAAGATATTTGATGTCTTGGGATGCTCCGAGGAGAAAAAGGTTCCATTCGCCACCTTTATGTTGTGTGAAGAGGCAGATTACTAGTGGGAATCTATAAAACGTACCCAGCCTGACGCACTCAAGATGTCTTGGGAGAAGTTCCAAGAGCTGTTCAATGACAAGTACTTTCCCGAAAGTATTCGTCACATGAAGGAGGTGGAGTTTATCAAGTTGGAACAAAACAACATGACCGTGTCGCAGTACGAAGCCAAGTTTGTCGAGTTGTCCCAATTTGCGTCTCATTTGGTTGATAATGAGTAGAGAATGACGCGAATGTTTCTAAAAGGTTTAAAATCCTGAGATACGTCAATATCTTATCTCTCATAAACTATGTTTGTATTTAGATGTTGTTAATAGGGCTCAATTATTGGAGCGCGATAATGAGTCAACCCAACCAAAAGAGAGCAGCCGACAAAATGATATTACTGGTGATAACAGTCATCACAGCGATGACAATAAGCATGGAGGGAATCAACATGCCAGAAATGGTAACCACTTTGGTGGTTATCATGGCCAAAACAATAAGAATGGATATTTCAAGAAAAGAAGGTTCAATAATGATGGAAAGATATTAGCATCAGCACCCATTTCAAAGGAAGAAGAACGACCACCGGTTGTATTTTTCAAATGCGGACAGGAGGGACACATCCGTCCAAATTATACGCAACAATCCAAAGCATGTTTTAATTGCGGAAGAGAAGGTCACCTGGCTCAATTTTTTCGTATGGTGAAGTCAAGTCCAGCTGGGATAGTGATGCCAAAGGATGTTCCAGACAAGCCAAAGCTGGTAGTTTAAGAGAGAGCATTTTTTTTGGTGACGAGGAACCTGAATAAAATTATCACGGGTATGTTAGTCATAAACTCTTGCGAAGTCTATACCGTGTTAGATACCGGTTCTACTCACTCTTTTATTTCACCTAGTTATGTTCAATGTTTGAAGTTAACTCTGGAGAAGTTAGACTTTGATATATCTGTTTAAACTCAGTTGGGAGAAACCTTCGTTACCTCCACTATTTATAAATCTTGTTCAAATCAACACTTCCACGTTACCTGTCGATCTTATCTCTTTGAAAATACTTGCCTTTGATGTGATTTTTGGAATCTATTGGTTAACTACTCATCATGCTTTTAGTAAGGTTGTTAGCTTTCATATTTCTAACCAACCTGTTATACGAATTCAAAGTAACCAAACCACTAAAGTCAATCATTGTCATATCAAGAAATAAGTAAAGAGCCTGATCCTTTCGTTGTTGACTTCCTTGTGTGGAATGCACCGAAGCTAGACTTTCTGTAGGCGACATCGTGAATGAAGATGGCAAGTTGATAGGTATCAATGTGACGTACTATCCAAGTCTTGGATGAGGGTCACAATTTTGAATGATATTTCTATCGTTAATAAATTTCCTGACGTATTCATGAAGACTTCCATTTCTAGAGCATGAAATTGAATTTTATACTGACCCTAGTACAAAACCCCATTTCTAAAACCCTTAAATATTTCTTTAACTAAAGCGAACGTAACATGCGCTAAAGGACGTTGACATCGAGATGTTAAAGATTACAATCGTACCATTCAACACCATCGTGGAAAAGCGAACGTGGATAGCTGACGCGTTGAGTAGAAGATCGTATGTGTTTATGAGTGTGAATATACGAACCCACGTGAAGATAAAGAATATACGATTAGAATCTACTTTAATCGATAAAGTTAAAGCCGCTCAAGCTACATACTCAGAGCTGATGAATGTGAAGAAGAAGGTTCAAGAGGGCGTTATTCTAGAAGCAAGAATCGATGAAGAGAGGAAATCTGAACCCTCGATTTTATTGGCCCTTTTGAAATCCTCGATCGAGTAGGAACTGTGGCCTATAGACTCATTTTACCGCCATGTCGCGTGTTCATAACTCTTTTTCACATATCGATGTTATGTAAATATGTGGACGACCCGAATCACATTATTGATTTAGAACCGGACGAGATAGCGAATAATTTAACGTATGAAGATGTACCTGTTAAAATCCTGTAATATATTCTATGCTTAAAGGTTATATCTCAAGAGTTAGAATCGGACGAAGTGTCCTCATCTGTTTAGCATACCAAGTACGTACGTAAATTTCGAGGGCGAAATTTCATAAGGAGGGGAGATTGTAAAATCCCAAATTTTACGAATAAAAATTTAAATTTCTCGATTTTTTTTGAATATTATTGTGTGGATTTAAATAAATGTTATAGTTGTGGGTAATATTTATAAATATTGCAAAGCATGCAAGTTGTTATATTATTCGATTGGTCGGGGAATATTCTTTGTGTCGGGGAATATTCGTACGACGATACAATCATTGGTGGACCCCACAACATAATTATTGTCGAATTGAGAAAATGACAAAAATATTTTAATGAAAATAACGACGGAAGTTTTACCGTTAATACTATTGAACTATTCGGTAGTAAAAGTACAATAATACGCGTGGTTGCATAGTAGCACACAGTATTGATTATTGATGCTTATGTGAGAAGTCGCTCAGTTTTGTTCAATTATTGCTACAGTAGTTGCTGCATAGTATCTCACGTTATTTGATTCAATTATTGTTGATTGTTATTTATATATATTATATATATAAGTTTTGTTTTATTAGTATTATTAATGTAATAAAACATAAAAACTTTTTATATAAAATAGAATACTTTTATAAATTTATTCGTTTTATTAGGCTAATAGTAAAATCTTTTTATATAAAACTGAATACTTTTATAAAGTTATCTGTTTTATTAGACAATAATTAGATTACATTATATTTTATTATGCATAGTGTTTGCATAGTGCCTGCATAGTAAAATCTTTTTAAAAGTTATTCGTTTTATTAGATTATAAATAGAATATATTATATTTTATTGTAAACCAATCTAGATCATCCGTTTAAAGTAAATCAATCTGGACCGTTCATGGATTGGTTATTATTTAGTCCATTCTTCTATAAATAGAAGCTCATTCCTTCATTATTTCTTACGAATTCACTGAAACTCTAGAGAGAGAAACTGTAGAGAGAATTCTTCTTCTATAATCTTAAGCATATTTATTTAGCATTTAAGAAAACTTTGAGTGTAGTGCAAGTTTCTTCAAGTATATCCCCTCCCTACCGTTGGAATACTCTTCTTTATAAGGTAAGGGGTATTATTTTTTTTCATATTCATGAAGAGAACTTCTATTATTCCATTCTATATTATTCTGTTGGAATAACCTGTATATGTGGTCTATACTTGGTGAAATTCTTATGTTATTCTATTATTTATTATTTTGCTGGAATAACCTGTCTATGTGAAGTACCGCATACATGGTGAAATTCGGTTGTTATTCCATTCTTTATTATTCTGTTGGAATATCCTGTTAGTGCGTTTTACGTCGGACCTGGTTTCGTCTTTATTATTCTGTTGGAATATCCAATCTGTGCATTTTACGCCGGACCTGGTTCCGTCTTTATTATTTTGTTGGAATATCATGTCTATGCGTTTTACGCCAGACCTGATTCCATTATTTATTATTCTGTTGGAATAACCTGTCTATGTGAAGTACCGCATGCATGGTAATTTCTGTTGTTATTCCATTATTTATTATTCTGTTGGAATATCCTGTCGGTGCGTATTACGCCTGACCTGGTTCCGTTATTTATTATTCTGTTGGAATAACCTATCTATGCGAAGTACCGCATGCATGGTGATTTATTTTGTTATTCCATTCTTTATTATACTCAGTTGGTTAAAGTTTTGACTTCTATACTCCATGAAATTAGTGGAATATCCTTGATATTTGTGCTTCATCCAGTATCTTTTCATGGAAATATTCTTCTGAGCATTCTTGAATTTTACTCTACAAAGAAGTATCATGTTGACAATTTGGACGTTATTAGTTTCTGGATAAATTAATTCTTGAACTTGTTTTATTGAATTCTTATATCATTGTCATCATCCTCATGTTTATATTATGTTGAAAGTCATCTGTGGCCTGTAGTGCATAGATGGACTTGGTATGATTATGACTAGGGATTATTCAGTATAATCATGACCGTACTGTTACAAATGATGTGGAAAAAGTCATCATTGGCCCGTAGTGCATTGATGGATAGTTTTTGTTATGATTATGGCTATGGATTCTCTTCGGCCAAGGGAGCAAAGATGAATTGTTTTATGGCATGATCAGGACCGTTGATGAAAACAAGATTATCTTTGGCCCGTAGTGCATGGATAATTTGTGGTCGTGATACTAAATAATATCTTTGGCCTGTAGTGCAGGGATGATTTGATGATGTGGATTATTTATTAAGCTGAATCTCAGCGATAAAAGTGATGAAAAACTTTTTAAATCATAAAAGATAGTAGATTTTATTCTCTACTTGACTCTTTTAGTGGATTACTTGTTCCGCTACAGTTAAACTTGATGTCTATTGTATTTTATCAGTTTAACATTGTTGAAGACTAATGATAATTTATTCTGCATTATCTTAGTCATAATATTTTTACTGGGCTAGTTGAGCTCACCCTTTCCTTCACTGTTCTCTTCAGGAAATGAGAACATAGCCGGGACTAGTCGGGGAATGGAGTGACGGTCCAGATGATAGTATTAGTAGTCCTCACTATTCTGTTAAATAGTATGATAATAAATATAATGAGGACTTATTCTGAGAGTGGATATTGTCTAGAAGACAATATTTGTATTAAAACTCACAGCTTTCTTATTGTATATTAAAGATTGTATTTGTTTTTTGTACCATGTATTTGGCGACTCAGAATAGGTGATGTATACCTATTTTGGGGGTCTCACATGACCCATATGGTTTTACCGGTGCAGATCCTCCATTGTATAGGCCTGACATCCCCGTTGATGGAGATCTAGTGACTCAGGAGGAGTTACATCAGGTTGACAGGATTGATGATGTAGACATTGACACCATTGTCTTCTTCTGATGTATATTCTCGTTATATCTTTTGATAGGCCTTTGTTAGTCGTTGGGCATCTGTGCCCCTTTTCCCTGTATTTTTAGTTGTACAGAGATTATGTATTAGATGATGATGTACTTAGGAATATATGTACTATTATTTCCTACATCATATTGCCATCTATTGTTTATCATGCATATATTATGTTATGCATATATATGTATATCCTGAGATATTCAGCATTGACCCCTGGATGGTCTTATGATACGGCCTACACAGATGTCTTCCTCAACCATTAGCCGCATTGATCACACCCCACTAGTATTGGTAGCCTCTTGTCTAATGTCGTTGTATAATAGTTTGTCACCTCCAGATAGGGTGACTGTAGATCATTTATTATAGCATTCCATGACCCTCCTGATGTTTCAGGTTCCTATGGGCTTTGTGGACGGTATACTGGAGCACTGGGTACCGGAGAGGCAGGTTTTTTGATTTACGACCCAGGAGTTGACTCTGACATTAGAGGAGTACAAGCGATTGAGGGCTTTGCCCTTAGACAGACCTTATGCTCAGATGGCCATTGGCGATATGAGCCAGCAGTTCATGACCCTCACCGGGTTACAACATAGAGTAGTATAGGATGGGATTACATCTAGTCATGTGATGTCCCAGAGATTTTTGATAGACAGATTTGGCTCACCAGACAGTTATACACGACATTATGGGGATTTCACCATACTAGAGGATCAGTGGCATGTAGCCCGAGTAGACGTATTGCTGATGTGTGTATTATCATACGTATACATGCCACGATATATAGATGAGTTGGACATTTACGTGATTATGGTAGTGAGAGCTCTCAGGGAGGGTCACACCATTGTGCCTATGATCGTGACAGAGACATTGAGATCGGCCAAGTATTGTCATACCTATCCCGCAGGGGTATTCATAGGTAGCTCAGTCATTTTGTATGTGTGGTTTATGTCACATCTGAGACCGATTGGCACTTTCCAACGGTATGGATATTGTTTTACCCATGAGATAGCCATGTCTTACTCCTTTCATCCAGCGTAGTGTATAGATGCTATGTCCAAGTCGGTGTTCTTGGTAGGGATTAGAGATCTATTTGATATTTTGCCGTGTATTGGGCTCAGTTCACCCTAAAATTTCATTACTCATACACCTAGCTTGGATTATCTCCCTCTGGCTGGTTTGAGGGGAATGACTACTTATCACCCACTAGCTGTGATGTCACAATCCGACTAGTTTTAGGACTTCCATCCTTTTGAGGGGGCATTAGGTCAGCGTTTAGCTTCTCGCCACTTATTAGTAGAGGACAGATCTAGGGTGTATGCTTATTGGGATCTGTGTGAGCTAGCTGCATTTTCTGTTAGCCATTTGGGTTGTTTGACAGAGTATTCTACATGGATAGAGACAGAGACTGCATCGGATGCGGTTGTATCCACAGTTACGGGGATTGATTCGAAGGGTGAGGAGCCCATGGAGGACATTGATTTTCCCGCCGAGGAGGAGCTTTTTACTAGGTTGCCAGCAGCTCCTATCGATTCACCTAGTACATTTGCAGTTGTGACTCCTCCTTCGGAGTATTTAGCCCAGAGTTTGCATCTAAAGACACTTGAGAGAGATCAGGCTAGGGCCTTGATGTTGACAGCTCTTGATGGGAGAGATGTCGCTCTATTAAAGAGAGATGATTCTTTAGCTCATAGAGACACTGCTATTACTGAGCGGGATGAGGCTAGATCATTCAGAGATGAAATCATTGTTGAGAGGGATGGTGCCATATCTGCCCAGGACGTAGCTATTCCAGATATTATTACAGTGAGATCACTTACTACTGGCATCATTGTAGAGAAGAACACATATATTGATGAGCATAGTTCCACCATACAGTTGGTTGTGGATCTATTGGCTCATGTAGATACCCTTAGGCAGGAGCTTACAACGTTACCTCCTTCTTCGGAGAGAGATTCCATGTTTGGCTTGATAGCTCGTATATCCACTGGATTGTAGATGAGCTTGTATTTTCATGTATAGACTAACTTAGCCATTTTGTCATGTATAGTACATATTGTATATATCAAACAACATTATATATGGAAGAGAAATATATTTTGATTTACTTCCCTTTTAGTTGTGCCTTGGTACTTGCTTAATATTTTCTTGTTTCTTCATGGCTTGTGATTTGGATCTATTCTGAACTTATCCTTGATGGGTGGACATTGAGATGTCTCAGGATTTTCAGAATGGATCGTTGATTTATGTGTATCCCCTACCTTCTTTGGTGTCTTGGGACTAGTTTTTGTATGTAGATGTGGAGATGAGTGTGGCTTTCCTCTCTGAGGTTGACCGCCCCACAGATGGTCGCTGATACTCCTTTGTTTGGGGGAGCCCGGTTAGTTCCATCTTTTATGGATTGGTGTTTCTCTTTGAGGATTCAACCGCAGCTTAGATGGTTGCCAACTCTCGTATTTATGGGGAGGTCAGGTAGTTCCATCCCTTTGGTGTGAAGCCGATGAAATGCAGTGGATTGAAGGGTGATCCTAGTAGCGTTGACAAGTGTTTGTGTTTTGGTAGGGAGTGAGACCGAACCATAAATGGCTTCCTACGTACTCCTATTGAAGAGGTGATCAGGTCTACGTAGTTCGAACCTGGTGTAAGAGGTTCAACGCTGTATGTGAAAGGGTATAGAAATGTGTAGAAGTGTATTTTTGTTTTTTGTTGTTTTTATTGTGATCCGGCCATTTAAAAAAATGGTTGCCTATATACTCCCAGGTATCGAGGAGATCAGGTCGATGTAGTTCTCCCCATGTTCAGGACGAATTGCAGCTAAAAAGTTTGATCCCATGTTCAGGACAAAATGCAGGGGGGAAAAGTTTGATCCCATGTATAGGACAAACTGCAGGTGTGAAATGTCTTATCCCTAGCGGGACAAAACTGCGGGTGTGAAAAGTCTTATCCCTAGTGGGATAAAACTGCAGGTGTGAAAGGTTCAATCACTGGTGGGATAACCTAAAAGGTTTGAAATGAAGTGGAGATGAAAGATCTGATGATCTAAAAACCAGGCTGCTGGTTTGAAGAGTGTGTTTGTCCTTGATGGGGCAGAAGGGCATGAAGAAAGTTTATATGTAGAAAGGGTTAGAAAACCTGAAGTGACTGGGGAACTGGTGATCCAAAACCAAGATGTTTGCTTAATGGTAACTTTAGACATAGTATCGTTTCATGGTGTCTAAGTTAATGAGCTGTGGAAATTTGTCGCCATCCATTTCCTTTAATCAGAGAGCATCTCCTGTCAATACCTCCTTGACAATAAATGGGCCTTCCCAGTTTGGAGCGAATTTTACCTTAGAAGGATCTTGGTTGTCAATGATCTTCTTCAAAATCAAGTCATCATATTTAAACTGCCGTAGCCAGACTTTCCTGTTGTAGGATATGGCAATCCTTTGTTGGTATAACTGACCATGGAAGATAGCATCACTTCGCCTTTCGTCTATTAGAGATAATCGGTGATACCTGTCTTGTAACCATTGGTCTTCATCCAGCTGAGCGTCTATCAACACTCTAAGAGATTCCATTTCCACCTCTATGGGAAGTACTACTTCCATCCCATAGGTTATTGAGTAGGGGCTTGCCCCTAGTGGAAGTACGCATTGAAGTTCTGTAGGCTAATAAAGTACACATTGTTTCTAATGAAACCTATGATAACTTTTTTGGTAACCTTGGACTAAGAGGGTGCTTCTACCCACTTGGTGAAGTAGTCAATCATGGTGAAGATAAATCGATGCCAATTACTAGTTTTGGGCTCAATGGGCCCGATAACGTCCATTCCCCACATTGAGAAGGGCCAAGGTGAACTCATATTATGGAGCTCCCTCGGAGGGGCGTGTATAGCATTCCCATGAATTTGGCATTGGTAGAACCTCTTAACGTGATCCTCATAGTTAGCCTTGAGAGAGCCAGTAGTGCCCTATTTTGAGGATCTTTTTGACAAGTAGAGGGCTGCTCATGTGTAGGCCACATACTCCACCATGGATTTCATCTATGTGCCTCGTAGACGCTATTAGTGATTGCAAATAGTATAGTCAAATTATGTCTACTGTTAAATCATGTTAAGAAATATCTTAGCCAATTGTTCTGGCAAGACGAACATTTGATAGAACTTGATATGTTCGAGAAGAGAAGAAAAGATAAATCAATTATTATTGATAGATCGATGCTAATTGTTTCAGCTAGATAAAAAAGAAAACTTGATAGGTTTGAGAAGAGAAGAGAAGAGATTAGATATTGAAATCATTGTATTTTGTTGTTAAATCAAATTCTGATTCAAAAATTTTGAAGAAAAACCTTTTATATAAAGGGAACATTTTTTGTCGTATATTCGGCCATTACGCGCGTTTTAAGAATTATGCATAATATAGGGTATAATGAAGCTGATCACTTGTTATACTTTCAGAGGGGTATAATTTAATCTTTATGGTTATCTGATACACATGGGTATGTCAAAGTAAATCTTTGATAGTTACTCGAGAAGAGAATTTCAAGATCTTGTAAGATCATCCATCGTAAACTCTGGAGAATATTTTTAAATTGTTATTTAATAGAATTTCATAAAAACTTTGAAAGTATTGTATTCTTTCGTTAATGTGTTGCTTAGGTTACGAGAAGATTAGTTAGAGAAGAAAAAAATTGTTCAGCTATTTCAAAGTTCTCTGAACTTTGGAGTTATTCTATCGAATTAGATAGTTTGTTGTTCTGATTCTTATACATTTATTGTATATCTTAACTTGCAAGGCAAATTTGTTGCTCACCCTTGCTAAATAAAACATTTTAGCTAGGGACAAAGTGAGTGGATGTGCTGTAAAGAACAAAGGCAAAGGTGATATGTTGTGATAGTTATGGTTAACATTATTATTATGTGGTTTTGTAAACCCTTTTTGGTATATCTAAAGGGTATATTTTTAATGTTAAGGTTAGATAACTTGGGACAAATGTATTAACTATATCAGTTAATGTGGTGTAATATTCTATTCATCAATGATTGGGTAGTTAGATGTTAATTATATTGTGGATCATGAGCACCAAACTCGGGGGTCAGGTAACCCGGATTTGGGGGCGTCACAGGTTGGTATCTAAGCTGTAGGTTATAAAACTTAAGTGGGTGGGGAAAACCCTTGGATTATAACCATAAGTGAGATAGAGAATACTCATTTAGAGTATTAAGTGAGGGATTGCCGAAGCGCATTGATAGTGAGATATGTGGACACATAGTGTGAGAAGTTTGTACTATCAAAGTACGAATCAAGCTATTTAAATTGACTGTAGGATGTCAAAAGAAGATGAAATGAGTACGAAGATAGTAGCGGCTGTTGCACCAGTGCCAGTAGCCGAGGTGCCAGCGCAAAGCGAGTCAGTTGAAGAGGTGGGAAAAGATGAACCTATGGTGAATCTAGAGAGTGATCATGATGATTATCCCGAGATGTATCTGAGTAGTGATGAGGAGGCAGAGTCCGAAGAAGCTAAGATGGAGAAAGAGAATAAGACTAAACTTGGAGACCAAGATCAAGTATCTGCAGAAGTACAAGAACTCTGTAGTAAATTATTTCTATTCGAGGAGTTGTGGAAAACGGAGAGAGCATTACGCAAAATGACCGAAGAACGAAACGAGTTGAAGGCACAGGTGGATAAGATGAAGACTAAAGGTGGTGGATCGTCTAAATGAACAATCAAGCAAAAGAAAAGCAAGAATAAAAGAAAGAGGGACAACGACAGTGATAATTCTAAAAATTCAAACCCGAAAAAGAAGCAAGTCTGTATCAAGTGTGGGAAGACTCGCTTGGGAGAATGCATGATGTGGAAGAACGTGTGCTTCAATTGTAAGCAGGAAGGACATATTTCCCTACATTGTCCTAAGCCGAATATGAGGAAGTGTTTCTTATGTGGTAGAACGGGTCACGGATTCAACAAGTGTCCCAAAAAGAAGACGGATGAAGGGAGTAGACGGTAGATAGCTTTAGTTTAAGTGATAATATCTTTTGATAATGCGTGATATTAACATTGAGAACGATGTGTAAACATATGTAAATATATATGTTTGTATGAATGAAATCTTTATTTTCTATGCGAATATAAGATTACGATTAATTTCTTAGTTCTTAAAACTCATACTTATGGTAAGTTCATGACTCATAATTATATGAGATGTTTTGAACCCCTCAGCGAATGGACGTCAAAGGTCTGACTAGGATAAGTTCATAAACTCATATAATTGTGGCAAGTTCCTGAACCCCTAGGTGTGGTAAGTTTGATGAACTGTGAATAGTTGTGTGTGAACGGAGAATTATAACTTTTTGTTTAAAGTCGGAGAATTACAACTTTTGTTTAAAGTTGTGTTGTTAATCTTGATATTTATTAAAAGGGGATAGTTGTATATGTTAAGTACTAAATGTACTATGTGCTATTTAAATAAATATGCAATTATATGAGAACTATGTGTTAAATTCTTATTATGTGATTAATAAGAGTTTTTGTAGAGAAAGATAATTAATATAAGATTTTTATTTAAATTAGATAATGTCGCCTAGACGACAGAATTGAAATCAAAGAGAAGAGTAGTCTGTGAATAATGAAAGAGGTAAAACGGACCCGATGCAGAATTTTGTGGACATGTTAGCCCAAGCTATGGGAAATAGAGCTCCAACAGAAAGAGCAAGAGCGAGAAATCAGCCAGCCGATAGATTGGCTAACTTTAAGGACTTTAAAGCGGTATGACCGCCAGAATTTAAGGGAACTACAGATCCGATTGAGGCCCAAACTTGGGTGAAAGAAATTGAGAAAGCATTCATTATTGCGAGAGTAGCGGAAGAGCAAAAGACAACTTTTCCAACTTACTTGATGAAGGGAGAAGCCAATTACTGGTGGGAGACTAATCAGGCGAGAGCTGGTACAGCTGTGCTGACTTGGACAAGATTCTAGGAGTTATTTATTGAGAACTACTTTTCACTGAGTATGCAAGCTCGGATGGAGGTCAAGTTTTTAGAACTGGAGCAAGAGAATATGTCGGTGTCTGAATATGCTGCTAAATTCAATGAGTTAGCGAGATTTACACCTCATTAGGTGGATACGGAGCTACAGACGGCGAAAAGGTTTGAGAATGGATTGAAACCAGGTATCTACAATAAAGTAGCTGTATTGCAAATCAATACGTTTGCGGCTTTGTTGAAGAAAGAGATAATTGCTGAAGGGGGGGGGGAAGCGAAGCTGCATCCCGTTATAATCAGGAGAAGAAGAAAAAGACAAATGATGAAGGAAGCTAGTAATCCAAACAAGAGAAAGTGGAGCGAGAATACCTAGTCAGGTAACAAGAAAGAAGGGAATAAGAAAGGAGGATAGCCTTGTGCGAACTGTCGAAAGAATCATCCAGGACTTTATCTGAAGAAGAAGGGAGTTTGCTATAACTATGGTCAAGAGGTACACATGTCACACAATTGTCTCAATCCGAAGAAGATACAAGGTTATTTTGCGTGTGGATCAACAGATCATCTGGTTCAGAACTGTCCGAAGAGAAATGGGGAAAAGGAAGTGCCAACAAAGGACCCAGTAGCGAAACCTTGGCGATTAAAGGACCTACTCAGCTAGGGAGACCAACAGCCCGTACATTTAATATGATGGATCAAGATGCAGTGGCTGCCCAGGAGGGGGCGATAAGTAATAATTTCGCTTAATAAGTTAATTACGCGAGTAATTTTGGTTAGAAATTGCTGTGAATTGTTTTCTTTTATGGATCCAACTCACAGGTTAGAATATAAGACACAAATTAATATTGTGTTGATAAAAATGAATTGATGATACAACTTTAAAAAGATTTTAGAGAATAAGAAAGCGGTGATTTCAAGGAGGAAATCCTTATAAGAAGGGGAGAATGTGATAACCCAGGAATTCGAATAATCCGAATTTTACGAATAATTTTTTTTTTATTAATATTGATATTGATTATCAATATTAAGCTGAGAATTTGTGATACGAGTTAAGAGAATGAGTCAATTTGTGTATAATATTAGTAAACCCTAATGAGAGATTAGAAATGCTAATCTTAGGTTTAGAAACCCTAATGTACAGTTAGAAACCCTAAACAAAAGTTGCAAAACCCTAAATTCATATTCGGGAACCCTAAACCCTAATTAGGAAACCCTAATTGGAATTATCAAACCCTAATGGTGAGAATTAAAGAGAATGATGTTAATTGACTAGAATACCCCTAAATTTATAAGGGAAATTACGAAATTACCCTTTTAGGGCCGAAAAGACCAAAATACCCCTTAACTTAAAACTTAAGTTAATGTGAATTCTAGAATGCATGACTCACCAATGTTAGGTATTGACTTATACCTTAAAATCTCAACAAATCTGATCTTCCATGACACCTAGCATTACTTGTAAACATTGTATCTAAGATTATAAGAATTAAAGAGAGAAAAAGTGTTCAAAACTTGCTCATTTGTGTTCTAACACTCCACCCACTTTTCTCTCACCAAACCCATGAAAATACCAAGTGTTTCAGTCCCTAGATCACCCCTTAGAACACTTAGATAAGTGGAGAAAGATCAAGAATCAAAGATTGGAAACTAGAAGGTAAAACCCTAATTTAATTTGATCTTATATGCTTAAGACAAATTCTTGTTTATGTGTTTATCTATATGTTAGAAGATGTTATATGGTGATCTATGATGTTACATCATAGATCTACAGCATCAAAGTGCATTGAAAGTGAAGTTTTTCAAAAAAAATAGCTCTTGAGTCTAAAAGTGCTTTGACAAGCTAATGTCAGTGGCCTTAGATCTTTATGTGTTTATGTTTTGAGTTGTTTTAAGCTTTAGATTTGTAGTCTGACATGAGGTCTTTAATCTAGAAGTGGAATCACAGTCATTCCATGTCCAGATTGTAAGATATTCATGGTCAAAGTGAGTTGACCGAGCATACCCAACACTTTCTGGGTAACCCAGAAAGTGTGAAATCAGTGTCTGACAACATTTTGCCAAGCCAAGAACTATCACGATTTATGTGTTATGATAATGTGTTCGTAACCAAGTTGTAACCTGTAATATGGACTATAAATGTATGCCTTTAGATCCCTTAAAACATCAACTGATCGAGTGTAGTGGGTGGTAAAACTAGGCCACTCGGCATTGACTTGTAATTTCTAGAATTTCCAGAAACCGTAGAACAAGACCTCTAACAGGGTTTGACCGGATCGTATCTGGTGATTGTGTTATAGATGAACTACAATAGTGTTATGACATTGTTCCTTGACATGAGCACTACATGTATGAACCAAGAACCCGCCTGTTTGATGACCAGAAGTCATAAAAAATCGAGCCCCAAAATGGACCCTCGAACTGCCTGGGTTTGTGGAAAACCCAGAACACGCCTGATAGCAACTTTGGAGACTTAGATCTCCTTGTTGTGATGTCTTATGACCAAAGTGAAGGTTGATAGTTGTAGTACTACAGGTATACTACAAGATCAAAGTCTTAGATTGCCCAGAACATGCATAAATAAAAAATTAATGGTGGTAAAATGAGCAACCTTGAACACTGACTTGTCAGTGTTCTTGAGCTCAAGAACACTTAAGACGACAGAAAGCGTCGCTAAAGGGCTACAACGACGATTTTAATAATTTTATTTTCTTAATTTCCAAAAAATAATTTAAAATAGAAAATAAATTATAAAAATTACTAAAAATAGTTTAAAAAATTATTTTAAGTTATGAAAATTAACTTTTGGCTATTCGGGATATTTTTCACTAATATTTATAATTATTTGAATATTTATGATATTTAATTTATTTAATTAGTGTATTAAATAAATTAGAGAAAAATGAATTTAATATATTAAAAATTATTTTAAATAAGAATAAAGTGTTTAAAAATATTTTGAGTTATAAAATATAAATTTTAATATTTTTGGAGAATTTTCATTAATAATTTAATATTAATGATATTAAATTTATTTAATTATCATATTAAATAAATGAGTTAAAAATGGTTTTATTGACTTAAAAATTATTTTAAATGAGAATAAATTGTTAGAAAATATTTTGAATTATAAAATATAATTTTCAATATTTTTCGAGAATTCTCATTAATAAATTAATATTTAATGATATTAGGTTTATTTAATTATTAAATTAAATAAATGATGGTAAAATGGTTTTATTAATTTAAAAATCATTTAAAATGAGAAAAGTGATATAAAAATATTTTAAGTTATAATTAATGACTTTTAATATTTTGATGATAATTCTATTAATATTTGAATATTAATGGTGATGGTTTAAAAATAATTTTAATTACTTTAAAAATCATTTAAGTAGAATATTGCTGATTTAAAAGTATTTTAAGTTATTATAAATAACTTTAATATTTTGACAAGTATGTCATTAATATTTTAATATTATTAAATATTAATAATGATGGATTTATTTATTATTTAAATTATTTAAAAATGATTTCAGTGTTTAAAAAATTATTATAAATTATAATAATTTATTTGAAAATTAGTAAAAGCTTTCAAAAAATAATATAAATGATATTTGACTTATTTAAAATAATATTGAAGCTTAGAGATCGAGTTTAGTTGACAATTTAAGTGTTAATTGACAGATAGGGTGACCAGTACACTGAGAATAGACTGAAGTCCAACCATACCAAACTAGTTAGACTTGATAAGTGTTTATATAGGTTATAAACACTGATGTGGCTATGTGGTAATGTGCCTAGAAGAAAGATTGACTATAAATTACATTGTTATGTTTTATGACATATTGTGCTAATTGTAAGACCGATATTGTGATTATAGGTCTTTCAAACGCAGATAAGTATATTGTAGTAGTAATCAACGGAGAAGACAAGTTTTCTAACTCAACCTTGAGTTATATCTTTTCAAATATTATGGTGGTTAATTATTGTTGATTAGGCCACATCTGAGAATTTATTGTTGATTATTCGCAGTTAGTGCATGTTTATTAATTCAAATTGAATTAGTGACTCTGAGAATATATATTTGGAGAATAATTGTTATTGGATATTCATATCCATAAAAGCTATTAGTGATTGCAAATAGTACAGTCAAATTCTGTCTATTATTAAATCGTGTTGAGAAATGTCTTAGCCAATTGCTCTGGCAAGACGAACATTTGATAGAACTTGATAGGTTTGAGAAGAGAAGAAAAGATAAATTAATTATTATTGATAGATCGATGCTAAAAGGTTTCTTGATCTCCTTTGGTTTTGTTAACTCAAAATCTGATGCCTAATTGTTCATCTTCTCTCATTGAAAAACTGTTCTCTACCTGTTTATGTACGTCGATGACCTGATTCTTACCGGCAACAACACTACCGTTGTCACTGATTTTGTAAGTAGATTGGGATCATAATTTTGAGTTAAGGATCTCAGCACCCTTAATTACTTTCTCGGTGTTGAGGTAATTTCCACTGGATTATTTTTATCTCAACAGAAGTATATTCGGGATATCTTAGATCGGACTTGAATGTTAGGTTCTAAGGATGTCCACTCTCCCCTTTCTACTAGTGCCTCTCTCTCATTACATGATGGTTTTGAATCTCTGATGTTACTGGATATTGGCGAGCTGTTGAGAGCTTGTAATATCTCTCACTCACCCATCCTGATATTGCCTTTGCTGTTAACCGACTCTCCCAATTCATGCATAAACCCACGGAGACACATTGGGCGGCTACAAAGCGGCTTCTTCGCTACCTAAAATCCACCATTGATTACGGACTGCATCTCCATAAGAAGTCTCCTCTACTTCTTCATGCTTTCTCTGATACGGACTGGGCTGAAAACAAAGACGAATGCACCTCTACTAGTGCCTATATTGTATATCTCGGATGCAATCTCATCTCCTAGAGCTCCAAGAAGAAATGGTCCGTTTTTCGCTCGTTTACTGAATTCGAATACAGGTATGTTGCCTCTACTAGCTGTAGAACTCTCCTGGATTCGTTTTCTCCTCTCCGAGTTGCACATTCCTGCTACTCAAACTCTAATAATCTATTGTGATAATATTGGTGAAACCTATCTATGTGAAAACCCGGTGTTTCACTCTCGAATGACACACATTGCCATAGATTTTCATTTTGTTCGTGATAAGGTTGCCAATGGCAAACTACGTATCTCTCATGTTTCCACCAAAGACCAACTAGCATATGCTCTAACGAAACCACTCTCTCGACAGCGACTTGAGTTTCTTCGTCCTAAACTTGGTGTTGTACAACGATCCACCAATTTACGGGGGCATGTTAGAGAAATCACAGGCTGATTACCTGGGATTTCTATTTACGTGATTAATTTTGTTTATAATTGTACAGCTCTCCTTTAATTTAGTCCCTCATTCCTTGTAATTGCAACTCTGTTATTGTCATTATTTCTGTTGTAATTATAGTCAACTTATTTTTTGTATAAATATGATACAAAGTAATATAAATATTTGATCTTTTCCAAAACCTTTTCATTGCGTAAATCGTTATATATATCATTCTTATAATTAACTTGTTGAGCAAATTAGTTGCTCACTCTTGCTATATAATAATATTATTTCAATTAAGCTCAAGTCTTCCAAGAAGGACAAAGTTCAAGAGTAGATTTAATGTGAAAGTTTAACTATTTTGTTATCATTATGTAAATTGATAAACCTTTTGTTTTACTAAGGGTGTGACGCCCTCAAATCTAGGTACTTTTTACCTCAGAACTGGTACATTATTTCTATAACTATTGCGGAAGATATAAACATAAATTATTTATACAACAAACCTTTATAACATAATCCCAAGGTCTATAACCTTAACTTAATACATAATTTCAATATCTTAAAGGTTTACAATAACATTTGCATTAGAAAATTTAATAACTTCATAATAGTTTAATCTTAGACTTTGCCTTTGCCTCTATCTTTATTCGAGCTTTCCTCTTAATCTGAAAATGCTATCATGATATAGTAAGGGTGAGCAACAAAATTGCTCAGCAAGTTTTAAATACAATGAAGATATATCATGATTGAAAAGAAAGAATAAGCTTTCAAGTTTTCAACAATGTAATAATTGTGAAATAACATGAATCAAGTCTCAATAATTGAATGACCATGAACAATTTAACTGAACCTTATGGTAATGAAGGTGATCAGCCTTTCATACCTGATGAACATATGCAAATACACCAAGTGCGAATCAGTATAGATGTGAATAATCAACAATAATTATTCACTAACATGCTTTGAACATACAACTCAAGTTTGAGTTAGGGAAACTTGCATGTACCATTAAGCAATCTAATATAATCTCTCATAAAAGACTTATCAATTATAAGATTGATCTTTCTATTAGCATAACATACTTGTTAGCTCACAATACTATTTCTTTCTCCATAAATTATCTAACACTTAATCACAAAAATCAAATATTAGATAACATCTTAACACATCAGTATTATCATCGTCATTTGAAAATTCTTCAATCACTATATCATATACATTATGATTTAACACTTAATCTTTCAAATTATAAGTTCTTTTCTATAATCCAGTAGGCCAAATTCTAATATTATAATCTGAATTATTTAAACATATCAGTCCAGCAGCCTGGATTGAAACTATTCATCAATATGGTAAACTATTTTTCAATCCAGCAAACTAAATTAAACTAATCTCAAATCCTGCTACCTGGATTCAAGTTGATATACTATCCAGCAACCTGGATTCAAACAAACCTACAATTCAGCAACCTGGATTCAAATTGACTTACAATCCAGCAAACTGTTTTATAATATTCCAGCAAATTGGATTCACTAATTCAGCAAGCTATTTTCCAATCGAGCATGTTGTTTTCCTTTCCAACATATTAAATTTCCAATTAATCTTACTATACATTCAATATGACTTAATGAATGTTCAATTAATAACTTAACTTCTCTTTTAAGCTCCATTAAATATTATTAATTATTTAATAATATTAAATTCATTTACGAATATTATTAGTCATTAAATAATATTTAAATCAATGATTTAATAACACTTTAATCAAAATATTATTAATCCCTTAACAATATCGTTATCTAATATTATTAATCTTTTAATAATAATTTAATCATTTACTAAATTTATAAACAATTTATTTTATTTGTTTACACTTTACTAATTAATACATTTAATCATTTAAAAAAATGACATACACATAAGATTTCATCACCAATGACCAAAATCTCAATCAAAAATCTGCAAATACTCTATTTAGAGTTTTTAAGCCATAACATCCTATTTTCCAAATTTTTAACATCACATAACTAATTTAATTCATTTGTTCATAACAAAACCATTTCCACGAAAAATACCAAATCAGTTTCAAGTCGGATCTTGCGACATTTATCATAAACTGTTTTTTGTCCAAAAATTCTGAAACGTTCAGGGTATACTCCTATTATGCATATGTACTCCTAGTAAACATTTCATAATTTTTGGAGTTAACCACAAAGAGTTATATTTACTTTTAAAATAATATTTTCCCGTAAAATCCATAACTCTCAATCTATACATCCAAAAATCGCCATTTTGGGCACAATCTAGAAACCTCGTTATATTATTATCCCAAATATTTTCAGAATTTTTGAAGGTCAAAAAAACTACAAAACTGCCCCTGGCAGAAACTGTCCCAAAATAGTCTTTATTTTTGTTAGAAAAATGGGACTATTTTGGCAAAATCAGTCACTACGACTTGTAAACTCATCATTTTTTAGTGCTACCAGGTTTAATAAATAACTTATACATCTAGCACCCCCTATTTGACGGATTGTAAAACGAAGGTGTAGATTAAAAACGGTGGAAATCCAAAGTACATAAAAGTTAGGATTTTTATAAACTAGAAAAATTATTTTTTTAGTCTTTTGATTTCCAAACAAATCGACACCCAATATGGGAAAATCTAAACATAAAACACTCGACAATAAGAATATTCAAAAATTTTGAATTTAGAAACATAGATTCAAGTTTTGATTTACAAAAATCCAACTAAAATATATAAATTAGTTTAAGATTTTACCTTTTTTCTCAAAATCTTCCTTCTTCTCTTCTTCCCTTCCATGGATAACCTTTCCCTCTCATCTTTCTCATTCATGGGGCTGTCACCTCTCTTCTATTTCTCCTCCATGGCTATCGTTCTTCTTCTCTTTCTCTCTCTCCCTTCCTCTTCTTTTTCGTTTCCCTTTTTCTTTCTTTCTCTTTCTTCTTTTTCCTTTTCTCCTTCTCTTATCCTTTTATCATGTTTTCTTTTAATTACCAGCCAAGTAACCTACTTATCACCCACAACTTTTTTTTTTAATTAGTATGTCAAATGTCTAACATGTCCCAAGTAGCCTATTTTCTTTTTTTTGGGCTTTTAATTAATTCTTTGGGCTATGGAAAAATTGACATAGTTCAATACTTTTCATCTTATTCCACTCTAATTATTTAATTAGAGTTTTCATTCCATACATTTAGAATTTAAATTATTACTCTTGTACATTAAATGTTCTAATCAAATTAAATTTGCTTTAATTAAGTTATAGAATTAATAAATTGAGATAGTAAAATATATCTCTTAAATTAGTATAGTGTCTAATATTATTATTCTCCGACATGCTCCTTAACAATTAAACTTAGATTGGCCCACTTAATTTAATGTGTTGGGCTTATTGGGCCACGTTCCCCATTCTTGGTTTAATTTCTAATACTTTATTTTACTTAGCAAATATCTCACATGTTTCTTAACAATTGGGCTCACTTGGGCTTAACAAATAATTCTTTTTGGGCTTTCCAATTAAAATATTTGGACTCCCTAACTAGAAGGTTTGGGCCATAAGAATTAATATGGTCTATTATCTTTAATTTTATGTTACCCTAATTATTTAATTAGAATTTCCATGTACTCAATTGGAATTTAAATTCTTATTCAAGTACATTTAATTTCTTAACCCAATTAGACTTGCTATAATTAGGTTATATAATTAATTAATTAAGATAGTAAAATATATCTCTTAAATTAGTTAATTTTAAATATTATTATTCTCTCACACCATAACCCATGGGTTATTTAAATTTTCATTCCTAATATATAATTAGGTTACATTAGTTTTTTTTATTTGTTTATATAATAAACAAATATAAATCATCACATAATATTTATATCCACTTACTCACATATTCATACAAAATAATGTATCAAATTGAGACATTATTCACAAATCTCTTAGATTAGGTCACTAGTATATAATTAAAATACTAGGACCATTAAATAAAAATAATCATTTAGGTCATTTAATTCTCATACCTAATTTAAATAACTTATTTAAATTATACAATTAATATTATATAATTAAAGTTAATTTCCGCCTTATCTCCATAAATTATTTTCAAATAATTTATTTATATATTAAAAATATATTCATTCATTTATTTTAATATGAATTTAATTTACTAACTATTTAAAACCAATATAGATATTTTACATATTGTCTCTCATCTCATATTTTTATTTTTTATCATTTGGTATAATATTAAATATTATACCATTATTCATGTAACATAATATCATATATCCAGTTATTTTCTTTCCTTTTTATAAATTGTCTTGACAATTTATTTAACTGTAGTAAATATATTAATATATTCACCACATTAAATACATGCATATATTATACTTAATAATGTAATATATGATTTCTTCAATAAAATAGTGGCTATACATGAAGTATATTTAATGCCACCAATTTACCACATTGAAATAATTTAATATTATAATTATTTTAATTTTACCAATCTAATTTTCTTTAATAATTTACTCCAAAAATTTGCTTAGATATACTAAATATATAATTCTAATATATTTATTATACACAACATCACATATTGCATGGAACATATTCCTTTGTGCACTACAATATCACATAACATATCATCTAAAAAGAATTTTCTTTGTTTAATTCTTATTTTAATATTACCCAAAAATTTGGGTTATCAAATTCACCCATTCTTCTAAGAATTTCGTCCTCAAAATTCTAACATACTAATCTCTACTTATTCTATTGATCAAAACTAGGTTTTTAACTTCAACTTTATAATTTACTTCTTTGAGGATTTCTCTTCTATCATCATATTTCACAATATCTACTCACTAGGAGTTTACATCTTCTTAACATTCAAGAGTCCTCACAATTGTTCAATAACTGTGAAGCAGTATAAATAATGTAAAAAGTTTTATTCAAGAAAACTTTTCATATATGTTTGAGGAGTCATAAAAACCATGAACTTTGAGGTTTAAGGGTATTTTACCTGCGACCCCTTTCAATTACAAAAGAAAATTACTCTACCTCTTAAACATTTTCTGTTAGGTATGTTTACAATCATGAAGAAGGTAAACTACCGGTGCAAGTACTTTAGATGATCAGTCTATTGTACCGTAGTAATCGGAATAACTATATGCGTTCTTAAATTGGAATATGTTATCCAATTAGTAGATCCCCATTTTTAGGGTTGTTCACCTCAGACTTATCATAAGATTCTGAACAAAAGTAATTTGGTTCGGCATAAGCTTTCAAAGAATACTTTTAATTTCATAAACATTTGTCTAGCTGAATCAAATAGCTCAGACTCATACCAATAATTCAAATTTCAATCGAAAGATGTGTCTGGCCAAATTCAATTGGAAATAAATTATCTTTAAAATTCTTAAAAATCATTTTATGACGTTATAATATCGCACTGTATTTACAGTCCATTTCAGGATTATGTCATTTTGTGACTTTGTCATACTACATCATTCCATAGTAAGCTGTCGATCTTTAGATCGCATCCAACTAAGTAATTCTATATTGATAACTCCATCATTTTTATCATCTTTGCACCAAGTTACATGATGCATTAATGATATATAAAATACATTTTGATAATCCAAATCATTTTTGTCTAGCCGAAACAAGTAGCATAAACTTTTCTTTTAAACCGTTCAAAATTATTGCAAATCAGTTTTAGTGCTATCATACCTTAACAGGTAATGATGTGTCAGTGTTCCGAAGTCCACACGTACACACTTGTCACCATGTGTTGAGAATAACAAAAATTCATTTCAAAAGGAAAATTAGTGCGTAATTAGCTTGATGTTAAAAATTTTGAAGTCTAGCATAGCTAGAAGATTTGGAATACATATGCTTCCACCATCAACTCCACTTTTTATAATGATCCGTTGCTTAATAAGTCTATCTATTTCTATCATCCTCAATTCTTCATTCACAACTTATCTATACTCCAGTATAGTTCGTTAAACTTACCACACATTATAAGTTCAGAAACTTTCTGCAATAATATGAGTTTAGGAACTTATCCTAGCAATACGTAGTTCAAGAACCAATAAAGAACTGTACATATGCTTAGGGGTTCAAAAACATAACATACGATTATGAGTCACAAACTTACCATAAGTATGAGTTTTAAGAATTCACACCTACCTTATATTATCTACCTATCCATTATACACATAAGAAAAGAATCACACTCTCAACATGTATATAGCAAATAGCGCGACACAAACATTTCAATGATTATCAATATAAAAAATTAAGTGATTGTCGGACCAAACACAATCACTTTCCTATACAAGTAATTGGTCAACTCAGCCACTAATCAATATAGGAAGCTAAGAGGTTGTTAAACCAAGGACAATTCCCCGTCTATACAAAGAATTGTTCAACTTAACCACTATATCGATATAGGAAGTTAAGTGGTTCTAAAACCAAGTACAAATTGCCCACCCATATAAGGAATCATACAACTTAGTTGTTGACTTGAGTCCTTAATTGAAATCCCACATAATCCTAGCTTTCCCTTACTCCAAACAAATTTTATTTAATCTGTATATTATCATCCACAACTCTTTTCTTAGTTTACATAGTACCATTTCATAGTACAATTTACATACAACAATTATGCTATAAAAATTTTAATCGTTTGATTGATCCTCCTCCATGCTATGACCTTATCAGATCACGTGGTGATCTCATATTATAATCGTATTATATTACGATTGATTTTTATGTCATGATCATTTTATTTTACGATCTCCTTTCCCTTTATACCTTTAGTCTTATAGACTCTATTTATTCATTATTACTGTTCATCTTTATTATCAGAGTTAGGTAACTCTGGATCTTTATTACTTGTCAAGATTCTTCTTTGAATCTTATTGACTTATAAATACCTTGCCCAAATTCATTCCTTAGAATTAAAACTCTATTTGAGTTTATTCATCCCTGTGGTTATAACCTAAGGTAACCCTACTTAAGGCTTATAACCTACAACTTTGATACCAACTGTGACGCCCCCAAACCTGGGTACTTTTTATCTCGAACCTGGTACATCATTTCTATAACTATTACGGAAGATATAAACATATTGTTTATACAATAAACCTTTACAACATAATCCCCAAGGTCTACAACCTTAACTTAATACATACCTTCAATATCTTAAAGGTTTACAATAACATTTGCATTAGAAAATTTAATAATTCTAACTACATAATAGTTTATTCTTGGACTTTGCCTTTGCCTCTGTCTTTATTCGAGCTTTCCTCTTAATCTGAAAATGTTATCATAATATAGCAAGGGTGAGCTATAAATTTGCATAACAAGTTTTAAATACAATGAAGATATGTCATGATTGAAAAGAAAGAATAAGGCTTTCAAGTTTTCAATAATGCAATAATTGTGAAATAACATGAATTAAGTGTCAATAATTGTATAACTGAATCAATAATGTTTTAAGGTCAACAATGACCATGAACAATTTAACTGAACCTTATGGTAATGAAGGTGATCAACCTTTCATACCTGATGAAAATATACAACATGCACTAAGTGCGAATCAATAATCAGTATAGATGTGAATAATCAACAATAATTATTCACTAACATGCTTTTAACATAGAACTCAAGTTTGAGTTGGGGAAACTTGCATGTACCCCTGATTATCGTTAAGAAATCTAATTTAATATCTCATGAAAGACCTATCAATTATAATATTAATATTTCAATTAGCATAACATAAATGTTAGCTCACAATACTATTTCTTTATCCATAAATTATCTAACACTTAATCACAAAAATCAAATATTAGATAACATCTTAAAACATCAGTATTATTATCGTCCTTTGATAATTCTTCAATCACTATATCGTATACATTATGATTTAACACTTAAACTTTCATATTATAAGTTCTTTTTTATAATTCAGTAGGCCAAATTCTAATATTATAATTTGAATTATTTAAACATATCAATCCTGCAGCCTAGATTGAAACTTTCATATTATAAGTTCTTTTCTATAATTCTCCAACCACTATATCATATACATTATGATTTAACACTTACACTTTCATATTATAAGTTTTTTTCTATAATCCAGTAGGCCAAATTCTAATATTATAATCTGAATTATTTAAACATATCAATCCAGCAGCCTGGATTGAAACTATTCTTCAATTAGGTAAACTATTTTTCAATCCAGCAAACTGGATTAAACTAATCTCAAATCCAGCAGCCTGGATTTAAGCTGACCTACTATCCAGCAACTTGGATTCAAACTAACTTACAATCCAGCAACATGGATTCAAATTGACTTACAATCCAACAAACTGTTTTATAATCCAGCAAATTGGATTCACTAATTCAGCAAGTTGTTTTCCTTTCCAACATATTAAATTTCCAATTCATCATACTATACATTCAATATGACTTATTGAATGTCCGATTAATAACTTAACATTTCTTTTAAGATCCATTTAATATTATTAATTATTTAATAATATTAAATTTATTTATGAATATTATTAGTCATTAAATAATATTTTAAATCAATGATTTAATAACACTTTAATCAAAATGTTATTAATCACTTAATAATAACTTTATCTAATATTATTAATCTTTTAATAATATTTTAATCATTTACTAAACTTATAAACAATTTATTTTGTTTTTTACACTTTACTAATTAATACATTTAATCATTTAAAAAAATGACATACACATAAAATTTCATCACCAATGACCAAAACCTCCATAAAAAATTTGCACATACTCTATTTAGAGTTTTCAAGCCATAACCTCCTCTTTTCCAAATTTTCAACATCACATAACTAATTTAATTCATTTGTTCATAACTAAACCATTTCCATGAAAAATACCTAAATCATTTCCAAATACATTTCTTTTCAGGGATTTGGCAGAATATAGTCCATATTGAACATATATTATTTTCGGAATTTTTAAAATTCATTTACTATTTTTTTTAAATGCCCAAAACAGCCGGATCTTGCGACATTTATCATAAAATGTGCTTTTGTCCAAAACTTCCAAAGCTTTCAGGCTATACTCCAGTTATGCATATGTACTCCTAGTAAAAAGTTCACAATTTTTGGAGTTAACCACAAAGAGTTATACGGGTTTACTTTTAAAAAAATCTTTTCCCGTAAAATCCATAACACTCAATCTATACATAAAAAAATTACTATTTTTGGATAGAATCTAGAAACCTCATAATATTATCATTCCAAATGTTTTCAAAATTTTTGAATGTCAAAAAAATTACGAAACTGCCCCTGGCATAAACTGTCCCAAAACAGTCTTTATTTTTATTAGAAAAACGGGACTGTTTTGGCAAAATCATTCACTACGACTTGTAAACTCATCATTTTTGAGTGCTACCACTTGAGTTTAATAGATAAATTATACACCTAGCACCCCTCTTTATCGGATCATAAAACAGAGGTGTAGATTAAAAACGGTAGAAATCCAAAGTACATAAAAGTTAGGGTTTTTATAAATTAAAAAAATTATTTTTCTTTTCTTTTGATTTCCAAATAAATCAACACCCATTATGGGTAAATCTAAACATAAAACACTCATCAACAAGAATATCCAAAGTTTTTGAGTTTAGAAACATAGATTCAAGTTTTGATTTTCAAAAATCCAACTATAATATATAAATTAGTTTACGATTTTACCTTTTTTTTTCTCAAAATCTTCCTTCTTCTCTTCTTCCCTTCCATGTATAACCTTTCCCTCTCCTCTTTCTCACTAATGGGGCTGTCGTCCCTCTCTCTTCTTCCTCCATGGTTGTCGTTCTTCTTCTTTTTCTCTTTCTCTCCCTCTTCCTCTTCTTTCTCGTTTCCTTTTTTCTTTCTTTCTCTTTCTTCTTTTTCCCTTTCTCTTTCTTCTAATCCTTTTATCTTTTTTTTCTTCTAATTATCGACCAAATGGCCTACTTATCTACCACATCTTTTTTTTAATTAGTATGTCAAATGTCCAACATGTCCCTCTTTTAATCGGGCTTAAAAATTGTGCCACTTTCTTTCTTTTGGGCTATTAATTAATTCTTTGCTCTATGAAAAAATTGACATAGTTCAATACTTTCCATCTTATTCTACCCTAATTATTTAATTAGGGTTTCCATTCCACACATTTAGAATTTAAATCATTAAGTACATTAAATTTTATAACCAAATTAAACTTGCTTTAATTAAGTTATCAAAATTAATAAATTGAGATAGTAAAATATCTCTTAAATTAGTATAAGAATATTATTATTCTCTCACATGCTCCTTAAAAATTAACTTTAGCTTGGCCCGCTTAATTTAATGTGTTGGGCTTATTGGGCCACTTTCCCCTATTCTTGGTTTAATTTCTAATACTTTATTTTACTTAGCAAATGTCCCACATGTTCCTTAACAATTGGGCTCACTTGGGCTTAACACTTAATTCTTTCAATAAATTACATATATTAGTATATTTTTAAAAATAATTACAAAAATTATACCTCTATAAAATAATTACAAAAATATTATACTTTTTTATTTTTATTTACAATATTAATATAATTAAGGGTCCTTAATTTAAGGGATTAATATGTAATGGCTGACATGACAATATTAATGGGTTGTTTTATTTTTAAAGACGTGATAAACGCCATTACGTCTCTTCAGTTTAAACCCTTGTTTGCATGTTAAAACCCTTTTTTCTCTTTTTGTTCGTGTTCTTCCTTTTCTTCTCTCTCTGTTCATGTTTTTCTCTGTTGATCGTTCGATCACCATTTTAGTCTTGTTGTATAGTTATTGTTGTTACCTGTTGTCGTTGTTTATTGTTATTATTGTTACTCTATCAGTACAGACAACTTCTGTTTGTTGGTCGCCATTTTTGTTGTTCTGTTCGTTCGATTAGTTGTTCTATTCTGTTCGTTCGTTTTGTGTTAAATGGCTGATTCAAGGAAGAAGTACGAAAATAGAAAGAGAAGCACAAAGGATGATTCTATAAAGGGCTTGAAGAAGTTTGTTGTGGAGAGGAAGGGGAAGGGGGAGAATGTAGGTCAGAAATCGAGTAAAAGTGAGGATAGGTTGGTGTTACGTAGTGATATCAAGCATTCTGAAGTGCAGTTAGATTTTGATTCTGATGTCCATGTAGTTTAGTCAGAAGGACAAGTGCTTAGCCAGAATATAATTCAAATAGAAATTTTTTAAAGGTTTGTTAATTTAAATTTTGTTATTTTACGAGCATATAAATGTTTGGTTTCTTAGTTAGTATGTTTTTGGTTACTGTTAGATTTTGATTTGGATAACATTTGTGTTCAATCGATTTGGTATATTTGGTTACTATCATATAATTTTTCGGTTACTGTTAGATTTTGATTTGGATACCATTTGTTTTCAATTGATTTTGTATATTTGGTTACTTGTTTAGTATGTTTTTGGTTAATGTAAGATTATGATTTTGATACCATTTTTGTTCCCTTGAGTTGGGTCTTTGGTTACTGTTTGTTGTTGTAATGGTTACCATATATTTGCTTAAGTATACATGGTTTGACTAAAATGTGGTTGATTTATATGTTTTTTTATGTATTGGTTACCATGGAAAAATATGTTGGTTACTATCATATAGCTATTTGGTTACTTGTTTAGTATTTTATTTGTTAATGTTTTCTTATAATTTGGAATCTTTTATTGTTCCCTCAATTTGGTATTTCGATTACTTTTTTATGTTGTTTTGGTTACCATGTATTTGTGTAGTATACATTTGTTGGCTGAAATGGATTTGGTGTACATGTTGATCATGTTTTGGTTACTATGATATAACTGTTTGGTTACTATCATATAACTGTTTGGTTACTATGATATAAACTGATATGTTACTATATAAACATGTTTTTGTTATTATGATATAATTATTTGATTACTATGATATAACTGTTTGGTTACTATGATATAAACTGATAAGTTACTATATAAACATGTTTTGGTTACTATGATATAACTGATTGGTTACTATCATATACATGTTTTGTTACTATCATATAAATGTTTTGTTACTATCATATAACTATTTGGTTATTATCATATAACTATTTAGGTTACTATCATATAACTGTTTGGTTACTGTTTTATTATGTTATGGTTACTGTTATATTATGTTATGGTAACTATTTTTGTGCAGTCAATGTGGGATGTTGCAAACTTTTTATAGTCTGTGTAATTATTATATTATGTTTTTGATAGTATGATATTATTTTGTTGGTTAATATGTAACTGTTTATGGTATAAACAATGTTTTATATTGGTTACTAATAATTGTGCAAATCTGATTTTGTTTATTTGCAGTTATGGGATATGTATTATGAGTGATGTAACAGAAAATTTACTGGAAAAGTTATTTATTGGTGCGACGTAGGAAGTCCCCAGCATGATTGCCAAGAAACCGAACGAAAGTCAGTTGGAGAAGTTCAAGGCAACATGTTTTGGGAAGTTTTTGGAGTTTAGTGATCAACACCAAATGTATTCCCAGATTATTCACCATGCTATTGTAAGGGAGGTTCATCAGAGTGATGATGGTGAAATGTGGTTTTTTTGGGGATAAAAGGGTCCAAATTTGGTTTGCCTGAGTTTTGTCTAATTTATGGGTTGAGATGGCAAGATGAGGATGATATAACTGCGTATAAAGGTATGGAGAATATGCTTATTGAAAAGTTTTTGGGGATGAAGCTGTTACGCGTAGTAGTATAGGTAGGGTTTATAGGAAGGCAGTTTTTGATGACGATGATGAGGCTATTATGATGTCATTGATTTTTTTGGTGTTTAATTTCATTTTATCCACAGTTTCTGAAGATTACATGGATGAGGCAATGGTCAATTTTTTATGTTATGGTGATGTTAGTAGATTTCCTTGGGGGAAAGTCGCGTTCGATATGACAAAGTACTCGTTGTCAAATGCTTTGAAGGGGTGATTGAAAAAAGGAAGGAATGGTGGGTCAATATATAATTTCTACAAGGATCATTATACAAAATTGTACAAGTTGAATGGGCTACCTTATGTATTTCAAGTTTTTATGTTTGAAATCATTCTAACATTCAAAACTCGGGGCATATGCAATGATGAGCATCTGTCGGATGTCCGTTTATTTAGATGGAAGGAGCTAGTGAAGCCCCCTACGAATGACAAGTTGAATGATTTAGTATTTTGTTCAGGACATGTATGCAGTTACTACTAAGAGTATAATTGGTTACGTTTAGTTAAATATATTTAGTTACTGGTTATATTTTGTGAAGTTTACTGTTAACAAAGTAGTTAGTTAACTTTGTATATTCATTTGGTAACTGATTATTTATGTTTATGTTAATAATAACAATGTATTTTGTTACCTGAATATACGCATTTGGTTACTAATTAAATTAACCTCATGTTGCTTATAACAATTTTGTTGGTTACCCGGTTATACAAATATTGGCTACCTTTATTCATTTATTTGGTTACTGATTGATATACATTTGGTTACCTGTATAGATGTAGTTAGTTACTAATTATGTTTCATGATTCTTTATTTACAATTTTTTTCTGTATTTGTACAATGTTTGTCAGATGTTATACTAAATTTACTTAATGTTTTTCAATTGAGGATAAAAAGTTTGATTCCCACGTTCGAGGAAAAGGATCGACTTGATTTGGGCGGGCTTAAATTTTTCAATGGGAAAGATGCTGTTAACAAGGTTGAAAAAAAAGTGAAGGGTGACATTATTGGATTTGATATGTCTGAAGTTAAAGATGAAATTGATGCACGGTTTAGGCCGTTGGAGAAGAAAATGTATGAAATTAAGAAAGAGATTGTAAAATTACGGGCTGATATTAAGGATGATATGCATGTTTTTCATGTTCAGTTATGTAGGGACTTTAGGTCTATTATTAGAGATGAGTTACACAGGATCAAAGATGTTGGGGAGAAACAAGTTGATGGTGATTCTGATGATGAATCTAATTCTGATGATGGTGGTGATAATGATGATGGTGATGATAAAGATGATGTAGATAATGAAGTTGATGATGTAGCTGATGAAGCCGATGATGGTTTTAATGGTGATGATGATGTTTTTAAAGGTAATAATAATGATGATGATGAGGTTGGTGATGATGGGTTGAAAGTCGATGAGAAGAATGATCAGTTTGAATCTGAAGTCGTTAAAGAGTGTGAAGATGTTGTTATGGTTGATGAAGTTGTTAAAGTGTGTGAAGACCACTATATTGATGATGGTTCAAAACTAAATAAGAATAATGATGGTGATGATGTGTTGAATTTTGTTGTGAAGAAGGATGTGAATGAAATTGAGTTTGGTAATGAAGTTGAATGTGATGTTGTGGTTGAAGAACATTATGAAATAAAAATTAATATTGATTCAGAAAATGTCAAGGTTAGATATATTTGTTTGTTTTATTGTGTTATATGTCTTTTTTTAATGATTAATTGGTTGTTTTTTATTTTACACAGATTGACAAGAATAATGACATGCCATCGTTTGACATATTAAGCCAAACCACTGGGAAATAGATTGTTGTGTATGCTGCTGCTGAGGTTAGTGTTATAATGACATGCCATCCTTTTTTTTACTTGCTATTGGGTTTGTTTACTATTATAGTGTGATATGGTTACTATTATATATATATATATATATATATTTACTATTATAATAATGGTTTGTTACTAATACATTGTGTGTTGGTTACTATTATATTATAATTTGATTAGTATTTTATTTTGTTTTGGTTACAATTATGATATGTTCACTTTAATACGTCGATTATTGTTCATTCAGTTTTTTATTACATATAGCTATTAACTGCATGTGTTAATGTTGAAAACATAACTGTATTTGTTATCCTTTATGTCAATATAAATAGGGGAATAAATGTGAGGCAGAAAGCAAGTATGCCCTTGATCAGATGGTTTTGACCACACATGACATAGTTCAATGTGATGAGTTGGAGAAAAGTGTTTATAAAGCCGGTGGTAGACCTGTCCGTGATCATGCAAAGAGTGTCATTTTGCGGTCTCCATATACATCAACCTTTGGATCGACTGGATCATCGTTTACTGTCATCTCCACAAGCAATTCTCAAATTTATGAAAAACCATCTCCAAGATAATTCATTTTCGCTGTCAGCCACTGCAAAAGTAATCAGAATAATGTTTCAATTTGCATCTTGTGTGCTTGATATCAGTATTGTCCCCCCGTAAGTTGATTGTATGAACGTTCCATCGATTACAATTATTGGAAAGCAATGGTTCCATACTTGAATGGATGCTCCAATGGAGAATAATAAATACTTAAAACGGCCATTTGTTTCCAACTCAAGGGATGTGACAGAACCTGATATGAAATATGAGCATTATCATTAGAATTCAAGTAGTATACAATATCCAAATCACTAGTAGTTGGTAACCATTTAGTTGGTTAATGGTATCCAAATTAGTTGAGTAGGGTAACCAAATCAGTTTAGTTGGGTAACCAACTCAGTTTAGTTGGGTAACCAACTAAGTATGAAAAAACCAATAAAATGTCATTAGAATTCAAGTAGTATACAGTATCCAAATCACTAGTAGTTTGTAACCATTCAGTTGGTTAATGGTATCAAAATCAGTTGTGTAGGGTAACAAAATCAGTTTAGTTGGGTAACCAAATCAGTTTAGTTGGATAACCAACTAAGTATGAAAAACCCAATAAAATGTTATTAGAATTACAAGTAGTATACAATGTAGTAGCCCCAAATCCGGGCCCCGAATCGCCGCGGACTCGGTACACTAATTCTTTCACTATTTGCGGAAGATATAAACATAAATTGTTTATACAATACATTACACACTATTACCCAAGGTCGAGTAACCTTAACTTATACAAAATTCATAAATTTCCTAACATATAACACATTTATTAAACTATTCTATTACATACTAGCCGCACTTTATGTCTCAAGCTGAACTTTACATTTGATAAAACTATCAATCATAGATCTATACCATTTCTAAATCAAAAAAATGTATTCATTTTAAGCATCGCACAATCTTCATCATCCGTATAGCAAGTAATATTGTCTAACATCATTAACTTGTAAAAATTTTATGTTTGCAAGATTGAGCTCGACAGCCCAGCAAATTTAACAAATCTATCATGTTTCACATAGCACACAATTCTATATGCACTACATTTCCTTTAATATGCATAACTACATGCAACATATATTCTTTACTAAACATATCCTACATGCATCAATAATTTCTTACAAAACATTAATTCATGCATTAGACATTTCTAGTTTATCAAGTTACATCATACAACATGTAATCACATATTGATTGAGTTCCATAACCCAATTAACTTAGTCATATTTTGACTTTTAACAATTCATAGAGCATAATATGTAATTTAACACATAACACATTCCATCCACAAACATAATAGAACTGAAAAACTTGCCTGCACCGTTGATTACCGTAATGCAATTTATAACGCTTTACCCCGAAGACCTAATATTAATAATATAGATCTCCAATATTAGAATAATATCATCACAGTATATTACTGTTATATTTTTATCCACAGAATAACCTAAACACATTACCACATAACCCTTTCAGTCTTTACAGCACATAAGACTAGGTATCAAGTCAAACTATTTCAGTCTGGGTTGAAACCAACACAATTCTATCATCCCGACGGTCTAGTCGGACGAATATCAAGTTTAAATTCAATTAAACTCTGACTAAACACTTAACCATACCACAGATAATTTTCTTATCAGTCAAAATATTTTTCCTAGGCTCATAATAATTTTCGGATAATTATTACCATTTATCAACATTTTTCAATAATTAGTACCGTATTTAAATGAATTAAATACCACTTAATACCTTGATCATTAATATTTATTTAATATAAAATATTAATGAAAATCATAACATAATATTATAATATAATTATAACATCACAAAGTATTTTTAATACTTTAAAATCATTTTTATATGATTTTTAAACACTTAAATCCATTATCCGATAATTAAAATTAATATTAAAATATTAATATTTTCATGCCAAAATATCAAAAGTTATAATTTATAACTTAAAATATTTTTATAACACTTAAATCATTTTTATATGATTTATAAAGCATTAATTCTAATTTTCCCATAATTTATTTAATATATCTATTAAATAAACTAATTATCATTAATATTGATTATTAATGAATTTCATCACAAAATATTAAAAGTCATCAAAAATAACTTAAAATATTTTCTTATACCATAAAATAATTTTTCATGATTTTTCATGAATTAAAAACTATTTTTATATAATTTATTTAATATTATAACTAAATAAATAAATACCATTTACATTCCAAAAATACCAAATATTTTTGAAATATACTCAAAATAGTTAAAAACTATTTTTCAGACTTTAAAATAATTTTTCATAATTTATTATGTATTTTTAATAATTAAAAACCATTTTTTTCTAATTTTAAATAAATTTTCCGGAAATTATTAAAAAAACTGTCGCTAAAGGCCTATAGCGACACTTTCTGTCCCTATAGGTGTTCTTGAGTGTTCTTGACAGATGCGAGGGTACCTAGTTTGACCGAAATTTAAACTGTGTTCTGAATGGTTTCTAGGCTCGTTTGAAGT
The DNA here is from genome assembly GCA_020205505.1 of Panax japonicus. Lineage (NCBI taxonomy): Eukaryota > Viridiplantae > Streptophyta > Magnoliopsida > Apiales > Araliaceae > Panax > Panax japonicus. The sequence continues at coordinate 62,823,054 of CM035093.1, forward strand.
GTGATCATGAAGTATGTATGTAATACTACAACATACAACCAACATCTTGATCATAACACAGCATCACAGCAAGATCTAAGCTTGCCAAGTTGCTGTCAGAGGCTTGTCGGGATTTCTGGGTTTTCAAGAAATCCAGACAGGTTCGAGTGGCCATCTTATGGCTCGATTAAATCTAAGTTCCAGTAGTGTTTCAGGTAATGTTAAGGTTTAATCTTATAGTAGCTATGCCAAGGTACAACAACAATTCACTAGATCAACTTAACAACAAAAGATAAACCAGATTCAAGCCGGTCAAACTACATGTCATGAGTTGTTCTTCACGATTTCTGGGTTTTCCAGATTTCGTCAAGAACAGTTGGTCAATGGTACTTTGACCACAATTTCCTGCCAATCCAGTTACGATCTAGGTGTTGTAAAGGTTTCAGTATGTACGCAACATGTCAACCTGCAAGGATAAATCAATAACATGGCCAAACAAGCAAACGAAAGCAAGATTCATGGCCTTGAAAAACTTGTCAGACCGATCTGGAAATTCTGGGTTACCCAAATTTTCAGTTTCTGTGATCGGTCAACGACCTTTGACTGTTGTATCTTTCAATCTAAACATGATCTATACCTGATTCAAGTTCTAGATTATAGTTCTTACAACATACTACAAGTATAAACTCTTATATAACAAAAATAATTAACAAACAATGATCTATGAGCCCTGATATATGGTTGTCAGGCCATATTTTTCAACATTTCCAGATTTCATAAATTGCTAGATTCGAGCATCTAGATGTTATGGATCCATGATCCATCAACCCAGAACATTAAAAGACACCCTATTACACAACTTTAACCAACCATTATCATTAAACAACATAAGATCAAAGTATTTCAAAATTTAGGGTTTTATACCTTTCTAGCTTTGATTTTGATTTCTGATCTATGGATTCTGTTCTTGGCTGATCTGATCTGATCATAACTTACTATTTCACCCTCTCTCACTCTAGAATTTCGAAAATGAAGAGAGATAAGGGACTTGGAGAAATGAATATGTAAGCTAAGCTTTTTTTTCTTTCTTTTATTATCTAACTTTTTAATCCATGGCCACAATGGATGCTAAGTGTCAAGATTGGCTGATCAGCAATAAAGAGATCACATGGCTATGCTAGGCTAGGGCTAGGGTTGCTCAACAACCCAAGATTTTGCAAGATTTGGAAGCTACTCCTTTTAAAAAAAATGTGACATAATGCAAAATAACCATTTTCTTCCACCATTTTAATTCTAGATTGGTCATTTGTTACAAACCCTTAGGGATTAAGGTTTAGACAATTTAGGGTTTAGGTTTTAACCCTTAACTTTGCAATTTAATTTCTTACAATTTCCGAATTTCGGTTATAGAAATTAGAAAATTAACATTTCAAAATTATAATTAGGATTTACTAATTATATTAAAATTCCTTAATCATACTTTCATTCTTGCTAATTAGGATTAGCATTTCATAATTACAATCTCTAATTACACAATTAGGGTCAAAATCACAGATTAGGGTTTGTAACCCACAAATTAGGGTTTTCTAATAGAAAATAATTTTCTAATTTTAGAAATTAAATATTCGTAATTAGATTAGGGTTTTCTAATTACTCATAATTTAAAATAATTAGGATTAGGGTTTCCTAATTAGCATTGCTAATTTTAGCAATTAAATCCAATTGAATTTAGGGTTTCTGACGGAACAATTAGGGTTCCAAAAATTGAAAATTAGGGTTTGTTAATTAATTAACCTTTACCCTAATTAATACTTAATTCATAGCACTAAAGCATTAAAATTCTCTGTTATATTCCCATATTAGGGTTTCATTTTATCAGATTCTGAAATTAGGGTTTTCAGATCTGGTATTAAGGTTTTCATATAATCAACTAAGATTTTAGATAATTCATTAGGGTTTTCCCTAATTAATTACGTTTAACCTTGTACATACATTGTCTTCCCAATCTAGGGTTTTCAATATCCGAATTAGGATTTCGTATTTCCCGGAACTGAAACTAGGGTTTCCAGAACCGATTTCTAGGGTTTCTTATTAGACGTTAGGATTTTCTAACCGAACGCTGTCGTTCTTAATATATACTTAGGGTTTGTTACAGATATAAATTATCTGATCAACCCATGACCCTTAACCACATTCTGAACACATCATTTAACCATATACACAAAACATGTTTACATAAATCCTTAATCCTGAATAATCCACCTATATCCTTTACAGAATTTTGAAACCCTCAAAATTCCATTCCAATAACATTAAACGCATACACTTATTATATGTCTAGGTCTATTATTTGACCTTAAATCAATCATTTAAGAATTTCATAATTTGTCTAAATTCTCGGGTTGTCACATTCACCCCTCCTTAAAAGAATTTCGTCCCCGAAATTTACCTTACACCTTACACCTTACACCGTGCACCTTACACCATTCACACACATTATTACATGCTACCCAATACACCTCTCACAAGGGTAAAAATTTTCAAATTTACTGAGGAATCGTATAGACTGTTTGTTTTTCATTTTCGCAAAGGTTTTATGGAAATTCATCTGCAAACCATCATTACTTACGGACAAAAAGGGTGATTAGCCCATTATGCCCTGTACTGATCAAGTACTGCTGGTCGGAACAATTTGTTCCTCTTATCCGCCTTAGGCGCACAAAATTTCATACCTCAGTCTTATTTGATTCCGCAGCAAAACAATTTTGTTTGAGAAATTTCTTTCAATAAAACATTTTTGAGAATGACGTCATGATGCCGCACTGTATTTAACAGTCCATTGAGGATTTCGTCATTTTGTGACTTTGTTATACTACACTATACTGTAGTGGGCTGACGATCCTTAGATCACATCCAACACCAAGTAATTCTGCATTGATAACTCCATCATTTTTTATCATCTCTGCACCAGGTCACATGGTACATAAGTGATAAATAAAAAATAATTTTTTTTTTAAAAGGCACATAGTGCGCATTTAGATTGATGTCAAAAATTTGAGGTTTAAACCTAATTCTCAACTAATGATCATATGCATAACAATCTATCTGTTCCTATTATCCTTAACACTCATTCACACACAACTATACCCAGTTCATAAAACCACACTTATGAGTTCATAACCTGACCACAATTATATGAGTTTAAGAAAGGAATCACCCTCTCATTTTCATATAACTATGAATCAAGAATGTCACATAAGTATGAGTTTTAAGAACTCGTACTTAACCTTATATTCTCTACCTATGACCTATCTATCTGTTATACACATGAGAAAGGAATCACCCTCTTAACCTGCATATAGCAAATAGCGCGACACAAACATTTCAATGATTATCAGTGCCAGAAACTAAGTGGTCGTCAAACCAAACTCGGCCACTAATCAATATAGGAAGCTAAGCGGCCAATTCCCCGCCCATACAAAGAATTAGTCAACCTAACCACTACATCGACCAGGAAGCTAAGTGATTCTAAAACCAAGTACAAATTCCCCGCCCATACAAGGAATCATACAACTCAGCTGCCGACAAGAGTCCTCAATTGAATTCCCACATAATTCTAGCTCCACACTTACTTCATACGAATTTTATTAAATCCGTATTTACAATTCATAACTCTTTCATGAGTTTTCATAGTACAATTTCATAGTACAACTGATACACAGCATCTTGCTGTAAACTTTTCAATCATCAGATTGATTCTTTTCCCACATCATAACCTTATCAGATCACGGGGTGATCTTATCGTATATATTACGATTCAACTCCATACATTATATGATCATTTTGTTTTACGATCTTCTATCCCTGCACTTTCAGTCTTTTAGACTCAATCTATTCACCACTATTGTTCAACTTTATTATCAGAGTTAGGGAACTCTGTGTCTTTACACTCGCTGAGATTCATCTTTGAATCTTACCGACCAACTAACTCTATTTGAGTTAGTCTTATCTTAATCACTGCGGTTATTGGTCTCAGGTATTCCTACCTAAGCTTCATAACCAACAGCTCTGATACCAATTGTAGTAGCCCCGAATCGCCGCGGACTCGGTACACTAATTCTTTCACTATTTGCGGAAGATATAAACATAAATTGTTTATACAATACATTACACACTATTACCCAAGGTCGAGTAACCTTAACTTATACACAATTCATAAATTTTCTAACATATAACACATTTATTAAATTATTCTATTACATACTAGCCGCACTTTATGTCCCAAGCTGAACTTTACATTTGATAAAACTATCAATCATAGATCTATACCATTTCTAAATCAAGAAAATGTATTCATTTTAAGCATCGCACAATCTTCATCATCCGTATAGCAAGTAATATTGTCTAACATCATTAACCTGCAAAAAGTTAATGTTTGCAAGATTGTGCTCGACAGCCCAACAAATTTAACAAATCTATCATGTTTCACATAACACACAATTCTATATGCACTACATTTCCTTTAATATGCATAACTACATGCAACATATATTTTTTACTAAACATATCCTACATGCATCAATAATTTCTTACAAAACATTAATTCATGCATTATACATTTCTAGTTTATCAAGTTACATCATACAACATGTAATCACATATTGATTGAGTTCCATAACCCAATTAACTTAGTCATATTTTGACTTTTAACAATTCATAGAGCATAATATATAATTTAACACATAACACATCCCATCCACAAACATAATAGAACTGAAAAACTTGCCTGCACCGTTGATTATCGCAATGCAATTTATAACGCTTTACCCCGAAGACCTAATATTAATAATATAGATCTCCAATATTAGAATAATATCATCACAGTATATTACTGTTATATTTATATCCACAGAATAACCTAAACACATTACCACATAACCCTTTCAGTCTTTACAGCACATAAGACTAGGTATCAAGTCAAACTATTGCAGTCTGAGTTGAAACCAACACAATTCTATCATCCCGACGGTCTAGTCGGACGAATATCAAGTTTAAATTCAATTAAACTCTGACTAAACACTTAACCATACCACAGATAATTTTCTTATCAGTCAAAATATTTTTCCTAGGCTCGTAATAATTTTTGGATTATTATTACCATTTATCAACATTTTTCAATCATTAGTACCGTATTTAAATGAATTAAATATCACTTAATACCTTGATCATTAATATTTATTTAATATAAAATATTAATGAAAATCATAACATAATATTATAATATAATTATAACATCACAAAGTATTTTTAATACTTTAAAATCATTTTTATATGATTTTTAAACACTTAAATCCATTATCCGATAATTAATATTAATATTTTCATGCCAAAATATCAAAAGTTATAATTTATAACTTCAAATATTTTTATAACACTTAAATCATTTTTATATGATTTATAAAGCATTAATCCTAATTTTCCCATAATTTATTTAATATATCTATTAAATAAACTAATTATCATTAATATTGATTAATTAATGAATTTCATCACAAAATATTAAAAGTCATCAAAAATAACTTAAAATATTTTCTTATACCATAAAATAATTTTTCATGATTTTTCATGAATTAAAAACTATTTTTATATAATTTATTTAATATTATAACTAAATAAATAAATACCATTTATATTCCAAAAATACCAAATATTTTTGAAATATACTCAAAATAGTTAAAAACTATTTTTCAGACTTTAAAATAATTTTTCATAATTTATTATGTATTTTTAATAATTAAAAACCATTTTTTCTAATTTTAAATAAATTTTCCAGAAATTATTAAATAAACTGTCGCTAAAGGCCTATAGCGACACTTTCTGTCGCTATAGGTGTTCTTGAGTGTTCTTGAGTGTTCTTGACAGATGCGAGGGTACCTAGTTTGACCGGAATTTAAAATGTGTTCTGAATGGTTTCTAGGCTCGTTTGAAGTGTGATCATGTAGTATGTATGTAATACTACAACATACAACCAACATCTTGATCATAACACAACATCACAGCAAGATCTAAGCTTGCCAAGTTGCTGTCAGAGGCTTGTCGGGATTTCTGGGTTTTCCAGAAATCCAGACAGGTTCGAGTGGCCATCTTATGGCTCGATTAAATCTAAGTTCCAGTAGTGTTTCAGGTAATGTTAAGGTTTAATCTTATAGTAGCTATGCCAAGGTACAACAACAATTCACTAGATCAACTTAACAACAAAAGATAAACCAGATTCAAATCGGTCAAACTACATGTCAGGAGCTGTTCTTTTAATCTAAACATGATCTATACCTGATTCAAGTTCTAGATTATAGTTCTTACAACATACTACAAGTATAAACTCTTATATAACAAAAACAATTAACAAACAATGATCTATGAGCCCTGACATATGGTTGTCAGGCCATATTTTTCAACATTTCCAGATTTCATAAATTGCTAGATTCGAGCATCTAGATGTTATGGATCCATGATCCATCAACCCAGAACATTAAAAGACACCCTATTACACAACTTTAACCAACCATTATCATTAAACAACATAAGATCAAAGTATTTCAAAATTTAGGGTTTTATACCTTTCTAGCTTTGATTTTGATTTCTGATCTATGGATTCTGTTCTTGGCTGATCTGATCTGATCATAACTTACTATTTCACCCTCTCTCACTCTAGAATTTCGAAAATGAAGAGAGATAAGGGACTTGGAGAAATGAATATGTAAGCTAAGCTTTTTTTTCTTTCTTTTATTATCTAACTTTTTAATCAATGGCCACAATGGATGCTAAGTGTCAAGATTGGCTGATCAGCAATAAAGAGATCACATGGCTATGCTAGGCTAGGGCTAGGGTTGCTCAACAACCCAAGATTTTGCAAGATTTGGAAGCTACTCCTTTTAAAAAAAAATGTGACATAATGCAAAATAACCATTTTCTCCACCATTTTAATTCTAGATTGGTCATTTGTTACAAACCCTTAGGGATTAAGGTTTAGAAAATTTAGGGTTTAGGTTTTAACCCTTAACTTTGCAATTTAATTTCTTACAATTTCTGAATTTCGGTTATAGAAATTAGAAAATTAACATTTCAAAATTATAATTAGGATTTACTAATTATATTAAAATTCCTTAATTATACTTTCATTCTTGCTAATTAGGATTAGCATTTCATAATTACAATCGCTAATTACGTAATTAGGGTCAAAATCACAGATTAGGGTTTGTAACCCACAAATTAGGGTTTTCTAATAGAAAATAATTTTCTAATTTTAGAAATTAAATATTCGTAATTAGATTAGGGTTTTCTAATTACTCATAATTTAAAATAATTAGGATTAGGGTTTCCTAATTAACATTGCTAATTTTAGCAATTAAATCCAATTGAACTTTAGGGTTTCTGACGGAACAATTAGGGTTCCAAAAATTGAAAATTAGGGTTTGTTAATTAATTAACCTTTACCCTGATTAATACTTAATTCATAGCACTAAACATTAAAATTCTCTGTTATATTTCCAGATTAGGGTTTCATTTTATCAGATTCTGAAATTAGGGTTTTCAGATCTGGTAATAGGGTTTTCATATAATTAACTAAGATTTTAGATAATTCATTAGGGTTTTCCCTAATTAATTACGTTTAACCTTGTACATACATTGTCTTCCCAATCTAGGGTTTTCAATATCCGAATTAGGATTTCGTATTTCCCAGAACTGAAACTAGGATTTCCAGAACCGATTTCTAGGGTTTCTTATTAGATGTTAGGATTTTCTAACCGAACGCTGTCGTTCTTAATATATACTTAGGGTTTGTTACAGATATAAATTATCTGATCAACCCATGACCCTTAACCACATTCTGAACACATCATTTAACCATATACACAAAACATGTTTACATAAATCCTTAATCCTGAATAATCCACCTATATCCTTTACAGAATTTTGAAACCCTCAAAATTCCATTCCAATAACATTAAACGCATACACTTATTTTCTGTCTAGGTCTATTATTTGACCTTAAATCAATCATTTAAGATTTTCATAATTTGTCTAAATTCTCGGGTTGTCACATACAGTATCCAAATCATTAGTAGTTGGTAACCATTCAGTTGGTTAATGGTATCCAAATATGTTGAGTAGGGTAACCAAATCAGTTTAGTTGGGTAACCAACTAAGTATGAAAAAACCAATAAAATATCAATAGAATTACAAGTAGTATATAGTATCCAAATCACTAGTAGTTGGTAACCATTCAGTTGGTTAATGGTATCCAAATTTGTTAAGTAGGGTAACCAATCAGTTTAGTTGGGTAACCAAATCAGTTTAGTTGGGTAACCAACTACATATGAAAAAACCAATAAAATGTTTTTAATTGTTACCTGGATTTGTTTTCTTCACGATGGGATCTTTGAGTAGTCGTGTGGATTTCCTCTTACCTTTTCCAACGCTTTCTCCTTTGATCTCCATGCTTTTTGGTAAGAGATAGACACATTATATTCTGTCATCATGTCCTCCACAATATCGGTTGGTGTGTATATTTTTTTCAAAATTGTTAATTTGTACATTATGCATTCACTAACCAACTCACTATTTGCCTGCCTGTGGTCTCCCAGTAATACGTTGACTGAACATGTGTGGATGTCGTTTAATTCCCTCACCTTGAACATACTGGTTTTTCAAAAACTTGATGCTCTCATCTTCCATTTTCAATTTTCATCATATACGTCCGACTAGCACAAAGTCTCTATGACTTGTTCGTTGAACTTTGTGTTGTCTGTTTTTCCCTGATTGAATGCAGCCTCATAGCTTGTGATAAGATTTTTTGTCTTTGTTGGATTGATGTAATCGTACTTCACGTTCATTCGGATATGTTATTACATCATCATATCGTTCTTCTATGTATGATCTGTCATATTGTCTATCTTGTTGTTGTTCAATAATTTCCATTGCAAGGTGATCAACATATTGCGTTCCAATTTGGCAATCGTGTGTTGGTAGTGGAACTAGTGCTGAATTCCCTTGTGTTGATCTGATTGGCGTTACATTGTGAATTATAGTTTCTAGCTTCTACATTTGTCAAGTTATGTAAGATTGTTGTGCGACCCCTTTTGTGTTCAGTTTCTATAATCAGTGGGAATTTACCTTGCTCATTAGATTTTCTATTCACTTAAATAAAGAATCTTAAGGTTGCTTCATTTGATATACTGATCGGTGGAATATCGCTTCTAATCTGAAATTTGATTGACAATGTTGTTGCGTTTGTGTCTAGCCGTAATGCACTTCATATCATGTTTTGCATCTCTCTGAACGAAAAGTTGATGGAACTAGTATGCCGGTAACTTCAAATTTGGTGTATTGGTTACTATCAGTCCATGTACCGTTGAAATAAAGTACAACTGGAATCATCTCCATTGTTTGACAACAGAATAAGTATTGTAAAGTAACCAAATCAATGTTAGCTAGTAACCAAACTACATGATGTTGGTAACCAGAACATAAAACACATTTGTACATTCATTTTACAATAGAAATAATCAGTACATTGATATTTGTTACCAATTAAATTATAACAGTTGTATGCAGGTAACCAATGTAGCCAATAAGTAACCACCATATTAAAACAAACCAAAATCATGACAACATTATACAGTAACCAAATCCATTTTAGATTATAACCAACACATATTTATTTAGTAACCACAAGATAAATACATTCTGAATTGCATCTTTATAGTAAAAAATAACTATTATAATTTGTTTGTTACCAACTAAAGGCAAGCTTTTATAAGAATGTAACCAATGTAGATAACAAGTAACCATTAATATAAAAAACATAAGTAGAAGTGTACATTAATATGCTTCAGCAACCAATATTACAGTAACCAATTAATCTCTGCAATAATTAAGTCAGCATTAGTCAGTAACCAAGTCAGCATTAGTCAGTAACGAAGTCAGCATTAGTCACTAAATAATTTTACATAGTAACCAAGTTAGCACTATAATTTTACATAGTAACCAAGTCAGCATTAGTCAGTAACCATTATAATTTTACAAAGTAAGCAAGTCAGCATTAGTCAGTAACCAAAATAATGTTACATAGTAACCAAGTCAGCATTAGTCAGTAACCAATTTAATATTAATTAGTAATATTATGCAGTAACCAAGAAAACATTAGACAATAACAAAGACATCAATAGACAGTTTAATGTTTCACAGTAACCAAGATAGAATAGTCAGTAACCAAGACAACATTAGACAGTAACCAATTTATATAACCTTAGTAAGGTTGTGTTTGATAAACCTGAGAATTAAGATCTGAATGATTATGATTTCTTAGTAAATTAGATCATCTGAATGGTTATGAGTTCTGAATCTAAAAAATTATTTGATAACTAAAAAATAAGTTGGCTCTTAATGACATTATTTTACCATTTTAAAGGCTAAAATTTTATTTAATAATTTTAAATATTCAATTTAATAAAAATGAGTGCATAATATTGTTGAATATATTTATATAAAAAAAATTATCAAAAAAAATTCATTAAGAGGTACCTCTTAATGATTAAGATTTTATTTTATGTCTTACCGATTAAGAGGCATTCAGAGGTAACAAAAACAAAAACAAACAACATCATGCCTCTTAGCGAATAAGAGGCAGTCCATTAAGAGACAATCAGATGTAAACAAACATCACCTAACCATAATATATAACATTTTTTTCAAATATATTTTACAATTAAAACATTCAATATTCTTACTGTGTGACCATTTTAAGTGCAAAAAACTTAAGAAAGGTAACCAATATAGTAATTCGTTGTAATCATAGGTAAATATATGATTATAAATTTTAAACTCACATACCTCGGTATTTTGTATCGAAGTTGATGTTGATCTTGTATTCTACAATCATTGCAGTAATTAAGTTTTTGGTTACTGAACTTGAATGCGTTGTTGATTTTGTATGCTATTTTCGATCTTAGAGATGCGTCGCGACAACATGTTTCGTCTTCTCTGATATTAGAGTTGTATCGCGACAGAAGATTTTGTCTTCTCCGATTAATTTGGCGTTGATATGTTATTTAGATATCAAAGTTGCATGTTTCCTCAGTTGCTTGAATTTAGGTGTGGTTGGTTACAAATATGAAAGGAAAATAACTGACGTGTAGGAGTTAATGATACATGATTTTAGGAATCGTAATATATTGTGTTTTGTTATTTTTGTAATTATTTTGTGTGTGTTTTATTTTTGTAGATACTTTCTAATTGTTGTATATTAGTGTTAAGGACCCTAATTCTTTTTGGCCTTTCCAATTAAAATATTTGGATTCCCTAACTAAAAGGTTTGGGCCATAAGAATTAATATGGTCCATTATCTTAAATTCTATCTTACCCTAATCATTTAATTAGGGTTTCCTATGTACTCAATTGGAATTTAAATCCTTATTCAAGTACATTTAAGCTCTTAACCCAATTAGACTTGTTATAATTAGGTTATAAAAATAATTAATTGAGATAGTAAAATATATCTTTTAAATTAGTTAATTTTAAATATTATTATTCTCTCACACCATAGCCCTTAGGTTATTAATTTTCATTCCTAATATATAATTAGGTTACATTAGTTTTTTTTATTTGTTTATATAATAAAAAAATATAAACCATCACATAATATTTATATTCACTTACTTACATAATCATACAAAATAATTTAATAAATTGAGACATGATCCAAAAATCTCTTAGATTAGGTCACTAGTATATAATTAAAATACTAGGACCACTAAATAAAAATAATCATTTAGGTCATTTAATTCTCATACCTAATTTAAATAACTTATTTAAGTTATACAATTTATCTTGTATAATTAAATTTAATTTTTGCCTTATCTCCATAAATTGTTTTCAAACAATTTATTTATATATTAAAAATATATTCATTCATTTATTCAAATATGCATTTAATTTACTAACTAGTTAATACTAATATACATATTTTACATATTAGATCTCATCTTATATTTTTATTTTTCATCATTTGATATAACATTAAATATTATACCATATCACACTATAAAAATCATTTACAAACTTTATTTATACAACTGTTGAATTGTCGTGCAGAATACGACCACATTTAAACTGTGAGTTTTAATACAAATGTATGTAACTCTCATGGTTCCTCGACCACAACCTTACAATGGTACTTTACATAAAAGTACAGTTAAAAACTGTTTTAAAAATTTAAATCTTTGGGAAGTGCTCAAGGAAACCTTCGTACATGGGAGGCCATGCGTCAAGGTTATGATAGATATCATATGTCCATAGAATTATCCTTAGTTGACCCAATAGACCCCAAATAAAAACAAGAATATTACTATCATGTTCTTTCCAATGGTGAGTCTTCTCTTGACATATAACTATCTCTACTATCTGCAATTGAAAATTATATTTCAACCAAACTCCAAAATCATATATGTAGTGCTCGTAGATATACTCAGCAAGTGAATGTGCACAATCCTGTCTTATGATAATACGAGGTTGTATGTCATTAAACATCTTGTATGATAGTGGAAAAATACCCTTCAAACGTTGGGTTCATCTCATCCTATTCGGTTCGCCAAAATTAAATATCAAATGACGTATACAATACGACACACTTATCTAAAGTTCTCAATAAAATTATTTTCATACTATTTAAGGAGAACCTCAACAGCTATAGACCCCCATTCTATTCTCATGTTACCCCCGCTCGACCCAGCTACATTCTTATTACCTGAAAGGAATTGTGAAGCAAAAAGGGTGAGCACAACTAGCCCAGTAAAGAATATCATGACTAAAGATAATTTACGTCATCAATAGCCTTCATCAGTAATAAATCAGAGATTTAGAACATATGGTAGATGATAAAACTTTTTAACCATAGTTGTAGCCGAACGAGCAATCCATTAGAAGAGTCAAATAGACTATCCGATCTATTATCTTCTCCATGTAAAAAGTCCACCAATAATGTTTTATCCCTGTAACATCAATCAACAATTCATGTCCACAATCATATGAATAACTCATAATAATAATTGTGATTCTAAATTCCTCTTCGCACCCAGGACGAGGATAATTTTCATCACCTATCTTCACCTGAAATATCAAAAATCATTGTTATACCAAATCATAATTCCCACTCATAATCATACTAATATATTCATCTTTGCACTACGGCCAAAGATATTAATTAACAATTCATCTTTGCACTACAGGCCAAAGACATACAACTGTATTTTAGAAGAGTCAAGTAGAGCATGATATCTACTATCTTTTATGAATTAAAAGTGTATAATCAATATTTTATCGCTGAAAATCAGCTTAATAAATAATTTATATCTTCGAATCATTCCTACACTACGACCAAGAATATTCATGTAATCATCAATAATTATGATTATAGCGAATAATCCCTGGTTATAATCATACCAATAACTGTCCATCAATGTACTACGGGCCAATGATGACTTTTACCACATCATCTATAACATTACGGGTCATGATTATACCGAATGATCCTTGGTCATAATTATACCAATAAACAGTTCATCTATGCACATAAGCCAAAGATACTCATCAATCAATAGTTAATCTTTGCATATCAGCCAAAGATATACAACTGTAAAATTAATAATCAATAGTCCATCTTTGCACGTAAGCCAATAATCAACAGTCTATCTTTGCACATAAGCCAAAGATATACAACTGTAAAACTAATAATCAATAATCCATCTTTGCACGTAAGCCAAAGATGACTTTCATCATAATATAAGCATGAGGATGATGACAATGATATAAGCATTAATCAAACGTAATCAAAGATAAATATTAAAGACTTTAAATTTATCCAGAGTTTAAAAATATCCAAATTGTAAACATGATACTGCTTTGTGGAGTAAAATTCAATAATAATATTCATGTACCAAAAATAATTTGGATAGAAAAGAAATATATTTTTCAGGTAAATAGTACCCCATGAATAGTACTTCGGGAATAGTACCCGTGAATAGTACCCCGGCATGAAAAGTGTCCCGAATACTGTGACAACCCGAGAATTTGGGCAATTTATTAACATCTTAAATGATTGATTTAAGGTCAAATATTAGACCTAGACAGAAAATAAGTGTATGCGTTTAATGTTATTGAGATTGAATTTTGAGGATTTCAAAATTCGGTGAAGGATATAGGTGAATTATTCAAGATTAAGGATTTATGTGATTATGTTCTGTGTTTATGGTTAATGATGTGTTCAGAATGTGGTTAAGGGTCATGGGTTGATCAGATAATTTATATCTGTAACAAACCCTAAGTTTATATTAAGAATGACAGCGTTCGGTTAGAAAACCTTAACATCTAATAAGAAACCCTAGAAATCGGTTCTGGAAACCCTAGTTTCAGTTCCGGGAGTCCGAAATCTTAATTCGGATATTGAAAACCCTAGATTGGGAATGCAATGTATGTACAAGGTTAAACGCCAGTAATTTTTATTAATTAGGGAAAACCCTAATGAATTATTTGAAACCTGATTTGATTATTAGAAAACCCTAATACCAGATCTGAAAACCCTAATTTCAGATTCTGATAAAATGAAATCCTAATCTGGGAATATAACGGAGAATTTTAATGCTTTAGTGCTAATAATTAAGTATTAATTAGGGTAAAGGTTAATTATTTAACAAACCCTAATTTCCAATTTTTGAAACCCTAATTGTTTCGTCAGAAACCCTAATACTCAATTGTGGATTTAATTGCTAAAATTAGCAATGTTAATTAGGAAACCCTAATCCTAATTATTTTAATTTATGAGTAATTAGAAAACCCTAATCTAATTACGAATATTTAATTTCTAATTTAGAAAATTAAATTTTCTATTAGAAACCCTAATTCAAGGGTTTTGAACCCTAATGACCATTTTGACCCTAATTGCTTTATTAGCGATTGTAATTAGGAAATGCTAATCCTAATTAGCAAGAATGAATTTATGATTAAGAAATTTTTATATAATTAGAAAATTCTAATTATAAGTTAGAAATATTAATTTTCTATTTTTATAACCGAAATTCAGAAATGTTAGAAATTAAATTTGCAAAGTTAAGGGTTAAATCCTAAACCCTAAAATTCTCCAAACCCTAAACCCTAAGGGTTTGATAAAATACCAATTTTAGAATTAAAATAGCATGGAAATGACCAAAGTGCCCTTTGTTGTATAATTGAACATAGCTTGCAAGAGTTGCCCTATGAGAGTTGGTGACCAACCCTAGCACTAGCATGTGCCTATTATCAATCAACTCAACCTAAATCAGCAGCTATGCTAGCTCCATTCAATGGATCAATTAGATTAAATAAAGAAAAGTGAGAAAAAAATCTCTCACTTTATTTATCAAGCCAACTAAGTCTCTTCTCTCTCTAGAATTTCGGAAATGTAGAGTGAGATGGTGTAAAATGTTAAGCTAATATCAATTTTTAGTTCTCCAAGAACAGATCAGATCCAAGAATCAAGCTCAAAAGAGGTATAAACCCTAAATTTCGAAATATATGATTTTGATGTTTAAAGTTGTTGTTTGTTGGTTAAATATGTGTTATAAGGTGTCAATTAGAGACCTGGGTTGTTGGATCATGGATCCATAACACCTAAATGCTCGAATCTAGCAATTTAAAAAATCTGGAAAAATTGGAAAATGTTGACTGACAAGCCAATGTCAGGGCTTTTAGATTCTTCTGTGTTAATGATATGTGGTATTTAAAGTTATATATGTGTAGTATGCCATGAAGGCATTATTCTGGAACAGGAATCAAGGTTATATCATGTCTAGATTAAAAGTTACAAGCGGTCAAACATCGTTGACCGTTCACAGGAACTGAAAATCTGGGCAATCCAGAATTTCCAGAAAACTCTGACAAGGTTTTGAAGGCCATGAATCTTGTTGTGGTTTGATTATTTGGACATGTTGTTGTTTTCATGTTATAGACTGGTATAGGAACTTCACAGGTATGCCTTAAGATCACTTAGATCCGTATCAAAATGATAGAAATATGAGGTTAAACTTCGTTGACCAATCGGCCTTATGAAATTTCTGGAAAACCCAGAAAGTTCAAAACCCGATTCCTGCTTACTAGTTTGACCGATCCATTTCTTTTAGATTCAGTGTTGTATTGATGTTCTAATGTTATGTCATTATACCCTGACATGTGGTCTACATGTTTGAACCAATAGATCACAACAACCGACTCTAGATGGCAAAGATTGAAAGGCTAAAAGTAGGGACCATGGACTGTTCTTCATTTTTTGGGTAACCCAGAAAATGAAGAACAAGCCTGACATGATTTTTAGAGGCCGATATCTTTCTGTTGTGATGTAGTATTGTCATGAAACTTGATTCTAGTTGAAGTGCTACACATATACTACAATAACAACACAATTTACCAGTCTAGAAGCAACTCGATCATAGAGTAAAAATCGGTCAAAGTAGTAACCTTGTAACTGCTTATGAAGGTCTGAAGAACACCAAGAACACCTATAGTGATGGTTCTGTCGCTATAGGGCCCTTTAGCGACAGTTTATTTCTTATTTTCCGGAAAATGATTAAAAAATTAGAAAAAATGGTTTTTAATTATTAAAAATACATAATAAATTATGAAAAATTATTTTAAATTCTGAAAAATAATTTTTAATTATTTTATGTATATTTCAAAAATATTTAATATTTTTGGTATATAAATGGTATTTATTTATTTAATTACAATATTGAATAAATTATTTAAAAATAATTTTAATTCATGAAAAATCAGTGAAAAATAATATTATGATATATGAAAATATTTTAAGTTATTTTTGATGACTTTTAATATTTTGTGATGAAATTCATTAATTAATCAATATTAATGATAATTAGTTTATTTAATAGATATATTAAATAAATTAAGGAAAAATGGAATTAATGCTTTATAAATCATATAAAAATGATTTAAGTGTTATAAAAATATTTTAAGTTATAAAATATAACTTTTGATATTTAGTCATGAAAATATTAATATTTTAGTATTAATATTAATTATCAGATAATGGATTTAAGTGTTTAAAAATCATATAATTATGATTTTAAGGTATTAAAAATATTTTGAAATATTATAATTATATTATAATATTATGTAATGATTTTCATTAATATTTTATAATAAATAAATATTAATAATTAAGTAATTATGTGGTGTTTAATTTATTTAAATACGGTTTTAATGATTGAAAATGGTGATAAATGGTAATAATTATCCGAAAATTATTAAGAGCCTGTGAAAAATATTTTGTCTGATAAGAAATTATCTGTGATAATTTTTAAGTGGTTAAGCAGAGTTTAATCGAACTTAAACTCGAGTGTTGACCGACTAGACCGTCGGGATGTTAGAATTATGTCGGGTTCAACTCAGACTGCAATAGTTTGATTTGATCCCTAGTCTTATGTGATTGTATAGACTGATAGGCTTATGTGGTAATGTGTTAGGTTATTCTGTGGATATAAATATAATAGTATTATACTGTGATAATATTATTCTAATATTGGAGATCTATATTACTAATATTAGGTCTTCGAGATAATGCGTTATTAAATTGCGTTGCGGTAATCAACGGTTTAGGCAAATTTCTTTTTACTAAACTCTAATAAGAGTAGTTTCTTCAAGCTTATGGTTAATCATTGCTGATTGCCATGAAATTTGTACTCTGTACATCTTGCATGTATAAGTCAGGTATGAAAGGCTGATCACCTTCATTACCAGTTGGTTCAGAAATGTTTGTTTATGTAAAATACTTGTTCAGTTAAAAATTTGTTCGTGCTAGTTCTCAATTATCTTGATGAATAATAGCCAGCTTATTATTCATACTCTTCAATCATGATATATCGTTATGTTATTGTATATAAACTTGCTGGGCAACTTTCATGCTCACCCTTGCTATATCATGATAAAACATTGCAGATAAGGCGAACGTGTTCGGATACAGGAAAAAGGTTAAGGCCAAGTTCAGCTTGGGATATAAAGTGCGGCTTGTTTGTAATAATATATTTTGATAAATATTGTTATGTAATAGATATTTTATGAATGATGTTTAAGTTAAGGTTACTCGACCTTGGGGAAAAGTGTGTAAGTTTAATGTATAAACAATTTATGTTTATATCTTCCGCAAATAGTTATAGAAATAGTATACCGAATCCGCGGCGATTTGGGGCCAGGATTCGGGGCTGCTACAGTTGGTATCAGAGCTGTTGGTTATGAAGCTTAGGTAGGAACACCTGAGACCAATAACCGTAGTGATTAGGATAAGATCTAACTCACATAGAGTTAGTTGGTCGGTAAGATTCAAAGATGAATCTCGGTGAGTGTAAAGCACAGAGTTCCCTAACTCTGATAATAAATTTGAACAGTAATGGTGAATAGATCGAGTCTAAAAGACTGAAAGTGTAGGGATAGGAGATCGTAAAACAAAACAATCATATAGTGTATGGAATTGAATCGTAATATATACGATAAGATCACCCCGTGATCTGATAAAGGTTATGATATGGGAAATGAATCAATCTATTGATTGAAAAGTTTACAGCAAGATGCTGTGTGAAAGTTGTACTATAAAATGGTACTATGAAAACTCAAGAAAGAGTTATGGATTATGAATAAGAATTGAATTCGTATTGAAAAAGGGGTTTAAGATTAGGTGGGGATTTCAATGAGAACTCGTGTCAGCAACTGAGTTGTATGATTCCTTGTATGGGCGGGGAATTGTACTTGGTGTAAAAACTACTTAGTTGGTGGCATTGGTAATAATTGAAATGTTGTGTCACGCTAGTTGTTATATATAAATAAATAGGACATAGGTAGAGAATATAGGATTAAGTACGAGTTCTTAGAACTCATACTTATGTGACATTCTTGACTCATAGTTATATGAAATGTTTATGAGCCCTCAGCGAACGGACGCCAAAGGTCAGATTAGGGTAAGTTCATAAACTCATATAATTGTGGCCAGGTTATGAACTCATAAGTGTGGTTTTATGAATTGGGTATAGTTGTGTGTGAATGGAGTGTTAAGGATTATAGGAACAGATAGATTATTAAGAAAATGATCATTAGTGGAGACTTAGGTTTTCCTAAACTCCTAGCTATGCTAAACTTCGAAATTTTTGACATCAAGCTAAATACACACTACGTGCCTTTTAAAAAAAATATAGACTCGTAATCATTTTTGAAACGGTTTAAACTACAGTCTATGCTACTTATTTCGGCTAGACGCAAATGTTTTGAAATATCAAAAATTGTTTTTATTTATCACTTATGTACCATGTAACCTAGTGCAGAGATGATAAAAATGATGGAGTCATCAATGCAGAATTACTTAGTGTGAATTAGACCTAAAGTCACTATTCCACTATGATATGATGTAGCATGACAAAATCACCAAATGACGGAATCCTCAACGGACTGTTAATATAGTGCGGCATCATGACGTCATTCTCGAAAATGTTTTCAAAAATTTTAATTTGCCAACGGGGTTTGGCTACACCTAAATAATTCGATTGAATTGAATTATTGATATGAGTCTATGCTATTTGATTCAGCTAGACTAATGTTATAAAAACTCCAAGTGTTTATTGAAAGAATTTTCCCAAACTAAATTGTTTTGGTGCGGAATCCAATGATAAGACTGAGGTGAACGATAATGTTTGGATAAATAATCCAATCTAGTAGCGTAAATATTCGCTAAAAATGATTAATACGTTATGCACGACGTAAATGTACGATGGGCTGATCACCTAAAGTACTAGCAAAGGTAGTTTACCTTCTTTGTGAATGTAAACAAACCAAGTAATGCATTGTTTTGTGGTATGATCACTACCGTTAAAACTAAATGTGTTCATGGTCTATATGACCCCTCAGCACAATTTCAAAACTTTTACTCTGGTGAGAGGTGTATTGGGTAGTATGTAATAATGTGTGTGAATGGTGTATGATCAATGGTGTAAGGTGCACGGTGTAAGGTGTAAGGTGAATTTCGGGGACGAAATTCTTATAAGGAGGGGTGAATGTGACAACCCGAGAATTTGGGCAATTTATTAACATCTTAAATGATTGATTTAAGGTCAAATATTAGACCTAGACAGAAAATAAGTGTATGCGTTTAATGTTATTGGGATTGAATTTTGAGGATTTTAAAATTCGGAGAAGGATATAGGTGAATTATTCAAGATTAAGGATTTATGTGATTATGTTCTGTGTTTATGGTTAATGATGTGTTCAGAATGTGGTTAAGGGTCATGGGTTGATCAGATAATTTATATCTGTAATAAACCCTAAGTTTATATTAAGAATGACATCGTTCGGTTAGAAAACTTTAACATCTAATAAGAAACCCTAGAAATCGGTTCTGGAAACCCTAGTTTTAGTTCCGGGAGTCCGAAATCTTAATTCGGATATTGAAAACTCTAGATTGGGAATGCAATGTATGTACAAGGTTAAACGCCAGTAATTTTTATTAATTAGGGAAAACCCTAATGAATTATTTGAAACCTGATTTGATTATTAGAAAACCCTAATACCAGATCTGAAAACCCTAATTTCAGATTCTGATAAAATGAAATCCTAATCTGGGAATATAACGAAGAATTTTAAGGCTTTAGTGCTAATAATTAAGTATTAATTAAGGTAAAGGTTAATTATTTAACAAACCCTAATTTCCAATTTTTGAAACCCTAATTGTTTCGTCAGAAACCCTAATACTCAATTGTGGATTTAATTGCTAAAATTAGCAATGTTAATTAGGAAACCCTAATCCTAATTATTTTAATTTATGAGTAATTAGAAAACCCTAATCTAATTACGAATATTTAATTTCTAATTTAGAAAAATTAATTTTTCTATTAGAAACCCTAATTCAAGGGTTTTGAATTCCCTAATGACCATTTTGACCCTAATTGCTTTATTAGCGATTGTAATTAGGAAATGCTAATCCTAATTAGCAAGAATGAATTTATGATTAAGAAATTTTTATATAATTAGAAAATTCTAATTATAAGTTAGAAATATTAATTTTCTATTTTTATAACCGAAATTCGGAAATGTTAGAAATTAAATTTGCAAAGTTAAGGGTTAAAACCTAAACCCTAAAATTCTCCAAACCCTAAACCTTAAGGGTTTGATAAAATACCAATTTTAGAATTAAAATAGCATGGAAATGACCAAAGTGCCCTTTGTTGTATAATTGAACATAGCTTGCAAGAGTTGCCCTATGAGAGTTGGTGACCAACCCTAGCACTAGCATGTGCCTATTATCAATCAACTCAACCTAAATCAGCAGCTATGCTAGCTCCATTCAATGGATCAATTAGATTAAATAAAGAAAAGTGAGAAAAAATTCTCTCACTTTATTTATCAAGCCAACTAAGTCTCTTCTCTCTCTAGAATTTCGGAAATGTAGAGTGAGATGGTGTAAAATGTTAAGCTAATATAAATTTTTCGTTCTCCAAGAACAGATCAAAAAGATCAGATCCAAGAATCAAGCTCAAAAGAGGTATAAACCCTAAATTTCGAAATATATGATTTTGATGTTTAATGTTGTTGTTTGTTGGTTAAATATGTGTTATAAGGTGTCAATTAGAGATCTGGGTTGTTGGATCATGTATCCATAACACCTAGATGCTCGAATCTAGCAATTTAGAAAATCTGGAAAAATTGGAAAATGTTGACTGACAAGCCAATGTCAGGGCCATTAGATTCTTCTATGTTAATGATATGTGGTATTTAAAGTTATATATGTGTAGTATGCCATGAAGGCTTTATTCTGGAACAGGAATCAAGGTTATATCATGTCTAGATTAAAAGTTACAAGCGGTCAAACATCATTGACCGTTCACAGAAACTGAAAATCTGGGCAATCCAGAATTTCCAGAAAACTCTGACAAGGTTTTGAAGGCCATTAATCTTGCTGTGGTTTGATTATTTGGACATGTTGTTGTTTTCATGTTATAGACTGGTATAGGAACTTCACAGGTATGCCTTAAGATCACTTAGATCCGTATCAAAATGATAGAAATATGAGGTCAAACTTCGTTGACCAATCAGCGTTATGAACTTTTTGGAAAACCCAGAAAGTTCAAAACCCGATTCCTGCTTACTAGTTTGACCGATCCATTTCTTTTAGATTCGGTGTTGTATTGATGTTATAATGTTATGTCGTTATACCCTGACATGTGGTCTACATGTTTGAACCAATAGATCACAACAACCGACTCTAGAAGGCGAAGATTGAAAGGCTCAAAGTAGGGACCATGGACTGTTCTTCTTTTTCTGGGTAACCTAGAAAATGAAGAACAAGCCTGACATCATTTTTAGAGGCCGATATCTTTCTGTTGTGATGTAGTATTGTCATGAAACTTGATTCTAGTTAAAGTGCTACACATATACTACAATAACAACACAATTTACCAGTCCAGAAGCAACTCGATCATAGAGTAAAAATCGGTCAAAGTAGTAACCTTGTAACTGCTTATGAAGGTCTGAAGAACACCAAGAACACCTATAGCGACGGATCTGTCGCTATAGGGCCCTTTAGCGACAGTTTATTTCTTATTTTCTGAAAAATGATTAAAAAAATAGAAAAATGGTTTTTAATTATTAAAAATACATAATAAATTATGAAAAATTATTTTAAATTCTGAAAAATAGTTTTTAATTATTTTATGTATATTTCTAAAATATTTAATATTTTTGGAATATAAATGGTATTTATTTATTTAATTACAATATTGAATAAATTATTTAAAAATAATTTTAATTCATGAAAAATCATGAAAAATAATATTATGGTATAAGAAAATATTTTAAGTTATTTTTGATGACTTTTAATATTTTGTGATGAAATTCATTAATTAATCAATATTAATGATAATTAGTTTATTTAATAGATATTTTAAATAAATTAAGGAAATATTGAATTAATGCTTTATAAATCATATAAAAATGATTTAAGTGTTATAAAAATATTTTAAGTTATAAAATATAACTTTTGATATTTAGTCATGAAAATATTAATAATTTAATATTAATATTAATTATCGGATAATGGATTTAAGTGTTTAAAAATCATATAATTATGATTTTAAGGTATTAAAAATATTTTGAAATATTATAATTATATTATAATATTATGTAATGATTTTCATTAATATTTTATAATAATTAAATATTAATGATTAAGTAATTATGTGGTATTTAATTTATTTAAATACAGTTTTAATGATTGAAAATGGTGATAAATGGTAATAATTATCCGAAAATTATTAAGAGCCTAGGAAAAATATTTTGTCTGATAAGAAATTATCTGTGACAATTGTTAAGTGGTTAAGCAGAGTTTAATCGAACTTAAACTCGAGTGTTGACCGACTAGACCGTCGGGATGTTAGAATTATGTCGGGTTCAACTCAGCTTGCAATAGTTTAACTTGATACCTAGTCTTATGTGTTGTATAGACTGATAGGCTTATGTAGTAATGTGTTAGGTTATTCTGTGGATATAAATATAATAGTATTATAATGTGATGATATTATTCTAATATTGAATTCCCTAATGACCATTTTGACCCTAATTGCTTTATTAGCGATTGTAATTAGGAAATGCTAATCCTAATTAGCAAGAATGAATTTATGATTAAGAAATTTTTATATAATTAGAAAATTCTAATTATAAGTTAGAAATATTAATTTTCTATTTTTATAACCGAAATTCGGAAATGTTAGAAATTAAATTTGCAAAGTTAAGGGTTAAAACCTAAACCCTAAAATTCTCCAAACCCTAAACCCTAAGGGTTTGATAAAATACCAATTTCAGAATTAAAATAGCATGGAAATGACCAAAGTACCCTTTGTTGTATAATTGAACATAGCTTGCAAGAGTTGCCCTATGAGAGTTGGTGACCAACCCTAGCACTAGCATGTGCCTATTATCAATCAACTCAACCTAAATCAGCAGCTATGCTAGCTCCATTCAATGGATCAATTAGATTAAATAAAGAAAAGTGAGAAAAAAATCTCTCACTTTATTTATCAAGCCAACTAAGTCTCTTCTCTCTCTAGAATTTCGGAAATGTAGAGTGAGATGGTGTAAAATGTTAAGCTAATATAAATTTTTCGTTCTCCAAGAACAGATCAAAAAGATCAGATCCAAGAATCAAGCTCAAAAGAGGTATAAACCCTAAATTTCGAAATATATGATTTTGATGTTTAATGTTGTTGTTTGTTGGTTAAATATGTGTTATAAGGTGTCAATTAGAGATCTGGGTTGTTGGATCATGTATCCATAACACCTAGATGCTCGAATCTAGCAATTTAGAAAATCTGGAAAAATTGGAAAATGTTGACTGACAAGCCAATGTCAGGGCCATTAGATTCTTCTGTGTTAATGATATGTGGTATTTAAAGTTATATATGTGTAGTATGCCATGAAGGCTTTATTCTGGAACAGGAATCAAGGTTATATCATGTCTAGATTAAAAGTTACAAGCGGTCAAACATCATTGACCGTTCACAGAAACTGAAAATCTGGGCAATCCAGAATTTCCAGAAAACTCTGACAAGGTTTTGAAGGCCATTAATCTTGCTGTGGTTTGATTATTTGGACATGTTGTTGTTTTCATGTTATAGACTGGTATAGGAACTTCACAGGTATGCCTTAAGATCACTTAGATCCGTATCAAAATGATAGAAATATGAGGTCAAACTTCGTTGACCAATCAGCGTTATGAACTTTTTGGAAAACCCAGAAAGTTCAAAACTCGATTCCTGCTTACTAGTTTGACCGATCCATTTCTTTTAGATTCGGTGTTGTATTGATGTTCTAATGTTATGTCGTTATACCCTGACATGTGGTCTACATGTTTGAACCAATAGATCACAACAACCGACTCTAGAAGGCGAAGATTGAAAGGCTCAAAGTAGGGACCATGGACTGTTCTTCTTTTTCTGGGTAACCTAGAAAATGAAGAACAAGCCTGACATGATTTTTAGAGGCCGATATCTTTCTGTTGTGATGTAGTATTGTCATGAAACTTGATTCTAGTTAAAGTGCTACACATATACTACAATAACAACACAATTTACCAGTCCAGAAGCAACTCGATCATAGAGTAAAAATCGGTCAAAGTAGTAACCTTGTAACTGCTTATGAAGGTCTGAAGAATACCAAGAACACCTATAGCGACGGATCTGTCGCTATAGGGCCCTTTAGCGACAGTTTATTTCTTATTTTCTGAAAAATGATTAAAAAATAGAAAAATGGTTTTTAATTATTAAAAATACATAATAAATTATGAAAAATTATTTTAAATTCTGAAAAATAGTTTTTAATTATTTTATGTATATTTCTAAAATATTTAATATTTTTGGAATATAAATGGTATTTATTTATTTAATTACAATATTGAATAAATTATTTAAAAATAATTTTAATTCATGAAAAATCATGAAAAATAATATTATGGTATAAGAAAATATTTTAAGTTATTTTTGATGACTTTTAATATTTTGTGATGAAATTCATTAATTAATCAATATTAATGATAATTAGTTTATTTAATAGATATTTTAAATAAATTAAGGAAATATTGAATTAATGCTTTATAAATCATATAAAAATGATTTAAGTGTTATAAAAATATTTTAAGTTATAAAATATAACTTTTGATATTTAGTCATGAAAATATTAATAATTTAATATTAATATTAATTATCGGATAATGGATTTAAGTGTTTAAAAATCATATAATTATGATTTTAAGGTATTAAAAATATTTTGAAATATTATAATTATATTATAATATTATGTAATGATTTTCATTAATATTTTATAATAATTAAATATTAATGATTAAGTAATTATGTGGTATTTAATTTATTTAAATACAGTTTTAATGATTGAAAATGGTGATAAATGGTAATAATTATCCGAAAATTATTAAGAGCCTAGGAAAAATATTTTGTCTGATAAGAAATTATCTGTGATAATTGTTAAGTGGTTAAGCAGAGTTTAATCGAACTTAAACTCGAGTGTTGACCGACTAGACCGTCGGGATGTTAGAATTATGTCGGGTTCAACTCAGCTTGCAATAGTTTGACTTGATACCTAGTCTTATGTGTTGTATAGACTGATAGGCTTATGTAGTAATGTGTTAGGTTATTCTGTGGATATAAATATAATAGTATTATAATGTGATGATATTATTCTAATATTGGAGATCTATATTACTAATATTAGGTCTTCGAGATAATGCGTTATTAAATTGCGTTGCGGTAATCAACGGTTCAGGCAAGTTTCTTTTTACTAAACTCTAATAAGAGTAGTTTCTTCAAGCTTATGGTTAATCATTGCTGATTGCCATGAAATTTGTACTCTGTACATCTTGCATGTATAAGTCAGGTATGAAAGGCTGATCACCTTCATTACCAGTTGGTTCAGAAATGTTTGTTTATGTAAAATACTTGTTCAGTCAAAAATTTGTTCGTGCTAGTTCTCAATTATCTTGATGAATTATAGCCAGCTTATTATTCATACTCTTCAATCATGATATATCGTTATGTTATTGTATATAAACTTGCTGGGCAACTTTCATGCTCACCCTTGCTATATCATGATAAAACATTGCAGATAAGGCGAACGTGTTCGAATACAGGAAAAAGGTTAAGGCCAAGTTCAGCTTGGGATATAAAGTGCGGCTTGTTTGTAATAATATATTTTGATAAATATTGTTGTATAATAGATATTTTATGAATGACGTTTAAGTTAAGGTTACTCGACCTTGGGGAAAAGTGTGTAAGTTTAATGTATAAACAATTTATGTTTATATCTTCCGCAAATAGTTATAGAAATAGTATACCAAATCCGCGGCGATTTGGGTATATCGACCATGCGTATTAATGTACTTTTACTACCGGGTAGTTCAACAGTTTTAAAGGTAACACTTTCACCGTTATTTTTATAAAAAGATAATTCTGTCATTTTCTTACTACGACAATACTTACGTTATGGGGTCCACCAATGATTGTGCCATCGTACGAATATTCCATGTTAAAATGAATATTCCTCAACCAATCGAATATTCTCCGACACAACGAATATTTTATATCAACTTGCTTACTTTGCAAAATTTTCAAATATCACCCTTAACTTTAACCTTTATCAATTTAACCATTTACTAATTAACATAATAATTATAAAAAAATTGAATAATTTCATTTCATAAAATTTGAGGTCTCACAATCCATGTAACATAATATCATATATCCAATTATTATTTTTCCTTTTTATAAATTGCCTTCATAATTTATTTAACTGTAGTTAATATATTAACATATTTACCACATTAAATACATGCATACATTATACTCAATAATGTAATATATGATTTCTTCAATAAAATAGTGGCTATACATGAAGTATATATTTAATGCCACTAATTTATCACATTAAAATAATATAATATTATAAATTATTTTAATTTTACCCATCTAATTTCCTTTAATAATTTACTCCTACACTTTGCTTACATATACTAAATATATAATTATAATATATTTATTATACACAACATCACAATTCCTTTGTGCACTACAATATCACATAACATATCACCTAATAAGAATTTTCTTTGTTTAGTTCTTATTTTATTATTACTCAAAAATTTGGGTTATCACAAAGGGTATGTATTAAGTTAAGGTTATTAGACCTTGGGATTGTTATAGAACCATTTTGTAATGGAAAATGTTAGTTTATTTATTCTACATTAGTTTATAAATGTGTATGAAGATGATGGATCATGAGCACCAAACTCGAGGTTGCTGATGTGCCCCCAAAATAGGTATACATCACACATTCTGAGTCGCCAGATATACACGGTACAAAATCAAATACAAACTTCTTTTATACAATACGACAAAAGCGTAGTTGAGAGTTTTTACACGAATATTGTCTTCTAGACAGTATTGAAACTCAAATGGAGTCATCATTATATTTATTATCACACTATTTCATAGAATAGTGAGGATTAAACCACCCGCATTTGGCTTAGCGGTTAAGAATTCATTGGGGGTGAGCCGTAAACCCGGACGTCTTCAGTTCGAACCCCGCTAGCAATAAGTGTTAATACAGAAATGGCTTATGGTGGCCACGGTACGCCCGGCGCAAGTCAGGTAGTAAACCGCTCTGGTATCGGGCTTGGGGGATTAGTCGGCCTGCGGATCGAAAACCCACGGTTAAAAAAAATAGTGAGGATTACTATAGCCACCATTTCAGACCATCACTTCGTCCCTCGACTACAAACTTCCTCATACAACTGTCGTACGAAATACGACAACACATATGCTGCGGATACTAACTATGACTCTCATCCCTTTACTTGGATGCACCTTACAATGATACCTTACAATAGTACCTTACATAAAGGTATAGTTAATAACTGTTTTAGAAATTAAAATATTTGGAAAATGCTCCATGTGACTCCCCCAAAACCAGGTATACATCACCCATCTTGAGTCGCCAAATACATGGTACAAAATTCAAATACAACTTAATTATACAACAGTCATGTAAAATACGACAAAATATAATCTAAGAGTTTTAATAAGAATATTATCATCTAGACAATATCCACACTCAATGGAGTCCTCATTATATTTATTATCACACTATTTAACAGAATAGTGAGGACTACTAATGCTATCATCTGGACCGTCACTCCAGTTCTCCGACTAGTCTCGGCTACGTTCTCATTTCCTGAAGAGAACAGTGAAAGAAAGGGTGAGCTCAACTAGCCTAGTAAGAAATATTATGACTAAGATAATGCAGAATAAATTATCATTAGCCTTCAACAATGTTAAACTGATAGAATATAATAGACAACAAGTTTAACTGCAGCGGAACAAGCAATCCATTAGAAGAGTCAAGTAGAGCATAAAATCTACTATATTCTATGATTTAAAAAGTTTTTCATCGACTTTATCGTTGAGACTCAGCTTAATAAATAAAATCGAATCATCCCTGCATCATGGCCAAGAATATTAATGTAATCATCAATGGTCATGACTATACCGAATAATCCCTGGTCATAATCACACCAACAACTGTCCATCAATGAACTACAGGTCAATGAGGACTTTTATTACATCATTCGTCACATTACGGTCATGATTATACCGAATAATCCCTGGTCATAATCATACCAAGTTCATCTATGCACGTAAGCCAAGGATGACTTTCATCACAATATAAGCATGAGGATGATGACAATGATATAATAATTCAATAAAACAAGTTCAAAGATAAATTTTAAAGATTTATAATTTTAATTTATCCAGAAATCAATAACGTCCAAATTGTCAACATGATAGTTCTTTATGGAGTAAAATTCAAGAATGCTCAGAAGAATATTTCCATGAAAAGATACTGGATGAAGCGTAAATATCAAGGATATTCCACTAATTTCACGGAGCATAGAAGCCAAAACTTTAACCAAATGAGCATAATAGAATATATGAAACCGTAAATGGATTTTTGCCCGTCACGCAGTAATCCACGTAGACAGATCATTTCCACAATTTAATAAGAATGAATACGAAGGATCATTCACCATGCATGCGGTAATCCACATAGATAGGTTATTCCAACAGAATAATAAAGAATGGAACCATGTCATGTATAACCCGCACAGACAGAATATTCCAACAAAATAATAAAGAATCGAATAACAACAGAATTCACTAGGCATGCGATAGACCGCACAGATAGGTTATTCCAATAAAATAATAAAGAATGGAACCAGGTCATGCGTAATCCGCACAGACAAGATATTCCAACAGAATAATAAAGAATGGAATAACAACAAAATTCACTAGGAATTCGATAGACCGCACAGACATGATTATTCCAACAGAATAATAAAAAATAGAATAACAAAAGAATTTCACCATGTATGCGGTACTTCGCATAGACAGGTTATTCTAACATAATAATTAAGAATGGAATAATAACCCTTACGTGTATTAAAAGAAAATAACTCTCTTCATGAATACGAAAGAATAATACCCCTTACATTAGAAAAACTGGATATTGGCATAGTGAGGTATCAGACTTCTCTTCTTCTTTCTCTCTATAATAATTGCTCTATAGCTTTTGTGAATTGGTGAGAAATGAAGGAAGAATGAGCTTCTATTTATAGGAAAATATAGTTTCGATAATTACATGTTTTGGGGCTCGAAATATTACAATATAATACCTTCCTCTTTTTCATCATTTTTAATTTAGTCCTGCAAATATTATCAAACTTGCACCATCTCCCCTAATAGTAAATAATGTGAATCAATAGTTCAATCATGTGAATCAATAGTTATAATCATGTGAAAATACGAATTATAGTATAGTACCTCCATCTATACCTCCATTTTTAACTTAGTCATGCAAGTATTATCAATCTTGCATCAACCCCCCTAATAGTAGAAGAATGTGAATCAATAGTACACACATGTGAACAAATAGTTATAATCATGTGAATTAATAGCAATTAATTGCTCATTTATCCGATTAATTACCCGACTGGTCAGTATAACTTCCAGACATCAATTAATATCGAAATAAATTTTGATTTCCACTAACACTAATAATTCCAACACAATGGAACTATCAATTTCATCTTTAATCAACACAAAATTATTCATCATTAATATTATAACTCACAATATTTAACAACTAGGTCGTTTCCATGAAATAGGGGGCTTTCTGATAAGGGTTTCTCCTTATTGGCGCGCAATTAGATGACCAGACCTCTCCTTGACAGAACTTCTTGACATTATAAATATTGCAATTTAATAATATGAATAACTTTTTTGTCTCAATTATTGATTTAATAATATAACATATTATGCAGATGATACTGTGATAATAATTGAATCAATAATAATAGAGATATGATGTAGCAATTACTGTAGCAATAATTGAGTATAACTGAGTGACTTCTCACGTAAGCATCAATAATCAATACCGTGTGCTACTATGCAACCACGCGTATTACTGTACTTTTACTACAGGATAGTTCAACATTTTTAACGGTAACACTTTCGCTGTTATTTTTATAAAATGATAATTCTGTCATTTT
Organism: Panax japonicus; assembly: GCA_020205505.1. Taxonomy (NCBI): domain Eukaryota; kingdom Viridiplantae; phylum Streptophyta; class Magnoliopsida; order Apiales; family Araliaceae; genus Panax; species Panax japonicus. Next base: position 62,854,282 of record CM035093.1, read on the forward strand.
CTAACTACGACAATACTTCTGTTGTGGGGTCCACCAATGATTGTGCCGGCGTACGAATATTCCATGTTAAAACGAATATTCCTCGACCAATCAAATATTATATAACCACTTACTTACTTTACAGAATTTGTAAATATTACCCACAACTATAACAATATATCAAATCAACACCATAATATTCAAAAATATATTTCGAGAAAATTATTCTTTATTCATAAAAGTTGGGGTCTTACAACCTCCCCTTCTTATGAAACTTTGTCCTCGAAATTAGGGTACGTACCTGGTATATCGAAGAGGTGAGGATATCTTGACTTCATCTCAGATTCTAACTCCCATGTCATTTCTTCTACATCGTGGTTTCTCCATAAAACTTTAACTTGAGGTATAACCTTGGAACGTATAATATGATCCTTCTTATCCAAGAATTTAACAGGTAACTCTTCATACGTTAAATCTTCCTCTATCTCGTCTGGTTCTAGTTCAATAATATGGTTCGAGTATTTCACATATTTACGTAATATAGACATGTGAAAACGTTATGAACACGAGACATACTTGGCGGTAAGGCGAGTCTATAGGCCACAGTTCCTACTCAATCGAGGATTAAAAATGGGCTAATAAATCGAGGATTGAGCTTTCCTCTGTTTCTAAATCTCGTAACTCCTTTCCATGGAGCAACATGTAACAACACATGGTCTCCAATATTGAATTCCACGTCCTTTCGATGAAGATCAACATAACTCTTTTGTAGATCTTGTGAGGTTTTTATACGTTATCGAATCGTTTAAATCTTTTCCATAGTCATACGTACCAAATCTGGTCCCAGCAACATTGCTTCACCCACCTTATCCCAGCATACTGGAGAATGACACTTTCTTCCATACAATGCCTCAAATGGAGCCATACCAATACTTGCTTGATAACTATTATTATAGGAAAACTCCACCAATGGTAAGAACTTGTCCTAACTTCCCTTGAAGTCAAGGAAACAGAGTCTTAATAAATCTTTAAGAGTTTGAATAGTCCTTTTTTGACTGCTTATCCGTTTGAGGATGATATGCTGAACTAAATCGTAAATTCGTGCCCATAGATTTTTTCAAACTAACCCAAAATCTTGAAGTGAATCTTGGGTCTCGATCAGAAACTATGTATACTAGCATACCATTCAATCTACATCTCGTTATGTACATACTAGAAAGACGTTTAAGTATAAAAGTTTCTCGTATCGGTAAGAAATGAGCAGACTTGGTCAATCTATCAACAATGACCCAAATCGCATCTATGTCTTGAGAAACCTTAGGAAGACCAGTAACAAAATCCATGGTAATATGCTCCCACTTCTATTAGGGAATTTCAAGTGGTTGCAATGGACCTTTTGGCACTTGATGCTCTGCCTTGACTCGTTGACAAATTAGACACCTTGAGATAAACCCATCTATCTCTCTCTTCATATTGTTCCACCAAAATGTAGGTTGAAGATCACGATACATTTTAGTACTTCTAGGATAGATTGCAAACGTTGTGTTGTGTGCCTACATCATGATTTTATACTTCAAGTCAGAATCATTAGGAACACAAAGTTTGGAGTTAAGTCGAAGTATTCCTTCTTCATCAATTCTTGCTTCCGAAATAGCGCCTTCGTGTACTTTCTTCCTCATACGCATCAGCTCCAGGTCTATAGCTTGAGCAACTTTATTTTTATCAATTAAAGCCGGTTCTACTCGTATATTCGCCATCATCATATGGGTCCTTGGAGTCTTTAACTCTATCTCCATCCTTTGTAAGTCATACAAAATGGGACTTTGCGTTGACAATATCGTACTCGTACCCGCATATGATCTTCTACTCAATGCGTCGGCTACCACGTTCGTTTTTCCAGGATGGTATTGGATGGTATGATCATAATCTTTCAACAGCTCAAGCCATTGTCGTTGCCGTATGTTGAGTTCCTTTTGATTGACGAAATATTTGAGACTTTTATGATCCGTATAAATCTCCACCTTCTCTCCATACAGGTAATGCCTCCAAATCTTAAGCGCAAAAACGACTGCTGCCAACTCTAGATCTTGAGTAGGATAATTCCTCCCATATTCTTTGAGTTGTCGTGAGACATAGGCTATGACTTTCCCATGTTTCATGAGAACACATCCTAACCCTTTGCTTGAAGAATCACTGTAGATGACAATTCCCTCCGAGCCAGATGGTATTGTCAGAACAGGTGCTGAAATGAGTCTCCTCTTAAGTTCTTGAAAACTATTTTCACAATTCCTCGCTCCAACTGAATTTTATATCTTTTCGAGTCAGCAGAGTTAATGGAGTAGCAATTCGAAAAAATCCTTATACGAATCTCCGATAATAACCAGCTAAGCCGAGAAAGCTACGTACTTTAGTCACCGACTTAGGTTGCTCCCAGCTTTGAATTGCTTCAATCTTTGTCGGGTCAACAGATATTCCATGATTTGATATTACATGCCCAAGGAATGCAACTTCCTCAAGCCATAACTCTCATTTCTTTAACTTGGTATATAGCTTATTTTCACGAAGCTTTTGGAGTATCAGCCTTAAGTGTTGCTCATGGTCTTCATGGGTTTTGGAGTATATGAGGATGTCATCAATAAAGACGACCACAAAGTGATCCAAATATTCCTTGAATACTCGGTTCATCATGTCCATGAAGGCAGCAAGAGCATTAGTCAATCCAAAAGACATGACTAGGAATCCATAATGCCCATACCGAGTTCTGAAATCAGTCTTTGGAATGTCATCAGTTTTAATCTTCAACTGATGATATCCTGAACGAAGATCAATCTTTGAAAATAATTTGGCTCCTAGCAACTGGTTAAACAGGTCATCAATGCGAGGCAACGGGTACCTATTTTTGATGGTGACATGATTCAACTCCAGATAATCAATACAAAATTGCATACTTCTATCTTTCTTCTTCACGAATAGAACAGGAGCACCACAAGGAGACATACTAGGACGAATGAAATTGATGTCTAACAATTCCTGTAGTTGGGTTTCTAACTCCTGAAGTTCGATAGGAGCCATTCGATATGGGGCTTTGGAAATGGGTTTTGTACCGGATTCAAGGTCGATACAAAATTCAATTTCACGTTCAAGGGGTAGGCCAGGAAGTTCTTCAGGGAATACGTCAGGAAATTTATTAACAATAGAAATATCATTCAAATCTGACATATCTTTATTTAAATTTGTGACATGGGCTAAGAAAGCTTGACATCCGTTTTTCAATAAATGAATAGCTTTATGACTTGATATGACAGTGATTGATTTTAGTGGTTTGGTTGCTTGAATTCTCATAATAGGTTGGTTAGGAATATGAAAGCGAACAACCTTACGAAAATAATCAATTTTAGCATGATGAGTAGTTAACCAATCAATCCCTAAACTCACTTCAAATGTAAGTATTTTCAAGGAAATAAGATCGACAGGTAACGTGCGGTTACCGATTTGAATCAAACAAGACTTATAAATAGTGGATGTAATGAAGGTTTCTCCCAACGGAGTTTCAACAGATAAGTCAAAGTCTAATTTCTCTGGAGTCAAATTTAAACATTGAGCTCAAGTAGGAGAAATGAAAGAATGGGTAGAACCGGATTCCTCATTGAGCGCAACTAGAGTTTATGATTAGCTTACCCGTGATCACCTCATTCGGATTCCTCACTTTTTGGGAGGTTACGACAAATGCTCTTCCTTGAACTACCGGTTTTGTCTTACCTGGGACACCCTTTAATGCCTCCATCCCAGCTGGTCTTGACTTTGGTGCACGACAAATGCTCTTCCTTGACCTTTTTCCCACAATTGTAACACGCTTTGGACTGCATCACGTAGTTTGGACTGATGTGTCATTCCCCTCCACATTTGTAACATACGAACGGCGGTCATTCTCCTTCCTTAATAACAGGTGCTGGAGCTGACGTCTTTCCATCATTGTTGAATCTCCTGTTCTTGACATGTCCACTCTTATTGTCATGGCCATGATTACCACCGAAGTGATTACCATTTTTGGCATGTTGATTCCCTTCATGTTTGTTGTCACCGCTTCGATGATTCCCTAAGGGTTTGCATGATTACAATTTTACCATTTATTGGAAATTAAATGACCATTATGTCCCTTTTAGCATTAAAAAGGCTAGATATAGGTTTTGACAAAATGGAGAAGTTGGTGACTTACTCTACCAAACCCTAACCACTCCACATGCATGAAAATGACAGCAACAAGCAACAACTCAGCAAATACATGAATCTATGTTGCCTATTTAAGGATTGAGAGAGAGAAAAGGTTATTTTGTTGCTCAAAAATTTTACTACACTCATCCTAAACCCTCTCTCTCTAAAAGCCACGAAAAATACTAGCAAATCAGTCCCATATACCATCCCCACAAAATCCCATACCAAAACAGTAACACAGAATCATCAATCGATCAAGAAAGGTATAAAACCCTAGCCATGATTCTGTCCAAAAATCTGTTGTTAGATGTTAGTTTTTTTGTGTTATACATGTTAGGTATAGTGTAAATAGATGATCTGGGTTGCTAGATGTTAGATCCATAACATCTAGAGGCTCGGATTTGAAGATTTGTCGAATCTGGAAAATTTATATTTTGAGGTCTGACAATGAATGTCAGACCATGTAGATCTTATTCTGTTTATGTTTTTGGCTGTTTAAATGTTTAACTTCATAGTATGTTATGATTAATTTAATCTAAAACTGGAATCAGGGTCAGGAGATGTGTAGATTGCATGTTATTGTTGGTCAAACTCGGTTGACCGAGCATGACTGGAAGATTTCTAGGTAACCCAGAAATCATTTTCCAGTATCTGAGAAGATGTTTAAGGCTCTAGATCTGTCAGGTTTTTGTGTTTTTGTTTTTGTTCTTGACTTCATGTTGTAGTATGATAGATGGACTCAAGATTTATATCTTTATACCCTTCATAACATAAATATATCGATTTGAGTGAGTGGTCAAAGTAGACCACCAGGCACTGATTATGCGTTTCTGGAAAACCCAGAAACGGTATGCATGAGTTTTCTGACAGACCTTGACCGAGTCGAATCTGGCTGTTCTATTGTTGATAATGTGATTTTATGTGATAGATGTGTAGTGTTACATATGGTCTAGAACTCAGATGTCTTAAATCACAAGAACAGCTCATTTGTTGCACGCTATAGTCGATCAAAAGTGGTAGGTCGAACTGTTCTTCATTTCTGGGTAACCCAGAAAATGAAGAACAGCTCTGACAGCATATTTGGACGCTCAGATCTAGCTTGTGTTAGTTTTTTTGATCAAGTCGTTTGTTATAACTTGTAGTATTGAACTTTTTCTACAAGATCTAGCTCATAGTTGTCCCAGAAACACAACACACACGAAATTATTGATGGTCAAACATGTACACTTGGTGACTGCCTATGAATGTTCAAGAACATGAAGAACACCTATAGCGACGGTTCTGTCGCTATAGGTGGTCTTTAGCGACAGATTATTTTTAAAATTCTGGAAATTAATAAAAAAATAGAAAAAATAGTTTTTAATTATTAAAAATACAAAATAAATTATTAAAAATTATTTTAAATTCTAAAAATTAGTTTTTAATTATTTTAAATATATTTCATAAATATTAAATATTTTTGGAATATTAAAAGTAATTAATTTATTTAATTATAATATTAAATAAATTATTTAAAAATAATTTTAATATTTGAAAAATCATTTAAAATTATATTATGATATAAGAAAATAATTTAAGTTATTTTTGATAACTTTTAATATTATTTGATAATTTTCATTAATAAATTAATATTAATGATAATTAAGTTATTTAATTAAATGAATTAAATAAATGAATTAAAAATGATTTTTATATCATTTTAAATAATAATAAGGTATTTAAAAATATTTGAAGTTATAAAATATAACTTTTAATATTTAAAGGTAAAATTAATAATTAATGATTATTAATGATATTAAAGTTATTTAATATTTATATTAAATAAATTAGTTTTAAAATGATTTTAATATTACAAAAATTATTTTAAATGAAAATAAAGTGTTTAAAGATATTTTAAGTTATAAACTATAACTTTTAATATTTAAAGGATAATTTCATTAATAATTTAATATTAATGATATTAATGATTAATAATATTAAATTTATTTAATAATTATATTAAATAAATAGTTTAAAAATGGTTTTAATTATTTAAAAATCATTTAAAAATGATATTAATGATTTAAAAATATTTTAAGTTATAATTAATGACTTTTAATATTTGGATAAATAGTTCATTAATATTTAAATATTAATGGTAATTATTTAATAGTGATTTTAAATATTTTAAAAATCATTTAAGGGTATTATAAATACTTTTAAAATATTTTGAGTTATTATACATAACTTTAATATTTTGACAATGGTTTCATTAATAGTTTAATATTAATTAAATATTAATGATAATAGAATTGTTTAATATTTAAATCATTTCATAATGATTCTGATATTTCAAAAATATGTTAAATGATAATAATTATTATTATAAGGCCATGAAAAATAGCGCGACTGAAGTTTAAGTTATCCAAAGGATATTGAAGTACGGATTAGAGTCTTAGACTCGATATTTAACCGATAAAGCTGTCGGTAGACCGACATAGATCAGAAATTGATCTGGACTTAGATAATTGGTTAGTTAACTGTTTATTTGTGATTCAATGGTTATTAAGGTTGTATGACAATGTGATTAGAAAGCTGTTTATGTTTGATTATGAGTCAACGATTGTTGAACATATGTGCTAATGTGAATAGGGAATATGCTGACTGCAATAAGCAGTGTTATGTGTACGTTATGTTGTTCTAATCAGTAAAATGATCTGATTAATGATAGGTTGTGATAGAAAATGGTAGAACTAAGTTGAGAATTGTAAGCAGTGCATCAGGCAAGTATCCTAACTTTGCATTTTCTTTATGCAATGGACAGAAGTGAGAAATTCAGAATTAATGTTATTATTATACAGATTGTTAAACTTATATTATATAAGCCCATTGACTATCAACATGCTAGTATATGATAATTCAGTTATATATTCTGTTCGTTAATTTCTATAAATGATTATTCAAGTGTCCCCACTTGGATAAATATGGTATTCAATCTTATGTTGATACGCCTTTGATATACATATATGTTGAATTATATAAGACCTTTGTTATGAAAACCCGACATGAATGAACATCCCAATAATGGGAAAAATTTTATGCGCTACGGCGGACAAAGGATGAACGATAATATCGTTCTAACAATGTAGTATTGATCAATACAGGCTACAACGGGGCTGATCACCCTCTGTGCCCGTAAGCAATGGCCGGTTTACAGATGAATTTCTGTTCAAACCCTTTCAAAAATGAAAACAATGTTCAAAGTATGTCACAAAAACCTCATGTATAAACAATACACAGTTTCAAAAGTTTGAACGAGGGTTGTTATGTTAATATTCTTGGTACAGATTACTTCACAACTACTGACTAGTTGTAGAAGACTATTATAAAGAAAACATTTAAATTCTTTCAGCTTATATATATATATATATATATATATATAATACTTGTTGGGCACTCAAATGCTCATACTTGCTTAATTTAAATATTTTCAGCAAAGTGTGAAAGACCGGAAGGATCTGTCAAGAACAAGGGGAAGGGGAAAGTTGCTGAATGACTTTTTATGCTATCTTCTGTAATAGTTAATTTTATTAGGATATGGATGATAAATACTATTATTATCATGTAATGAATGTTAAAGGTTTCGTACTTGGGATTTGGGAAACTCTGATAATATGTAAATTAAATTTGATAAATCTATATTATTGTTATTATTATTAGTATTATTCCGCTCATAGAAATGGTATCGTGAAGTACCGAGTTCGGGTTTCAAGTATCCGGGTTCGGGGACTTTACAGGATGGTATCAGAGCTATAGGGTTAGAAACCTTAGGTGGGTTAGACCTTAGGCTATTACCTTAGAACAGAGGGAAACGTTGAAAATATAAATAACTCATATAGAGTTTAAAGAAAGATGAATCGGATAAATTCATCGTCAAACAAACTAAAAGATAACTTATATGAAACCTTTATGTGTTATGTGTATATATTACATGTTAATCAGAATAATTGCTGTGTGTAGATGTCAGGTGAAAAAGAACTAGGATACCCTTGGATCGTAAAGAATGAGCTAATATCGAAGCCAATAGCGGAACTAGAAGCTCACAATGAAACCAACTCGGACGAGGTGGTTATCGTGGAAAACATAGTACCAGATCCGAAAATAGTAGATCTTACAGATAATGATTCAGACTCTAAAGCTGAAGCTGGTGAAGTATCAATGGAGATGCAGGAATTGAGGAACAAGGTTTCTTCTCTAGAAGGGTTGTGGAAGACAGAAAAATTGCTTAACAGTCAATTGCGTCAAGCGTTAATAGAAACAATGGAAAAGCAGAATAAGCTTCAAATCCAAATCAATCAGATGGGAGCCTCAAGCAACACTTCGTTTGCAGCTCCAAAAGATAAGGGAAAAAGGAAGATAGAAGACCATGATTTAGAAAAACCTGGGAAGAAGAAATGGAAAAGAATATGTTATCTTTGCGGCTATGAAGGGCATACTACTCTGTATTGTCCTGACTATAAACAAGGAGCATGTTTTGTTTGTGGAAAGGAAGATCATCAGGAAAGGAGCTGTCCAAGAAAGAAGACTTAGTGAATAGGTAGTATATGTTATGTTGTGTAAGCATTATTAATATTATATGTGTGTTTAGTATGTCTATGTAATGCATTATTATAAAAATTTTGTGCAAGTGGTGAAGTAAATCCCGACTTTTGCAGTCACAAAGGGATAACTGATGTTTAAAGCACTATGTGCTATGCTATGTAAAATATTTTGAAAGCAATGAATATGAATCAAAGTTTGAGTTATGAAACAAGTTTAATAAGTTTAAACTTATATGATAAGGTTTAGAATGTAAGTTAATTTATGGTTTTTACTTAACCAGATAATGCCGCCAAGACGTCAAACTCGTAATCAAAGAGCAGAAGAATCTTTCAACAACGTTTAAGGACAACCACAGCCAGATCCAATGCAGCAATTCGTAAATATGATAGCTCAGGCCATGCAACAAGGAACGGCAGCAGTAGAGAACCAACAGGACAACCGCTTGGCAAATTTCAAGGACTTCAAAGCTGTAGGACCTCCCGAATTTAGAGGTACAACTGACCCTGTAGAAGCCCAAACTTGGGTTAGGGAAATTGAGAAGGCGTTTATAATAGCTAGGGTAGCTGAGGGGCAAAAGACCTCTTTCGCCACCTACATGATGAAGGGTGAGGCAAATTTTTGGTGGGAAGCTAATTAGACAAGGGCTGGGGAAGGTGTAGTTGCTTGGGAAAGGTTCAAAACGTTATTTTTCGAATACTATTTTTCATCTAGTATACAAGCTAGGATGGAAGTAATATTTCTTGAATTAAAACAAGAGAATATGACTGTTGCGGAATATGCCGCAAAATTTAATGAATTGGCTAGGTTCGCCCCACATCAAGTTGATACGGAGGCTAGAAAAGCGCGGAGGTTTGAGCTGGGATTAAAACCCTGGCTCTACAACAAGGTGGCAGTATTGCAAATCCCTACATTTGCAACACTCATGGAGAAAGCACTTATTGCTGAGGAGGGAAGTGAGGCTATGAGCCTTTACAACAAAGAAAGGAGGAACAAGGGAAAAGTTGAGGGAACTGGGAAGGTGGAAGCAAATACTGAGAATAGGAGGGATAAGAGGAAGGTGAACAACTTTGGTGGGGTGCAAGTAAAACAAGAAGGTGCAATTAAGAAGTCGTTGGTGCAATGTGGGAATTGTGGGAAAAACCATTTGGGGGAATGTCTGAAAGGAAGATTTGCATGTTTCAAGTTCGGGCAGGAGGGTCATATCTCTCCCAACTGCCCCAATTCTAAGACAACTGGTGGGTGTTTTCTGTGCGGATCAAAGGATCATAGGGTGAAAGACTATCCGAAAAGGAAAGCAGAGGTAGCAAGTGTGAACCTGGGGAAAAGTGGCGGAACTTTGGCAATCACGGGACCAACTTCATCCAGCAAGCCGACAAAATCTACCGCACGAGTCTTCAACATGACGGTTCAAGACACGGTGGCAGCTGGCAATGCAGTTCCAGGTAATATTCGAATAACTTTTATTTGCGTAATTAAATTTTTTCTAATTATGGTAAATTATTTTATAAGGAAATTTGAGGGAGGAATTTGAGTTCTTTTAGAAACCAATATTTTCGTTTAATCAGAAAGACAAGCTTAATGTGATTAGTTAAAGATCGGTTCGATCAAAGTTGATCGAGATCTATTTGTGAAGAATATGTATGCTATGTACCCAGTTATGTGTAGGTTTTTAAGTGGTGATTCCGGGGACGGAATCCTTATAAGGGAGGGTGAATGTGACAACCCGATATTTTCGATATAAATAAATATTAAATTTTGCGAATAATTTTTTTTTAGGATGAGGATTTGTACAAGATTATGTGTATATGTATTTATGTGGTAAATAAAAATATATTTATTACATGAATATTTGCAAGTAAATTTATTCTAGAATTATTGATTATTACAAAGTATATTTTTATAATAATTAATTTTAAAATAGAAATGTTTTTATTAATTATTTTCCTGAATATATAATCATATATTATTTAAATAAAAATATATGAAGTGATTTTTTTAGAATAAATATAATAATTATTTTATTATATGAATTTTTGAACAGATTATTAGGTTAATTATTTTACCTTAATTATTAAGGTTAAATATGAAAGGATAAATCAGATATGGAATCCAAACCCTAATTTTGGATTATTGTCAAGGTATGAGAATAATAATATAATATTACTTATATTTTGATTTTTCAGTGCTATGAATACGCACGGTATGTCCGTATTGATAACGGTTGATTAATTACGGTGTATTTTGACCAAACCCTAGTAATCATGATTAAACCCTAATTTGAGATCCAAATTAGAGTGTGAGATTATTTTATAAGTGTGTAATATTACTTATATCATGTATTAATGTATTAATTAGGTAAACCCTAAGTAAAATTCTGGAAACCCTAATTGCTATAATTAGTAACCCTAATTTAAAATTAGAGTTTGAGATTGTTGGTTATTGTATTAATGTGATTAATTCACAAGTATTACGATTATAATTGTTAATTTTAGCAACCCTAAATTATTAAACCCTAATTTAGTAATTGGAACCCTAATTGTAATTTGGTAACCCTAATTACTGAAAGAGTAAACCCTAATTGCTACATTAGCAAAGTCAACAATAATTATATGTTCTAAACCCTAATGTCCATTTGTTAGATAATTACAAACTTACTTTAATTAATAAAGTAATTATTTTCAAAATTTAGAAACTAAAATTTAATTAATTTTATTTAATTTTATTTTTGGTGCAAACCCTAATTGCTAAATCCTAGATTATTTTGTGCTAAATTTTAGGGTTAAACCCTAAGGGTTTGCATGATTACAATTTTACCATTTATTGGAAATTAAATGACCATTATGTCCCTTTTAGCATTAAAAAGGCTAGATATAGGTTTTGACAAAATGGAGAAGTTGGTGACTTACTCTACCAAACCCTAACCACTCCACATGCATGAAAATGACAGCAACAAGCAACAACTCAGCAAATACATGAATCTATGTTGCCTATTTAAGGATTGAGAGAGAGAAAAGGTTATTTTGTTGCTCAAAAATTTTACTACACTCATCCTAAACCCTCTCTCTCTAAAAGCCACGAAAAATACTAGCAAATCAGTCCCATATACCAGCCCCACGAAATCCCATACCAAAACAGCAACACAGAATCATCAATCGATCAAGAAAGGTATAAAACCCTAGCCATGATTCTGTCCAAAAATCTGTTGTTAGATGTTAGTTTTTTTGTGTTATACATGTTAGGTATAGTGTAAATAGATGATCTGGGTTGCTAGATGTTAGATCCATAACATCTAGAGGCTCGGATTTGAAGATTTGTCGAATCTGGAAAATTTATATTTTGAGGTCTGACAATGAATGTCAGACCATGTAGATCTTATTCTGTTTATGTTTTTGTCTGTTTAAATGTTTAACTTCATAGTATGTTATGATTACTTTAATATAAAACTGGAATCAGGGTCAGGAGATGTGTAGATTGCATGTTATTGTTGGTCAAACTCGGTTGACCGAGCATGACTGGAAGATTTCTGGGTAACCCAGAAATCATTTTCCAGTATCTGACAAGATGTTTAAGGCTCTATATCTGTCAGGTTTTTGTGTTTTTGTTTTTGTTCTTGACTTCATGTTGTAGTATGATAGATGGACTCAAGATTTATATCTTTATACCCTTCATAACATAAATATATCGATTTGAGTGAGTGGTCAAAGTAGACCACCAGGCACTGATTATGCGTTTCTGGAAAACCCAGAAACGGTATGCATGAGTTTTCTGACAGACCTTGACCGAGTCGAATCTGGCTGTTCTATTGTTGATAATGTGATTTTATGTGATAGATGTGTAGTGTTACATATGGTCTAGAACTCAGAAGTCTTAAATCACAAGAACAGTTCATTTGTTGCACGCTATAGTCGATCAAAAGTGGTAGGTCGAACTGTTCTTTATTTCTGGGTAACCCATAAAATGAAGAACAGCTCTGACAGCATATTTGGACGCTCAGATCTAGCTTGTGTTAGTTTTTTTGATCAAGTTGTTTGTTATAACTTGTAGTATTGAACTTTTTCTACAAGATCTAGCTCATAGTTGTCCCAGAAACACAACACACACGAAATTATTGATGGTCAAACATGTACACTTGGTGTCGCCTATGAATGTTCAAGAACATGAAGAACACCTATAGCGACGGTTCTGTCGCTATAGGTGGTCTTTAGCGACAGATTATTTTTAAAATTCTGGAAATTAATAAAAAAATAGAAAAAAATAGTTTTTAATTATTAAAAATACAAAATAAATTATTAAAAATTATTTTAAATTCTGAAAATTAGTTTTTAATTATTTTAAATATATTTCATAAATATTTAATATTTTTGGAATATTAAAAGTAATTAATTTATTTAATTATAATATTAAATAAATTATTTTAAAATGATTTTAATATTTAAAAAATCATTTAAAATTATATTATGGTATAAGAAAATAATTTAAGTTATTTTTGATAACTTTTAATATTATTTGATAATTTTCATTAATAAATTAATATTAATGATAATTAAGTTATTTAATTAAATGAATTAAATAAATGAATTAAAAATGATTTTTATATCATTTTAAATAATAATAAGGTATTTAAAAATATTTTAAGTTATAAAATATAACTTTTAATATTTAAAGGTAAAATTAATTAATTAATGATTATTAATGATATTAAAGTTATTTAATATTTATATTAACTAAATTAGTTTAAAAATGATTTTAATATTACAAAAATCATTTTAAATGAAAATAAAGTGTTTAAAGATATTTTAAGTTATAAACTATAACTTTTAATATTTAAAGGATAATTTCATTAATAATTTAATATTAATGATATTTAATGATTAATAATATTAAATTTATTTAATAATTATATTAAATAAATAGTTTAAAAATGGTTTTAATTATTTAAAAATCATTTAAAAAGGATATTAATGATTTAAAAATATTTTAAGTTATAATTAATGACTTTTAATATTTGGATAAATAGTTCATTAATATTTAAATATTAATGATAATTACTTAATAGTGATTTTAAATATTTTAAAAATCATTTAAGGGTATTATAAATACTTTAAAAATATTTTGAGTGATTATACATAACTTTAATATTTTGGCAATGGTTTCATTAATAGTTTAATATTAATTAAATATTAATGATAATAGAATTGTTTAATATTTAAATCATTTCATAATGATTCTGATATTTCAAAAATATGTTAAATGATAATAATTATTATTATAAGGCCATGAAAAATAGCGCGACTGAGGTTTAAGTTATCCAAAGGATATTGAACTACGGATTAGAGTCTTAGACTCGATATTTAACCGATAAAGCTGTCGGTAGACCGACATAGATCAGAAATTGATCTGGACTTAGATAATTGGTTAGTTAACTGTTTATTTGTGATTCAATGGTTATTAAGGTTGTATGACAATGTGATTAGAAAGATGTTTATGTTTGATTATGAGTTAACGATTGTTGAACATATGTGCTAATGTGAATAGGGAATATGCTGACTGCAATAAGCAGTGTTATGTGTACGTTATGTTGTTCTAATCAGTAAAATGATCTGATTAATGATAGGTTGTGATAGAAAAGGGTAGAACTAAGTTGAGAATTGTAAGCAGCGCATCAGGCAAGTATCCTAACTTTGCATTTTCTTTATGCAATGGACAGACGTGATAAATTCAGAATTAATGTTATTATTATACAGATTGTTAAACTTATATTATATAAGCCCATTGACTATCAACATGCTAGTATATGATAATTCAGTTATATATTCTGTTCGTTAATTTCTATAAATGATTATTCAAGTGTCCCCACTTGGATAAATATGGTATTCAATCGCATGTTGATACGCCTTTGATATATATATATGTTGAATTATATAAGACCTTTGTTATGAAAACCCGACATGAATGAACATCCCAATAATGGGAAAAATTTTATGCGCTACGGCGGACAAAGGATGAACGATAATATCGTTCTAACAATGTAGTATTGATCAATGCAGGGTACAACGGGGCTGATCACCCTCCGTGCCCGTAAGCAATGGCCGGTTTACATATGAATTTCTGTTCAAACCCTTTCAAAAATGAAAACAATGTTCAAAGTATGTCACAGAAACCTCATGTATAAACAATACACAGTTTCAAAAGTTTGAACGAGGGTTGTTATGTTAATATTCTTGGTACAGATTACTTCACAACTACTGACTAGTTGTAGAAGACTATTATAAAGAAAACATTTAAATTCTTTCAGCTTATATATATATAATACTTTCTGGTCACTCAAATGCTCATCCTTGCTTAATTTAAATGTTTTCAGCAAAGTGTGAAGGACCGGAAGGATCTGTCAAGAACAAGGGGAAGGGGAAAGTTGCTGAATGACTTTTTATGCTATCTTCTGTAATAGTTAACTTTATTAGGATATGGATGATAAATACTATTATTATCATGTAATGAATGTTAAAGGTTTCGTATTTGGGATTTGGGAAACTCTGATAATATGTAAATTAAATTTGATAAATCTATATTATTGTTATTATTATTAGTATTATTCCGCTCATAGAAATGGTATCGTGAAGTACCGAGTTCGGGTTTCAAGTATCCGGGTTCGGGGACTTTACATGTGAAGCCATGAACCTACATCAAATGAAGATCAAAATCAGACTCCTTAACTCCTCATCAATAGGAAATATGGAAGATTAAAAATCTAACTTCATACCTCATTTACGTACAGGTATACTGAAGGATGCCTACCCAAGTCACCCAGAAGATCTGGGTTCGCCACTTGAATACCTGGCTATTCCCTACGGGGAACATGTACAGCAGGAGCAAGAACCTCTATCGGTGCATCCTCCTCCTCGTCCTCGACATTCAGCACCTCAACCCGAATAGGACGTATCACCGCCTCCTCCAAACGACGAGGTTGTCTCACAGAACGGTATTGAGGCTCTTCAAAAGCCCTCCTCTGTACACCAGGAGTGGTCCTGCGGGAACTACTCGGCTGATCTAGATCCATGTTATTTGGACAGTAAGTCTCCAAATCACATCAGAAAGGGTGTGGTAATTTTTTACCTGGAATCTTTTCAAAATGCATTTTATGATTACACGCGCATTGCTTTAACATACATCTACAGTAGAGTTAAAAATGCATGACTACCCAGTACCTACATTTTGGGAAAATTTTCCATATCCCCTTTGTAAATGGGACTATCCACATGCACATAAGCATAACTAGGTGGCCATTCAGTAACACACATGTACACAGTCATATACATCTTATATGCATCAATACATTGCAGTCAAAAAAATCCATAAGTGTAGTCTAATTACCAGGATTATTTTGCTTGTCTACCTTTACTCATTTGTCCTCAGATAGGATAAGAAATGACAGTAAAAGGTGCCAATTTGACTGTTTCAAAAGTCAAATTTTTTCATATCATTATGTTCAACATGGTTTAATACTAATGTGACAACCCGAGAAATTAGACAATTTATGAAAATCTTAAATGATTGATTTAAGGTTAAATAATAGATCTAGACAGAAAATAAGTGTATGCGTTTGGTGATATTGGGATAAAATTTTGATGATTTCAAAATTCGGTGAAGGATTTATGTGATTATGTTCTGTGTTTATGGTTAATGATGTGTTCAGAATGTGGTTAAGGGTCATGGGTTGATCAGATAATTTATATCTGTAACAAACCCTAAGTTTATATTAAGAACGTCAACGTTCAGTTAGAAAACCCTAACGTCTAATAAAAAAAACCCTAGAAATCGGTTCTGGAAACCCTAGTTTCAGTTCTGGGTGTACGAAATCCTAATTCGGATATTGAAAACCCTATATTGGGAATGCAATGATATGTACAAGATTAAACGTCATTAATATTAAAATAATTAGGGAAAACCCTAATGAATTACTGGAAATCTTAATTGATTATTTGAAAACCCTAATACTAGATCTGAAAACCCTAATTTCAGGTTCTGATAAAATGAAACCCTAATTTGGGAATATAACGGAGAATTTTAATGCTTAAGTGCTATTAATTAAGTATTAATGAGGGTAAAAGTTAATTAATTAACAAACCCTAATTTTCAATTTATGGAACCCTAATTGTTCTGTCAAAAACCCTAATGCTCAATTGTGGTTTTAATTGCTAAAATTAGCAATGCTAATTAGGAAACCCTAATCCTAATTATTTCAATTTATAAGTAATTAGAAAACCCTAATCTAATTACGAGATTTAATTTCTAAAATTAGAAAATTTATTTTCTATTAGAAAACCCTAATTTGTGGGTTATAAACCCTAATTCGCGATTTTGAGCCCTAATTGTTCAGTGGTGGATTTAATTGCTATATTAGCAATGTTAATTAGGAAATATAAATCATAATTTTAAAGTTATTAGAAACCCTAATCGGATTAAGAAATCTAATTTCTAAGATTGAAATATTATTTCTATTTAAAACCCTAAATTATGATTTTGAAGCTTAATGTACAAATTTGACCTAAGTGCTTAATTAGCAATTTTAATTAGGATAAATTAGTCCTAATTAGTAAGATTGATTCATGATTAGGAGATTATGATATAATTAGGAAGCCCTAATTATAAGTTAGAAATTTAAAATTTTCTATTTTAAATTTAATTAGAGAATTTTTGGAAATCCAAGTTATTAAATAATTAAGGGTTAAAACCTAAACCCTAAATTTTTCCAAACCTTAAATCTTAGTATGCTCAAAACCTAAACCCTAAGGGTTTCATCAAATGCAAAAAAATCTAGAAATATAAGGAAATGACAATAATGCCCTTTTAGTGTATTTTTTTAGACAACTTGCAAATCTTGGCAAATCAAAAGTTGTTCAACAACCCTAGAGCTAACCTAGCCTAGCATGTGCAAAATCTCGGCAACTCAGCTCCTTTTTGACAGCAAACATCAACCATACATGCATCATGCAATATATAAAGATTGGGAGAGAGAAAATATACACATTTTTGCTTATTTGCCAAACTTGCTCTCACCAACTCTTACTTCCCTCTCAACCTCCTGAAAATCTAAGTTAGATCAGTCACAATTCAAGCCCCACGTGTACCAGAAACAGATCAAAGGATCAGATTCAAGAATTAAAGCTCAAAAGGTATAAAATCTCTAAATTTTGAAATCCTTCGATTCTTGGTTAAATGTTGCAATTGATTGTGCAAAGATGTGTAATATGGTGTCAATTGATGTTCTGGGTTGTTAAATCCCATGACCCATAACATCAAAGTGCACGAATTTAAAGTTTTTCAAAATCTGCAAATCTGGAATATTATGTTTTTCAGCCAAATGTCAGATCCGATAGATCCGTCTGTGTTATGAGTTTTTGATGTTTAAAACTTGTAACCTATAGCCTGTCATGTGTTCTTTAAGATGCAAAAAGAATCAAAGCTAGATCACTTTTAGATCAAACGTTACAAGCGGTCAAAACCCGTTGACCAATTCTGTTAAATCGCGAACCAAGAATTTTCTAGATTTGTTTTCGTGTTGTACTTTGACTGACCATTTACTGTTAGATCTGATGCTTTTATGCTGATGTTAAGTGTTATAGTTATAGTCCTACATGTTGTCTACATACTGGAAGTGATATATCGCACAAACATTTCACGATCATCAAGTTATAGAGGTCCAAAGTAGGTACCTCGAACTGTTCTTCATGAAGAACAGCTCCTGACACCTACTTTGATGACTGATTTCTTCCAGATCTGATGTTGTTTAGAGGTTATGTTTGTTGTTAATTGTAGTCTGGTATTTCCTCTACAAGACCCAACTTACAGATTGTCCAAATTCGTTAATACCACAAAGTTATTGCCGGTCAAACCTACCCACTCGGTGTCTGTCATGAAGGCTCAAGAACACTCAAGAACAACTATAGCGACAGAAAGTGTCGCTATAGGTCTTTAGCGACATATTATTTATTATTTTTCCGAAAAATGATTTAAAATTAGAAAAAAATGGTTTTTAATTATTAAAAATACATAATAAATTATGAAAAATTATTTTAAAATCTGAAAAATAGTTTTTAACTATTTTGAGTATATTTCAAAAATATTTGGTATTTTTGGAATGTAAATGGTATTTATTTATTTAGTTATAATATTCAATAAATTATTTAAAAATAGTTTTTAATTCATAAAAAATCATGAAAAATTATTTTATGGTATAAGAAAATATTTTAAGTTATTTTTGATGACTTTTAATATTTTGTGATGAAATTCATTAATTAATCAGTATTAATTATAATTAGTTTATTTATTAGATATATTAAATAAATTAAGGAAAAATGGGATTAATGCTTTATAAATTATATAAAAATGATTTAAGTATTATAAAAATATTTTAAGTTATAAATTATAAATTTTGATATTTTGGCATGAAAATATTAATATTTTAATATTAATAGCAACTATCGGATAATGGATTTAAGTGTTTAAAAAAATCATATAAAAATGATTTTAAGGTATTAAAAATACTTTGTGATATTATAATTATATTATAATATTATGTAAGGATTTTCATTAATATTTTATATTAAATAAATATTAATGATTAAGGTATTATGTGGTATTTAATTAATTTAAATACGGTTTTAAGGATTGAAAAATGTTGATAAATGGTAATAATTATCCGAAAGTTATTACGAGCCTAGGAAAAATATTTTGTCTGGTTAGAAATTATCTGTGATAATTGTTAACTGTTAAGTCAGAGTTTAATTGAACTTAAACTCGATATTCGTCCGACTAGACCGTCGGGATGATATAATTGTGTCGGTTCCAACTCAGACTGCAATAGTTTGACTTGATACCTAGTCTTATGTGCTGTAAAGACTGAAAGGGTTGTGTGGTAATGTGTTTAGGTTATTCTGTGGATATAAGTATAACAGTAATATACTGTGATGATATTATTCTAATATTGGAGATCTATATTATTAATATTAGGTCTTCGGGTAAAGCGTTATAAATTGTGTTGCGGTAATCAACGGTGCATGCAAGTTTTTCAGTTCTATTATGTTTGTGGATGGAATGTGTTATGTGTTAAATTACATATTATGCTCTATGAATTGTTAAAAGTCAAAATATGACTAAGTTAATTGGGTTATGGAACTCAATCAATATGTGATTACATGTCGTATGATGTAACTCGATAAGTTAGAAATGTATAATGCATGAATTAATGTTTTGTAAGAAATTATTGATGCATGTAGGATATGTTTAGTAAAGAATATATGTTGCATGTAGATTTGCATATTAAAGGAAATGTAGTGCATATAGAATTGTGTGCTATGTGAAACATGATAGATTGTTAAATTTGCTGGGCTGTCGAGCTCAATATTGCAAACATAAACTTTTTGCAGGTTAATGATGTTAGACAATATTATTTGCTATACGGATGATGAAGATTGAGCGATGCATAAAATGAATACATTTTCTTGATTTAGAAATGGTATAGATCTATGATTGATAGTTTTATCAAATGTAATTTTTAGCTATGTACAGTTTGAAATGTTGAATAGATAAATAAGATTTATTTTGAATTGAGAATAGATATGATTCTTAAATAAATGAATCATCGATAGAAAAGATAATACCAAGATCAGCTTGGGATATCATGTGCAGCTACTTTGTAAAAAAAAATATATATAGTTTGATAAATGTGTTATAAAGATTATGAATTGTATTTAAGTTAAGGTTACTCGATCTTGAGGAATAGTGTGTAATGTAATGTATAAACAATTTATATTTATATCTTCCGCAATTACTGATAGAAATAGTATACCGGATCCGCGACGATTCGGGGCCCGGATTTGGGGCTACTACAACTAACATTTGCTGTGTTGAATATTTTTTATCAAGTCATATCAGCATGCCTATTCACTATTATGTGTCTAAATGCATTTCATGCGATAAGTCATTTTCCAACGGATAGAAATATGAAAAAAAATACATGTATGTGTTAACAAGACAGTGAAGAACGCATGTACGGTGGAAGAATATGCAGAAAGTTGCCCGAACTCAGTAGATCTGAAGAAGAGGTCTCGGATTTCCTTCGCTACGCAACTTGAAAATGACTTATGAAAGCAACCAGTCACCTATACATAGGCATGGTTGGCCGCAAGCTAACTTGCGGCTCCTGCAGGTACACCTGCGGCCCCCCTACATGGGTCTCAAACCTCTGGCTCGCTCCAGTTAGAGTTGCAAAGGATGTCTCACAAGCTGAAAAGGTCAAATTAAGAATAAAAATGCTACGCGATTGAGCGGAATAGCCTGAAATCCTGGTTACTCGTCTGTCAGAGTTAAACTCCCGTCGTCTCAAAGGTATTCACCTGAATGCAGGGTATACTATACCAATGAGCTCAGCTTTCTCAGATCATATCGGCAATACCCCATTAAGGTCCGATGACGTCAATGAGTGTCAGGTAACCCTGACGTATCCCCAGCGGGGGTTACAACGCAAAAACAACGAAATATCAAACCTCCCCGGTGGGGGTTACAACGTCGAAGTTATCAAGCATCTACATATCCCCGGCGGGGGTCACAACACGCATCCTTCAAACATCTACGTATCCCCAGCGGGGGTCACAACACCTGGAGTTTACTTCATTGCGGTTGATCATGTCCACACACATATATATATATATACTGCTTTTATATATTTACATTTTAGATCCCCTATGGAGTTGCTTCGTGGTGGTTGATCATATCTGTATATATATATTTACAGCTTTTATATATATAATAGCTTACTACTTTCCATACAAATTGCAGTATCATGTGAGCCTAGGAATCATGTGATCATAGGTTCAGTTTACTGAATCTAGATTCGGTTTCCATGATGGACATTTTTCAGCTGTAAGCAGCTTGTACATTATTTTACAGTGTCTTAATTTCCTTGGATGGCTGTCATGCCCATGAGGAGTTCGGTACTGCTGTATATTATTTTCTCGAGAATACTTCGCATCTCGAAAATAAAAGCAAACATGCCGAACATTTAATAATAAAATGGAAGTATGAAAAGGTCTCAATTCCTATTGAGCACAGGGTTTGAAAAACCTCTTTTACAAAACTTCATTGCTATATCTTGGTTAAAACTAAATTTTCCTATAAAATTCAAACCTTTGTGTATATAGGTGCGAACGAGGCATCACACTACTTTTAAATAATTGCACATTGATCCACACACACACACACACAAACACACACATTCATATAACAATTTCTTTGAGAAGTGGCGGTCACCGTGGTAACACGTATGTCAGGGGGTGCCTAACACCTTTCCTCCGCATAATCAAGCCCCCGGACCCAAAATGAATCTCGATTTCACAGACCCGTTTAGCAGTGTCAAAACACTGGGTCAATGTGCAAACCTTTTCGGTTGCGTTGGTGAAACCAGTTAAATACACCAACTGGCGACTCTTAAAGTCAAATCATCGACATTATACATGTCAGACCTTTTTCACTTGTTTTTTCAAACAAATCTCACATTAAGATGAGAACACCAAAAGAACAAGTAATGAAAAGGGACACTCAAAAATACCGACGTCGACACACGTCTCCGCCTTAAGTGGTTTTGGCTCTCTAAAAAACTCTGGTGGTCCCAGCTCCTTGAACTGCTTAGCGGTGAGCGTCCGAGAGTTGTCAGTGTTTCCCCCTGTATTTTGGACAGGAGCCGCCCTCGCCTGATGTTGCATGAATTGTATAAAACCTCTGAACATCCCATCGTTCATCATTTGATCATTGTTATTTACCTGAGGATTATTGTCTTTCTGTTGCACATTATCCTAGGTATTAATCTGTGGTGACTCAACGGTCTCATATGTTTCATTGCTTATCTCAACATTTTCAGATGCCATTTTCAAATACTTCCACAAAACAAGGGTTAATTAACATATCACATATTATCCCTATACTCTGACCGACCAATTAAATACCAAATAAACTTAGGTAGGTCATACTAGCGAAGGAATTCCCCGTCTCTCCCCTCCTAGTTCTTGTCTCACATCTCAGCCAGGGATCATATCCCTAAGCTTTGTTACCAACTATGACGCCCCCAAAACAGGTATACATCACTCATCTTGAGTCGCAAAATACATGGTACAAAATTCAAATACAACTTAATTATACAACAGTCGTATAAAATACGATAAAACATAATCTAAGAGTTATAATAAGAATACTGTCATCTAGACAATATCCACACTCAATGGAGTCCTCATTATATTTATCGTCACACTATTTAACAGAATAGTGAGGACTACTAATACTATCATCTAGACCGTCACTCCGTTCCCCGACGAGTCTCGGCTACGTTTTCATTTCCTGAAGAAAACAGTGAAAGAAAGGGTGAGCTCAACTAGCCTAGAAAAAAATATTATGACTAAGATAATGAAGAATAAATTATCATTAGCCTTCAACAATGTTAAACTGATAGAATATAATAGACAAAAAGTTTAACTGCAGCAGAACAAGCAATCCATTAAAAGAGTCAAGTAGAGCATAAAATCTACTATCTTCTATGATTTAAAAAGTTTTTCATCAACTTTATCACTGAGACTCAGTTTAATAAATAAAATTGAATCATCCCTGCATCACGGCCAAGGATATTCATGTAATCATCAATGGTCATGACTATACCGAATAATCCCTGGTCATAATCACACCAACAATTATCCATCAATGAACTATAGGTCAATGAGGACTTTTACCACATCATTCGTCACATTACGGTCATGATTATACCGAATAATACCTGGTCATAATCATACCAAGTCCATCTATGCACGTAAGGCAAAGATGACTTTCATCACAATATAAGTATGAGGATGATGATAATGATATAATAATTCAATAAAACAAGTTCAAGGATAAATTTTAAAGATTTATAATTTTAATTTATCTAGAAATCAATAAAGTCCAAATTGTCAACATGATACTTCATTGTGGAGTAAAATTCAAGAATGCTCAGAAGAATATTTCCAAGAAAAGCTATTGGATGAAGCACAAATATCAAGGATATTCCACTAATTTCATGGAGTATAGAAGCCAAAAATTTAACCAACTGAGTATAATAGAATATATGAAACCACAAATAGATTTTTGCCTGCCATGCGGTAATCCACGTAGACAGATCATTTCCATAATTTAATAAGGAATGAATACGAAGGATCATTCACCATGCATGCGGTAATCCACATAGACAGGTTATTCCAACAGAATAATAAAGAATGGAAACAGGTCATGCGTAACCCGCACATACAGGATATTTCAACAGAATAATAAAGAATGGAATAACAACAGAATTCACCAGGCATGCGATAGACCGTACAAACAGGTTATTCCAATAGAATAATAAAGAATGGAACCAGGTCATGCGTAATCCGTACAAACAGGATATTTCAACAGAATAATAAAGAATGGAATAACAAAAAAATTCACCAGGCATGCGATAGACCTCACAAATAGGTTATTCCAACAGAATAATAAAGAATGGAATAACAGAAGAATTTCACCATGTATGCGATACTTTGCATAGACAGGTTATTCCAACATAATAATAAAGAATTGAATAACAACCCTTACGAGTATTGAAAGAAAATAACTATCTTCATGAATAAGAAAGAATAACACCCCTTACCTTAGAAAAAACTGGATACGAGAATAGTGAGGTAGCAGACTTCTCTTCTTCTTTCTCTTTATAATTTCATTCTATAATAATTGCTCTATAGCTTTTGTGAATTGGTGAGAAATGAAAGAAGAATGAGCTTATATTTATAGGAAAATATAGTTTCGATAATTGTATGTTTTGGGGATCAAAATATTACAGTATAATACCTTCCTCTTTTTCTTTATTTTTAATTTAGTCCTGCAAGTATTATCAAACTTGCACCATCTCCCCTAATAGTAAATAATGTGAATCAATAGTTCAATCATGTGAATCAATAGTTATAATCATGTGAAAATATGAATTATAGTATAGTATCTCCATCTATACTTCCATTTTTAACTTAGTCATGCAAGTATTATCAATCTTGCACCAACCCCCCTAATAGTACAAGAATGTGAATCAATGGTACACACATGTGAACAAATAGTTATAATCATGTGAATTAATAGCAATTAATTGCTCATTTATCCGATTAATTACTCGACTGGTCAGTATAACTTCCAGACATCAATTAATATCGAAATAAATGTCGATTTCCACTAACACTAATAATTCCAACATAATGGAACTATCAATATCATCTTTAATCAACAGGAACTTTTTCATCAGTAATATTATAACTCACAATATTTAACAACCAGGTCATTCCTAGGAAAGATGGTGCTTTCCGATAAGGATTTCTCCTTATTTGCGCGCAATTAGATGACCAAACCTCTCCTTGACATAACTTCTAGACATTGTAAATATCGCAATTTAATAATATGAATAACTTTGTCGTCTCAATTATTGATTTAATAAAATAACATATTATGCAGATGATACTGTGACGAACGAGAATTTTGTAATTAATTTTAATATTTATTGAATTAAATAAATATTTTACGATGATTTAATTATTAGATTAAATAATTAATTGACGCAATTGTGGTAGATTAATTTAATTATATGTGTTGCATTTATTAAATTAATATGGAGAATATTTATTATTCAAGTATGTAATTATGTCAGCTTATTGAATTAAAAGAATTATTTAATTAAGCATGATGTTATTTTAATTAATTTATTTATTAATTAGAGATTTAATAATTTAATATAATTAATTAATGAGAAAATTAAATATATGACTATGTGAATTTATGAGAATGTTATTATATTTTATTTATATTAAATAAGATATATGAATTATTGTGCAAGTGAGTGTGAAATGAATTAAACTATATGATAAAGATTTATTAAATTAAATGAGTTTTGAAATCTATTATGTTAGCCAAACATGGCCTTAGTGGGGGTTACTAGCAGTTACCCATGACTGGGTTAACTGACCATTATTGCGTGTCAGTCGAGTTCTTCTAATACGACGTTCTCTTTTCTTTTCTTTTATTATTCTAAGTCTGGAAGAGCAGAGAGGGAGAGAGATTGAAAATTTATCAGAGAAAATTTGTGAGAATTAGAGATATTGTGAGTGTGTAATCATCAGGTAATTGTGAAAGGATCATCTTGGATAACCTCTTCTTAATCTATACTCTAGGTAATTTCTCCAAACCAAATTCTATTTTTACGTTATTTGAGTTTTATGAAAATGACTTTCATTCATACTGTAAAGCCTCTGTAATTGAGATAGGAGTAATGATTATGGGTTTTGTATGTGTTATGGCACATCACATCATATTTAATTATATATACTTTGTAAACCATATCATAAGTTTCATAATACGATGACTTGCTATTTCAAAATTTACAGAGTTTGGGTTTTGGCCATATGGCCTTATACGTGGTATTTTATGTATTGATCGTATATTATCCCTAAATTTTACACTTGTATGTTGTTATGTGTGTTGATACGAAGAGACCAAAATTTAAATAAATGGATTCGATTTTATAACGAATTCGTAGTGACAATTTTCATGTTTTATTTTTAAAACCTTCAAGAACATCAAGAACAATGGAAGTAAATGTGTTGATTTTGCAAATTATGTGTTGTAACTTGTTAAAAATCATGCTAGATGGGTTAAGTAATGATTATATATGTATTACAATGATTGGGTAAGTCTAAATTCGTGTAAAAATAACTAATTGGAAGTTATGGCCATATTCATGTATAATTTTACCTGTGATTGATTTTTGGCCTAATTTGGCCTTGTTATGTTCGCGAACTGCAGAACTGCAGAAAATGAGCTTGGGTAACCCCGCCCCCGACGGGCGTTACCAAACTACATTATCCCGCCCCGGCGGTCAAAAAAAATAAAAATAAAAAATAAAAAATAAATATTCGATGAAATTATTATTAAAATATTTATAAAATAAATTAAATATTTTAATTGAGATATTTATGGAATAAAATAAATATTCGATGAAAATTATTATTAAAATATTTATAAAATAAATTAAATATTTTAATTGAGATATTATGGAATAAAATAAATATTTGATGAAAATTATTATTAAAATATTTATAAAATAAATTAAATATTTTAATTAAGATATTTATGGAATAAAATAAATATTCGATGAAAATTATTATTAAAATATTTATAAAATAAAGTAAATATTTTAATTGAGATGTTTATGGAATAAAATAAATATTCGATGGAAATTATTATGAAAAAATTTATTCGAGTGTAATAATAGTAAGAGAAAGAAAATATTCTAATTTAATTAAGTAATTAAATTAGAAGGGTAATGATTTGTTAAATAAAGTAGTGTTTATACTAAATAATTAAGTGAAAATGTAACTAATGAATGTCGTGAATACATATGGTATGTGTGTAGGATTTGTGGTGAACGGAAGTAGTAATCGTTTAGCCTACGCACGAGGCAAGTTTCTTAACCCTACTAGTCATTATTGTTCAAGTTTATTATTTACCTCAAGTGAATTAGCATTACTATTATTCAAGTTCGAATGTTATATTAAAGATTTATTATCTTTTCAAAGAATGATTCAGTTATACAATAATTGTTCTATTGTATACTTCTTGAGATTATTATTCGAATTGAATATCATTATTGTTGAACCTTATTAGATTAGTGAACTTTATTGATTCAACTAGTCCTTAGTTGATGAACGTTCTAAATTTCAGAACCCTTATTGAATTATCCAAACCAAACTTCCTTTGGTGCGGATTCGAATGTCAAACTGAGATGAACAACCCTGTAAAGGGATTTATTTATGCGTTAGCGTTAAGATATTATGCACAGTAGGGTACTAAGGGCTGATCCCCCTAAGTACGAGAAGAAAGGTCCATAGTCTTATGACTGTTAAAGGTTTCAAGTATAACCCTTGTTAACCTAGGACATAGTTCAAGGTCTTATGACCCTCAGAATTCTTTTGATTCTTGTTATTCATTCTTGATTCAAAAGTTGAACTTTTATTCAGATGTTTTTAATTCACTCGCATGTTATTATACTGTTATTTCATTGTTATACTTGTGGGCAATAGTGCTCACTCTTGCTTTATAATAACATCGCAGTTAAGAATGAAAGAACCGATGAACCTTCCACTAGTAAAGGCAAGGGCAAATTTAGGAAGCGATGAAGACTTGTTATTTTTATTAGATGATGTATTTATGTTTAAGACTTGAGTTAATGATGTTATTTAAGACTTATTTGTTTATGATTCCGCACAGATATTTAAGGTTAGTTTAACCTGGGAATGTATTATTATTATTTGGATGTTGTAACCCTTAAGGGGAAGATTTTTATTCTATCTATTGCATGGTTTGCATTTATTATGGGTAGATAGATAGATGATATTTGTACAGTGAACACCAAATCCCGTGGAATCGAAGTACCCGGATTTGGGGGTGTCACAAGTTGGTATCAAAGCTGTAGGTTATGAACCTTAGGTGGGGGAACAACCTTAGGTAGTAGCCTTATAGAAAGAAGATAGTGATGGAAAACTCTTATCGAGTTATAAGAAATGAATTTATGTAATTTATTATAGATAATAAAAGACCTTATGTGTTTATGTGTTAAAGTATGCGTTAGATGATACGACTTAGTAACTAAAAGTTAAAAATTTTGTTGTCAGGATGTCAAATGTTGGAGAAGCTAGTCAAGCTGGGGAGGAAGAACCCCGAGTACTTATAGTACCTACAGAGGAGGAGCCCCGAGACATTCATGTCGTTAGGGAGCAGCTGGTACAGAGGGAGTCATCTCCATTGATCACCGTTGTTGGTTAGGAGCATGAGCCCGAGATTGATCCTGAGGAGGAATTTGTTGAGGAAGAGGAAAAGGAAAAGGAAGAAGAGGAGTTACCACGGTACACCATTGATGCTGAGATGTATGACACATTATATGACCGTAACGTAGAGTTACGAGATGAGGTCCAGGAATTGACTGAGCGAGCGGTTATTCAGCATATTCATCTAGAGCAGAAGGAGAGGGAGATTTCGACTCTTCACTCTCGACTGGCAAATGTAGAATGGGATTTGGTCCATGAGAAGGGTCAAACTGAAGATAAGACCGAGGAGATAGAGAAACTGAAGAAGGAACTGAAGGAAACCTCTGAAAGGCTAAACATAGCAGAGGAAGGCTGGGTAAGAGAATCGCGTCAAGCTGATTGTGCAGAGGATGATAGTCGTGCAAAGAAAGCGAAGATTGGGGAAACGTACTCTACACTTAACAAGGCAATGAATGAGACCCAAGTTCGAGTTTTGAGGTACCCAATTCAGTTCGAAGGACTACCATTATACATGATGGATCGCAGGACGATGCATCGCATCTTAGAAGAGGAGCGTAGCAGGGCTAATCAGTACCTTGATCGACAATGATATGATTTATTTAATTATGTGAAGAACTTAATTAGTTTTTTTTATGTAAATTCTGACGTGTTTATGAACGAAAGAATATTTGAATGTTTTAAATCCTGTGGATTCTTTATTCCAGGATAGTTGATGTAAATAGCAGTTATGCTATCGTTTAATGTTAAAACTTTGATTTGAATGCAAATATATCAAGTTGTTTGAGATGATGTGTTAAGTGATATGTTAAATTGTTGAGTAATGCCTTAACTATTTAGAGAAATAAATAAAGTCCTAATAAAGCGATTATTTAACAGAAAAATGCCGCCAAGGAGAAGACAACAACGTAACCGGCTCAGGAAGAGTCAACCAATAATAACAATTATGTCAACGCTAATCCCGTGCAGCAGTTGGTGAACTTACTGACTGGAGCCATGAATAACCAACCTCAAGCTCCACCAAACACAACATTTAAGGACTTCAAGGCGGTGGGACCGCCAGAGTTCAAAGGTTCCATGAACCTAATTGAGGCTCAAACGTGGGTTATGGAAATGGAGAAGGTTTTTGATGTCACTAGGGTTAGAGAAGACCAGAAGACCGCTTTTTGCAACGTTTATGTTAAAGTTTGAGGCTAGCTACTGGTGGCAAGCAAATAAAGTACGAGGAGGTGAAGGTGTAATTATGTGAGAGAGATTTAAAGAAATGTTTTTCGAAATGTATTTCCCAGCTAGTTCGCAGAATCAGATGGAAGTTCAATTTCTGGAACTGAAGCAGGGAAACATGAGTGTACCTGACTACGCGGCTAAATTCAACAAGTTAGCAAGGTTCACCCCGTATCAAGTACACACGGACGAAAGAAAAGCCAGAAGATTCGAGCAAGGACTAAAGCCTTAGGTGTACAGCAAGGTATCAATGTTTCGGCTAAACACGTTTGCTGGAGTACTGGAAAAGGCCATCCTCACCGAAGGAGGAAGCGATGCAGTGACCAAGTACAACCAAGATCAGAAGAAGAAGAAGAAGAAGAAGAAGAAGAAGAAGAAGGGAGAAGGTGAAATTAATAACAAGGCCAGTGGAAGTGGCACATGAAGTGGAAATTTTAATCAGAAGAAAAGGTGGAACGATAGCTCATCATCGGGGAATCAGCAAAGTAGTCAGAAGAAAAGAATCGAAGCATGCCCGACTTGCGGGAAAGCCCATCTGGGAGTTTATATGAAAGGAAAAAGAGTGTTCTACAATTGTGGACAGGAAGGCCACATAGCACCAAACTGTCCAAACCCAAAGAATGGTGCTTGTTTTACTTGTGGTTCGAAGGACCAGATGGCAAGAGATTTTCCCAAGCAGGGATCGGGAGGGTCAGGATCAGGAGGAAACTGGGGAAATAACAGTGGATATGCCTTAACCATCACCGGACCAACCGCAACAAACCGACCGACCGCTCGAAACTTTCAATATGACGGTGCAGGATGCAATCCAGTCTCGTGATGTGGTGTCAGGTATCATTCCGATCAATGAAATTAATGCTTATGTTTTATTTGATTCGGGTGCTACTTGTTCCTTTATATCCGAAGACTTTGCTAATAGTTTAGATTTGCTTATGGAAGAGTTGGAATATCCCATGAATATAGAAATTGCGAATAGGGAGATAATTCCTGTTAAGTATGTATTTAAGAACTGTAGAGTGGATATTAAGGGTAATATCATGAACGTAGATCTTATCCCTATTCGACTTGGGGAATTTGACGTTATTTTGGGAATGGACTGGTTATTCAATTACGGGGCTATAATTGATTGCCAAAAGAAGCGTATTAACCTTATGACTCCATCAAAGATTATGTTTTATGGTAGCAAGTCGCCTAGAAAAGAGAGTTGTCTGACGATGATGCAGGCCAGGAAGTTATTAAGACAAGGCTGTGTAGGATACTTAGCTTATATAGTCAACAGTCGAAAAGAGAATCTGAAGGTAGAAGAAATACCTATTGTGAGGGACTTCGTCGACGTATTTCCAAACGATTTACCAAGACTTCCACCAGATAGAGAGGTAGATTTCGTAATCGATTTGGCGCCCGGAACTGCTCCAATATTGAAGGCACCATACCGAATGGGACCATTAGAGATGAAGGAATTAATGGTACAACTACAAGAATTGTCGGACAAGAAGTACATTCAACCGAGCGTATCGCCGTGGGGAGCGCCGGTGTTGTTTATGAAAAAGAAGGATGGATCGATGCAACTCTGCATTGACTATAGAGAACTGAATAAGGTCACGATTAAGAACAAATATCCATTACCGAGGATCGACGACCTGTTTGATCAATTGAAGGGAGCGAGATACTTTTCCAAGATAAACTTGAGAAGCGGTTATCATCAATTGAAGGTGAGGCCGGAGGATGTACCAAAGACTGCGTTCAGAACACGATACGGTCACTACGAATTTTTAGTAATGTCGTTTGGTCTTACGAATGCTCCTGCAGCATTTATGGGACTAATGAATGGTGTGTTCAAGCTGTTTTTAGACAAGTTCGTAGTGTTATTTATAGAAGACATTTTGGTCTATTCGAAAACCAAAGAAGAACACGAAGAGCATTTGAGATTAACGTTGGAAGTATTGAGAAGGGAAAAGTTGTATGCCAAGTTTTCGAAATGCGAATTTTGGATTGAACGAGTGCAATTTCTTGGGCGCGTGATCGATAAAAACGGAATTTCGGTAGATCCAACCAAAGTCGAAGCCGTGATTAACTGGGATCAGCTAAGGACACCGTCGGAAGTACGAAGATTTCTTGGATTGGCAGGATATTATAGAAGGTTCATACAAGACTTTTCCAAGATCGCAACTCCGTTAACGAATTTAACTCGAAAAGCTGTGAAATTTGTTTGGACGGATAAGTGTGAGGAAAGTTTTCAAGAATTGAAGAAGAGGTTGAGTACGACCCCTGTGTTATCTCTTCCGGATGATACATGAAATTTTGTTGTTTATAGTGATGCATCACATAAAGGACTTGGCTGTGTGCTGATGCAAAATGGCAAAGTCACTGCGTATGCATCACGACAATTGAAGAATTACAAGAAGGGATATCCGACCCATGACTTGGAGTTAGCTGCAGTTGTTTTTGCTTTGAAAATTAGGAGGCACCATCTCTACGGGGAGAAGTGTGAAATATATACGGACCATAAGAGTCTGAAATATATTTTCACGCAGAAGGACTTGAATATGCGTCAAAGAAGGTGGTTGGAGTTAATTAAAGACTACGACAGTGAGATTTTATACCATCCGGGTAAGGCGAATGTCGTTGCCGATGCCTTAAGTAGAAAGGGTCAGGAGAAGTTGATGATGTTGACTGCTCAAGACGAGCTAATTACAGAAATGGAAAAACTGGAATTGGAAGTGAAGCATCCTATGGAGATTGATGAGAAAATATTTCAAATGCAATCTGTTATAACCCTACTGGATAAAGTCAAGGAGGCTCAGCTTCAGGACGAAGATTGTAAAAATGTGACAAAGAAGATATCTGAAGGAACCGAACCAAGATTTAAGATGGATAAGGAAGGAATACTGAGATTTGATAATAGAATTTGGGTACCGCCCGTTTAAGAGATTAAGGAAGATATTTTAAGCGAGGCTCATAATTCACGATATTCGATTCACCCTGGTAGTACCAAGATGTACCAAGATCTTAGACAACATTTCTGGTGGCCGAATTTGAAGCGTGATGTTGCAGAATGTGTTGTCAAGTGTTTGACCTGTCAAAAAGTGAAAGCGAAACATCAAAGACCGAGTGGATTGTTACAACCGTTAGAGATCCCAGAGTGGAAATGGGAACATATTACAATGGACTTCGTGGTTGGCCTTCCGACGACTCAGAAAGGCTACAACGCAGTATGGGTTATCGTTGACCGACTGACGAAATCTGCACACTTCTTTCCGATCAAAATAAGATTTAACTTAGATCAGTTGGCGAGGCTATACGTAAAAGAGATTGTTTCGAGGCACGAAGTTCTGGTATCAATTATTTCAGATAGGGATCCGCGCTTCACATCAAATTTCTGGAAACGTCTTTAGGAATGCATGGGTACGCAATTGTGAATGAGTACAGCTTACCAACCTCAAACAGACGGACAAAGTGAGAGAACGATTCAGACATTAGAAGATATGTTAAGAGCCTGTGTGATGGACTTTAAAGGAAATTCGGATGATCACCTACCATTAGTAGAGTTCGGCTACAACAACTAGTTACCACGCTAGTATAGGCATGCAGCCTTACGAAGCGTTATATGGCAGAAAGTGCAGAACTCCGCTTTACTGGAATGAAGTTGGTGAAAGACAATTGCTTGGGCCAGAATTGGTACATCAGACGGCAGAAATAGTCAAAATTATCCGAACACGACTGATGGCGGCTACAAGATCGATAGAAGAAATACGCTGATCCACATCGTAAAAATATCGAGTTTGAATCAGGTAGTTATGTTTTCTTGAAGGTCTCTCCTTGGAAGGGGAAGATCAGGTTCAGAAAGAAAGGGAAATTGAGCCCAAGATTCATTGGACCCTTTGAAGTACTGAGAAGAATCGGAGAAGTTTCGTATGAGGTAGCCTTACCTCCAGCACTCGAGAATGTCCACAACGTCTTCCATGTTTCTGTATTACGACCCTACAAGGCCGATTACAAGCATGTAATTGACTATGAACCCCTACATTTTGAGAAAGACTTATCTTACGAAGATATTCCTGTCCAAATTGTCGACCAAAAAGAACAAGTTCTCAGAAATAAAGTTATACCTTATGTTAAGGTAATTTGGAGGAACCACAACGCTGACGATGCTACGTGGGAACTTGAAGAAAATATGATGAAGAATTACCCTCATTTATTTACTTAATTATGTGTAACAGATTCTGGGGACAGAATCTTTGTAAGGGGGGAGAATGTAATGGTTCGAATTTATTGAGTCGTGATTCTGGGGACAGAATCCTTTTAAGGGGGGGGAAAGATGTGACGAACGAGAATTTTATAATTAATTTTAATATTTATTGAATTAAATAAATATTTTTTGATGATTTAATTATTAGATTAAATAATTAATTGTCGCAATTGTGGTAGATTAATTTAATTATATGTGTTACATTTATTAAATTAATATGGAGAATATTTATTATTCAAGTATGTAATTATGTCAGCTTATTGAATTAAATGAATTATTTAATTAAGCATGATGTTATTCTAAATAATTAATTTATTAATTAGAGATTTAATAATTTAATATAATTAATTAATGAGAAAATTAAATATATGACTATATGAATTTATGAGAAGTTATTATATTTTATTTATATTAAAAAAGATATATGAATTATTGTGCAAGTGGGTGTGACATGAATTAAACTATATGATAAAGCTTTATTAAATTAAAGGAGTTTTGAAATCTATTATGTTAACCAAACATGGCCTTAGTGGGGGTTACTAGCAGTTACCCATGACTGGGTTAACTGACCATTATTGCGCGTCAGTCGAGTTCTTATAATACGACGTTCTCTTTTCTTTTCTTTTGTTATTCTAAGTCTGGAAGAGCAGAGAAGGAGAGAGATTGAGAATTTATCAGAGAAAATTTGTGAGAATTAGAGATATTGTGAGTGTGTAATCATCAGGTAATTGTGAAAGGATCATCTTGGATCACCTCTTCTTAATCTATACTCTGGGTAATTTCTCCAAACCAAATTTTATTTTTACGTTATTTGAGTTTTATAAATATGGCTTTCATTCATACTGTAAAGCCTCTGTAATTGAGATAGGAGTAATGATTATGGGTTTTGTATGTGTTATGGCACATCACATCGTATTTAATTATATATACTTTGTAAACCATATCATAAGTTTCATAATACGATGACTTGCTATTTCAAAATTTACAGAGTTTGGGTTTTGGCCATATGTCCTTATACGTGGTATTTTATGTATTGATCGTATATTATCCCTAAATTTTACACTTGTATGTTGTTATACATGTTGATACGAAGAGACCAAAATTTAAATAAACGGATTCGGTGTTATAACGAATTCGTAGTGACAATTTTCATGTTTTATTTTTAAAACCTTCAAGAACATCAAGAACAGTGGAAGTAAATGTGTTGATTTTGTAAATTATGTGTTGTAACTTGTTAAAAATCATGCTAGATGGGTTAAGTAATGATTATATATATATATTACAATGATTGGGTAAGTCTAAATTCGTGTAAAAATAACTAATTGGAAGTTATGGCCATATTCATGTATAATTTTACATGTGATTGATTTTTGGCCTAATTTGGCCTTGTTATGTTCGCAAACTGCAGAACTGCAGAAAATGAGCCTGGGTAACCCCGCCCTCAGCGGGCGTTACCAAACTACATTACCCCGCCCCGACGGTAAAAAAAAATAAAAATAAAAAATAAATATTCGATGAAAATTATTATTAAAATATTTATAAAATAAATTAAATATTTTAATTGAGATATTTATGGAATAAAATAAATATTCGATGAAAATTATTATTAAAATATTTATAAAATAAATTAAATATTTTAATTGAGATATTATGGAATAAAATAAATATTTGATGAAAATTATTATTAAAATATTTATAAAATAAATTAAATATTTTAATTAAGATATTTATGGAATAAAATAAATATTCGATGAAAATTATTATTAAAATATTTATAAAATAAAGTAAATATTTTAATTGAGATGTTTATGGAATAAAATAAATATTCGATGGAAATTATTATGAAATAATTTATTCGAGTGTAATAATAGTAAGAGAATGAAAATATTCTAATTTAATTAAGTAATTAAATTAGAAGGGTAATGATTTGTTAAATAAAGTAGTGTTTATACTAAATAATTAAGTGAAAATGTAACTAATGAATGTCGTGAATATATATGGTATGTGTGTAGGATTTGTGGTGAACGAAAGTAGTAATCGTTTAGCCTACGCACAAGGCAAGTTTCCTAACCCTACTAGTCATTATTGTTCAAGTTTATTATTTACCTCAAGAGAATTATCATTACTATTATTCAAGTTCGAACGTTATATTAAAGATTTATTATCTTTTCAAATAATGATTCAGTTATACAATAATTGTTCTATTGTATACTTCTTGAGATTATTATTCGAATTGAATATCATTATTGTTGAACCTTATTAGACTAGTGAACTTTATTGATTCAACTAGTCCTTAGTTGATGAACGTTCTAAATTTCAGAACCCTTATTGAATTATCCAAACCAAACTTCCTTTGTTGCGGATTCGAATGTCAAACTGAGATGAACAACCCTGTAAAGGGATTTACTTATGCGTTAGCGTTAAGATATTGTGCACAGTATGGTACTAAGGGTTGATCCCCCTAAGTACGAGAAGAAAGGTCCATAGTCTTATGACTGTTAAAGGTTTCAAGTATAACCCTTGTTAACCTAGGACATAGTTCAAGGTCTTATGACCCTCAGAATTCTTTTGATTCTTGTTATTCATTCTTGATTCAAAAGTTGAACTTTTATTCAGATGTTTTTAATTCACTCGCATGTTATTATACTGTTATTTCATTGTTATACTTGTGGGCAATAGTGCTCACTCTTGCTTTATAATAACATCGCAGTTAAGAACAAAAGAACCGATGAACCTTCCACTAGTAAAGGCAAGGGCAAAGTTAGCAAGCGATGAAGACTTGTTATTTTTATTAGATGATGTATTTATGTTTAAGACTTGAGTTAATGATGTTATTTAAGACTTATTTATTTATGATTCCGCACAGATGTTTAAGGTTAGTTTAACCTGTAATTGTATTATTATTATTTGGATGTTGTAACCCTTAAGGGGAAGATTTTTATTCTATCTATTGCATGGTTTTCATTTATTATGGGTAGATAGATAGATGATATTTGTACATTGAACACCAGATCCCGTGGAATCGAAATACCTGGATTTGGGGGTGTCACAGATACCGTGATAATAATTGAGTCAATAATATGAGAGATATGATGCAGCAATTACTGCAGCAATAATTGAGTATAACTGAGTGACTTCTCACGTAAGCATCAATAATCGATACAGTGTGTTACTATGCAACCACGCGTATTACTATACTTTTACTACCGGGTAGTTTAGCAGTTTTAACGATAACACTTTCGCTGTTATTTTTATAAAATAATAATTCTGTCATTTTCTAAATACGACAATACTTCCGTTGTGGGGTCCACCAATAATTGTGTCGTTGTACGAATATTCCCTATTAAAATAAATATTCCCCGACCAATCAAATATTATATAACCACTTGCTTACTTTGCAAAATTTGTAAATATTACCCACAACTATAACATTATATCACATCCACACCATAATATTCAAAAATATATTTCGAGAAAATTATTCTTTATTCATAAAAGTTGGGGTCTTACACTCCAGGTAACCTTCGTACATGGGAAGCCATGCATCTAAGTCATAATAGATATGACTCGAGAATTATCATTGGTTGACCCAATAGACCCCAAAGAAAAATGAGAAGATTGCTATCATGTTCTTTCCAATGGTGAGTCTTCTCTTGACATATAATTATCTCCATTGTATATAGGTAGTGCTCGTAGATATAATCAGCAAGTGGATGTGCACAACCATGTCTTATGATAACACGAAGTTGTAGGTCATTATACATCTTGTATGATAGTGACAAAACACCCTTCCAAAGTTGGATTTATCTCACCTTATTTAGTTTACCAAAATCAACAGTTAAATGACGTATAAAATACGACACACTTATCTAAAATTCTCAATAAAATTATTTCCATACTGTTTTATGGAAACCTCAATAGCTATCGACCATTGTTCTATTCACCTGTTACCCCAGCTCGACCCAGTTACACTCTTATTACCTAAAAGGAATTGTAAAACAAAAGGGTGAATACAACTAGCCCAGTAAAGAATATCACGACTAAAGATAATTAATTAATCTATAGCCTTTATCAGTAATGAATCATAGATTTAGAATATATGGTAGATGATAAAACTTTTCAACCATAGTTACAGCGGAACGACCAATCCATTAGAATAGTCAAATAGACCTTAAAGTCTTCTCCACGTTAAAAGTCCACCAACAATGTTTTAACCCTGTAAAATAAATCAACAATTCTTGTCCACAATCTTGTGAATAACTCATAATCATAATTGTAGTTCTAAATTCCCCTTCTCATCCAGGACGAAGATAATTTTCATCACCTGTCTTTACCTGAGACATCAAAGATCATGGTTATACCAAATCACAGTTCATGTTCATAATCATAATAATAAATTTATCTTTGCACTACGGGCCAAACATATTCATCAATAGTTCATCTTTGTACTACATGCCAAATATATTCAAAAACAGGTCATCTTTGCACTACGGGCCAAATATATTCAACAATAGGTCATCTTTGCACTACGGGCCAAAGATATTCATCAACAATTCATCTTTGTACTACAGGCCAAAGATATTCATATCTCAAAGAAATATATAATCATTTCAGAATTTATATAAACAATAATTATAACCATGTTAATCAATTCACCTTTACACTTAAGTAAAAGATATTCAATTATAAATTTAATGGTCATGATCATACCATTCGACAATTCATCTTTGCACTACTGACCAAAAAGAACCCATAGTGACGATCATACCAATAATCTACCCATCTTTACACTCCAGTGAAAGAGAAATTTCAACACTAGGGTTATAAAATGTTATATATGATAAAAAAAATAATATAATCAAAATATGAATTTAATTTTAAGAGTAAGATTCATAAATCAACGATAATTTGGTCAAAAAAAGAAACCAATTTTGTCGTGAATAGTTTCTCGTGAATAGTAACTCATGAATAGTAACCCGTGAATAGTAAGCCGTGAATAGTACTCCGTATTTATAAATAGTATCGTATACGTGAATAGTACCCATGAATAGTACTCCCTGAATAGTACTCATAAAAGGAAAATACAAAAGAAAATAATATTTCATGACGAGTACAAAAGAAATGATATCTCATACGAGTATAACAGAATATACGAAACTGTAAATGGATTTTCACCCGCCATGCGGTAATCCACGTAGGCAGATCATTTTCATAATTTAATAAAGAATGAATACGAAGGGTCATTCACCATGCATGCTATAATCCGCGTAGACATGTTACTCCCACAGATTAATAAAAATGAATACGAAGGGTCATTCACAATGTATGCGGTAATCCGCGTAGACAAGTTATTACAACAAAATAATAAAGAATGGAATAACAAAAGGATTTCACCATGCAGTAGTCCACGTAGATAGGTTATTCCAACAGAATAATAAATAATGTAATAACAACCCTTACGAGTATTGAAAGAAAATAACTCTCTTCATGAATACAAAAGAAATAATACCCCTTATGAATACAACAAATAATATCCCTTACAAATACAACATAATAATACCCCTTACGAATACAACATAATAACACCCCTTACCATATTAAAATAACATCACATACGAATACAAAAGAAATAACACCCCTTACCTTAATAAAAAGTTGGAGACTGCACTAGTGTAATAGCAGAATAGTCATCTTCTTTCTCTCTATAGTTTCTCTCTCTAGAGTTTCAGTGAATTCGTAAGAAATAATGAAGGAATAAGCTTCTATTTATAGGAAAAAGGATTGAATAGTAACTAATTCATGAAAGGCCCAGATTAATTTACTTTTAAATGGATGGTCCATATTGATTTACTATTAAAACATAGAGCAACGGTCCATACTGATTTAAAAAGTTTAACGGTATTTACCACCTGGTATTTGAAAAGTTTAACGGTAAAAGTTTTGTTGTTATTTTTTATAAAAAGATTATTTTTGTCGTTTTCTATCTACGACAATACTTCTGTTATGGGTTCCACCAATGATTGTGTCGTCATACGAATATTTCCTGTTAAAACGAATATTCCCCGGCACAACGAATATTTTTATATCAATTTGCTTACTTTGCAAAATTTTCAAATATCACCCTTAACTTTAACCTTTTATCAATTTAACCATTTATTAAATAGAAAAATTGAATACTTTTATTTCATAAATTTTGGGGTCTTACAATGGAACCTGGATTTGGGACCATTACAAATGCTTCTTTAGATTTTATGTTTTAATATTTAGAAATGTTAAGTCTTATGTTATTTAGTGATCTGGGTTGATAAAACATTGTTTCATAACATCTAAATGCCTTAAAATGAAGAAAGTAGCAAAATATCCAAAACTAAAATTTTTGGTCTGACAGTCGAATGTTGGATCCTCTAAATCTTACCCTTTTTTGTCGTTAGATCTGTTTTAAGAATCATAGTAATATTAAGCCATGAAGTTAACAATCTGGAACTAAAATCATACTAATAGGATCACTGTTTTGCAATTTATTGATGGTCAAAACTCGTAGACTGATCACATAAATGATTTTTTGAAATTTCCAGAAAACGTATAAAAGTTTGACAAGCGTCTAACAATGTTTTGACTGGCCTAGATCTTTCCTTTGTGATATTGTTAGGGTAATCTATTATCACTCTTTTGAACCTTGACATGCATACTACAAACCTATATCATTAAATAACCTAAACAGTACATAGAATGCAAGTTATTAACGATCAAAAAGCATTGACTTGGCATTAACCAAACATTTTTGGAATTTTTATAAACGTGACGAATAGGTTGATCAAGTAGTTTGACCAATCATATCTTCCTGTCATGATGTATTTAGATCCCAAACTTGGTATACAATTGTAGAATTACATGAATACAACAACCTAGAACAAGTTAGGCATCCAAAAGGATAACTAATTAGAAGTTATACCCAGTCAAACTAGCCTCCAAGGCATTGACTGATTATTCATCATCAGACGAAGAACATCAACAACATTGCTTTCTGACTGTCGCGATAGCTTTAGCGACAGGATTAAATAAAAATAGATGATAATAATTAAAATAAATTAGAAATAAATAGTAAATAATTATTAATAATTAAGTTTTAAAATTCATTTTAAGTTATATTAAATAACTTTTAACATTTTGATATAAATCTTATTAATAATTTAATATATTTAAATATTAATGATAATAAATTCATTTAAGAATTTGATTAAATAAATTATTTAAAAATAGCATTAATATTTTAAAAATTATTATAAATGATAATTAAATTATTTAAAAATTATTATAAGCTTTTAAAAATATTATAAGTGAAAATTAAATTATCTAAAATAATATTTAAGATTTTAAATAAAGTTTTATTGATAAATTAACACGTTTAATTATCAAATAAAGCGATCAAGATACTGAATCGACACCAAAACTAAACCAGACTTAAATAGTTTGATTAGATACATGTTATTATAATTTCTAACGACCGTTAGTAATATGTTCTAACATATTTAGGTTATGTAACATCTTCAAATAACATTAACTAAACGTTCTTCGCACAAGAAAGTCTTCTAGTCCTTTTTACATCTATTGTACGAACTCGTTTAAATATTTTGTTCGTGTTATCTATTGTTGGGAAGTTATTACTTTTTTGTTCAAGCATAACTTAATGAAATGAACTATTATTTGCGTGAATTTGATTTGATATCAAAGTATAAACTGAGTAGAAACCAATAATGTTTGGCACGATATATATACTAAAACTATTTACCTCTTTTTATAAGAGTGATGATTGGGCAGATATATAATAACCAATGTTTATAGGCAGTACTAAACTGACCTTCGTGTATCTGGGACACTGTTATTAGGATGATATGTATACTCTTAGGATATAAATAGGTTGATCCCCTATTAAATATCTGAACTAATGACTCCTAAGTTTATATGACCTCTGGGAATGATTACTATGTTCGGTTGAATAGATCAACCTCTGATTTCTAAGTTTTTATGGCTGACAGAATCTAGAATATGTGTGGTTTGACAAACAACGCTCAATTTATATGTATGTAAAATATTTGAACTAAATGTTCATTCAATTCAAATACATTGTGAGTATAACTTGTTAAATGTTTAAAACTTGCTGAGCCTTTTGTAGCTCATCCTTGCAAATATAATTTCTTTTGCAGCGTTAAATGATAATCCCGGATGTTC
Source organism: Panax japonicus (assembly GCA_020205505.1). NCBI lineage: Eukaryota > Viridiplantae > Streptophyta > Magnoliopsida > Apiales > Araliaceae > Panax > Panax japonicus. The sequence continues at coordinate 62,896,666 of CM035093.1, forward strand.
CAACACACAGCTCAATGGATAATCAGTTTAATGTTTTTGCTCAAGCATTTTCATACTTTAATCTAATAACAATACGATCTTTGAATCTATGTAACTGAACTTAAAGTTATGAAATATATTATCACCTATTGTTACATCAATTAAATTTTACTTACATTTTTAGATAATTTAGTAGTACTGATTTAGTATAGTATCCATATGAACTATACATCTAAATGAGGGTAGTGAATGATTTTTGGAGTTCTTTAAGCACTAAGGATGCGCCCCTCAGTTCCAAAAACAATCTTATCTTTAATACTGTGAATATCAAATAGATATGAACTATTGATATGAAAGAGATATCCATGAGATATAAATCTATTCATTCAAGTGAGGGTATCAAAACACAGTAATTATTTTGACAAGAACTACTATCTGTTATAGGATATTATGAACCTCGGATAGATAGAAGTTATATATTATGGAATATTAAGAGACGTGAGCACCAAATATGCTATAAGGACTGTAGAGAGTTTTGGAGCGTCACACTCCCACTAGCATTAGAGTTCCATAAGGTGATCCAGCGTATCTAAGAAGAAATCTTTAAGGGACTCACATTGTGGGAGAAGAAAGATCTTCAATGCATAATCTATGGCCAAGAGGTTCAATAGAGGAGATTCGAAGAAAAGAAGCTGAAGACAAAGCTAGATATGAGAGGATAGTTGAATTTGAAAAGAAATGCATATCGAAGGAAAAGAGAGGAATGCAATAGTTTTGTATATGTAAAGGTATAAGTTTTTTTTTCTTTTCAATCGTATATGTTGCAAATTATCATACTCTGTACAAAAATACTTATACATCAATAAATTCATTTTTTTGCTCTACTAATATAGTTTATTATTATATATTAATTAATTCATGTTCATTTTTAGTATCAATGCATTGTAAAAATGATGAATGCTTTGAAACTACTTGTTTTTTCATCATCAAATAGAGGGAGATTGTTAGAGTTTGCATTTTAATTTGATAATGATATATTTAAAATATATTTACTCAATACCTTTTTTAAAATTCTTGATGAGATCGTAATGTACAAGGACTTAGAATAGAAAAGATCAATTGTGTTAGGTTGATCTTTAAAGCTAAAGTGATGTATAGATGATAATATCTAAGGGATCATAATATATTATTAAACGATCATAAAGCTGCTCTATCTTATCGTAGAATAAAGATGTAATTGTAGAGTAAGCTATATATTCGTAGAGTATCTAATAGGTGGTCGAAGATCCTGAATACTCTTCGTAGAGTTCACTCCAGATTGTATAGTGAACAGAAGATCTCAAAGTGAATACAAGTTCGTAAAGCTAAGAGAAATTCGCAGAGTCTGCTCAAACATCGTAGAGCAGATCGTAGAGGGCATTATCGTAAAGTGTCTCATTTCTCGTAGAGCTCAAGTCTTATAGCAAGTTGATGAGTAGGTTTTATACATATGAATCTGATATTATTAAACTTAATTATAGCTGTCTTTAAGTGTTTTAGTATCTTTTTATGTGTTTTTGCATTTATTTCTTTTAGGTTGCAGCTGGAGGGACAAATTGATCATTTGGTAGAAGAAAAAGATCAAAAATCATTAAAGTTAGAGTTAAGTGGCATTTTTGTAAATATATGGTCCTGGTCAAACGCTTAGACACTTGGATTTGTACTAAGTTGAGCGCATAGTTGGATTTTTCTACTACTGAGTTATTTTTGAAGCCAATTAGGATTCTTGAGGAAGGTTTTGGACTAATACAAATAGAGAAGACTTTAGAAAAGACGTATTGAGCAATTATCAAGATAATCACAGAGAGAACAACGAAGGAAAACACGAAGGAGGATTTCAAGGGTTGAAGATCAAAAAGAGAGTTTTGGAGCAAATTCAGAGTTTTTTCTTCACTTCTCTAGTTTTATCTTTTGTAATTACCTAGGATGTTTGGATTATTAATCTGGATGATGTTTTTCTTTATTATTATTATCATGAACTAAACTTAATTAAGATTGTAACAGAACTTGGTATGTAATTTAAATTAAACATTCCAGTTGAATGAAAGTTGGTTTTTATTTAATTGTTTATTATATCTTTTGCTTATTGATTAATTTTTTGGCCAGCAATTACTGTGATAATCTATATAAAATTAGAAGATGAAATATAGATTTAGATCTGGATATAACAACATATGTTCATATAATCTGATTAGGGTTAATATGATTAGCATGTAGGATAGGAATATACATATGTGTCTTTTGTATCCATCGAAAGAATTTGTGCGTAAAACCCTAATTAACTTGATTCACATAGGAATATAGTGAGTTGATTAACTGGGGTGTTCCTTATAATTTTGCATCTTAAAGATCGAGTTTAGGAGGATTTGTTCACGTGTCTTTGGAAGGAGTGTGTGAGCACTATAAAACATTCTTGGATTAATGATTCATATTAATTAATTGATTTAAATGGAAAGTAATTTGATTTAAATGAAATACCAAGGAAAGTTGTAATCTTAACTTGTTAAATCTGCAGTTACTCTTGTGAAGTTTTGATTTTAATTATTAGTTTTGTTAAGTTTAATTTTCAAATCACAAACAATATTTTATAATTTAAAATAGGATTAATTGCATTGGAATTAGTAATTGCTAAATATTAGTTTATTTCCTCGTGGGAACAATATCCTTGCTTGCGGAATATTACAAACGAACGAATATACCTGTGCGTTAAATGCTATTAAGAAATTAGGCAACAAGTTTTTGGTGTTGCTGCCGGGAAAATTAGTTTAATATTTTGTCCTTATTAAATTCAATGAAATTAATCTTAATTTAAACATTTATTTTATTTTATTTTTCTCTCTAGTATAATTCCTTTTCAGGTACCATGAACAACTATGACTATCATTGGTCATATTCGAGAATGACTCGGCCAAGGGAGGTAGAGAATTATGGACTCGATGAATTGTTAATACAATTTGGGACACTTTCGAGGAAGATTGACGCTTTACCAACACAACTTATTCAAAGTGTAGCGATGATATATGAGTATTGTGGTGAAAACCATCCAACTCATCAATGCGCCATCAGTTTCGAGTCTTTACAATATAGTGGCAACTTTGGCGATTGCCCCAATAATTATGAATATTCCAATAATTATCATCATGAGTGGGGGAATCCACTAAATTTTTCATGGAGCGATGACAATCTAGCCCAACACTTTGCTCTATGCCAATCATCCACTCTTGAATTATAATTTCAAGTTTTAATCATGAAGATGAAAGGATTTTAAACTTGGAGGGGCTTATTTCTAAGTTCATGGTTTTGATTGAGGAGTAGACGAATAGTCAGGAGATGTCGATTCAAAATCTTGAGAACCAGGTGGGATAACTTTTCAAAGCCATCTTCAATCGCCCTCAAGGTGAAGTGTCAAGCAACATGGTTCGCGAGACTGATGAATTGCCCATGCTAAATCTGGAACCGGATGTGCCAAAAGAAAAGGATGTGGAAAGGGAGGACACAAGTGGTGAGCATGAAAAGAAGGTCACTAAAGATCTAGCCTTGAGTTCCGACATAGATGAACTAATTTTGATAGTGCTTCATATATCTTCTCCACCAAAGTTTAAGGATCTGGCTAGATTTGCAATCTCGTGCTCAATTGATAGTTAATTTTTTGATAAAGCTATATATGACATGGAAGCTAGCTTAAAATTGGTACCGTGGTGTGAAGAGAATTTGAAGAGAGATGAAGAACCAGTTGTTCTAAAAAATCTTCAACGTAAAAATTCGTTCACAGATACAATTCGAAAAATTCCTAGTTATTTGAAGGTTGTAGAAGTGAATCTACCTATAAAGAACAAGCTAGGTGAATTTGAATAAATAACCTTTACTGATGGGAAACTCTCGGAAGTTACGTTATTAGTAATGGATGGAGGATTCCTCAATTTTTGAAGGAGAATTGGATAGATGTAATAAATATTTCGATATAATTAAATAAGAAATTTTGCGTATAATTTTTTTTAAATAAAGGTGAGAATATGTGGAAGGTAAAGCGTATGTATATATATGATAAATAAAAATTTATTTATTACATGAATTATTTCCAATAATTTATTTATTTTTAAGAATTATTGATCATTGTAAATTATATTCTTATAATAAATTAAGTTTATAGTAAAAATATTTTTATTGTTTATTTTCTAACAAAATATGATTATTGTATTATTTAAATAATATATGAAATGATTATTAAAATTATTACAATAACTATTTTATTATATGAATTTCTTCAGATTAGTTAAGTTAATTATTTTAACTTAATTAATAATGGTATTTTGAAAGTTATGTCAGATATGGATTGAAAACCCTAATTTTGGATTTTGAATAAGGAATGAGAATATTAATATAATATTAATTATATTTCAGTGCTATAAATATGTACTGTATGTGTATTGATAATGGTTGGTCAATTATGGTGTAACAGTAGAAAACCATAGCAATACTTTGATAAACCCTAATTTGAAAGTCAAATAAGATTTTAAGATTTCTTAAGTGAATTGTGTTATATGATTAAGGACAAGTAGTATAGATTTTAAGGTTAATTAGGGAAACCCTAATTATTAGAAACCCTAATTTGCTAATTGGAAACCGTAATCGCTAATTTAGTAATCTTAATGCTAATTAATAAATCTTTAATCTAATTTCCATGTTCTATGTAATTAGGAAACTAAGCATGATTAATAAATCCTAATTTCCATTTTTAGTAAACTAAATTTAAATTTTAAACATAATTAGAAAATCCTAGAAAATCAATTTTTAAAAAAACCTTAGGGTTAAACCGAAGGGTTAAAACCTAAGGGTTGGGACAAATGATAAGTTAGCCATTAAAATTTTAAGCCAAAAGACCAATATGCCCTTTTGCACATTCTTTATTAGTTTCTTGTAGATCTTGCCATATTTTGAGTTGGTGAACAACTCTAGATATCCTCTATGAGACCCTGAATTTTATGAAATGAAAGTATTCAATTTTCTTATTATTATTTTATTTAGTAAATGGTTAAATTGAGAAAGGGTTAAAGTTAAGGGTGATATTTGAAAATTTTACAAAGTTAGCAAGTTGTTATTTGTTTGGTCGGGGAATATTTTTTTTATCAGAGAATATTCGTACGACGGCATAATCATTGGTGGACCCCATAACGGGAGTATTGTCGTATTTAGAAAATGACAGAATTATCTTTTTATAAAAATAACGGCGAAAGTGTTACCGTTAAAACTGTTGAACTACCCGGTAGTAAAAGTACAGTAATACACGTGGTTGCATAGTAACACACGGTACTGATTATTGATGCTTACGTGAGAAGTCACGCAGTTATACTCAATTATTACTACAGTAATTGTTGCATCATATCTCTCATATTATTGATTCAATTATTGTCACAGTATCATCTGCATAATATGTTATATTATTAAATCAATAATTGAGACGGTAAAGTTATTCATATTATTATTTGTAATATTGACAATGTCTAAAAGTTCTATCAAGGAGAGGTTTGGTCACATAATTGCGCGCCAATAAGGAGAAATCCTTATCGGAAAGCCCCTCTTTCCTAGGAACGACCTGGTTGTTAAATATTATGAATTATAATATTAATGATGAATAAGTTCGTGTTGATTAAAGATGAAATTGATAGTTCCATTGTGTTGGAATTATTAGTGTTAGTGAAAATTGACATTTATTTCGATAATAATTGATGTCTGGAGGTTATATTGACCAATCGGGTAATTAACCGAATAAATGAGCAATTAATTGCTATTGATTCACATGATTATAACTATTTGTTCACATGTGTGTACTATTGATTCACATTCATTTACTATTAGGGGAGTTGGTGTAAGATTGATAATACTTGCTTGACTAAGTTAAAAATGGAGGTATAGATGGAGGTACTATAGTGTAATTCGTATTTTCACATGATTAGAACTATTGAGTCACATGATTTACTATTGATTCACATGATTTACTATTAGGGGAGGTGGTGCAAGTTTGATAATACTTGCATGACTAAATTAAAAATGAAGTAAAAGATGAAAGTATTATACTGTAATATTTTGATCCCCAAAATGTGCAATTATTGAAACTATATTTTTCTATAAATAGAAGCTCATTCCTTCATTGTTTTTCACCAATTAACTAAGTCTCACAAGAACAATTATTATAGAGAGAGAAGCTATAAAGAGAAAGAAGAAACAAAGTCTGCTACTTTATTATTCCAGTATCTAGTCTTCTTCTGAGGTAAGGGATATCATTATTGTGTAAGGGGCTTTATTCTTTCGCATTCATGAAGAGAGTTATTTTCTTTCAATACTCGTAAGGGTTGTTATTCCATTCTTTATTATTATGTTGAAATAACCTGTCTATGCGAAGTACCGCATACATGGTGAAATTCTCCTGTTATTCCATTCTTTATTATTCTATTGGAATAGTCTGTTTGTACGGTCTATCGCATGCCTGGTGAATTCTGTTGTTATTCCATTCTTTATTATTTTGTTGGAATATCCTGTCTGTGCGGATTATGCATGACCTGGTTCCATTCTTTATTATTCTATTTGAATATCCTATCTGTGTGGATTACGAATAATCTGGTTCCATTCTTTATTATTTTGTTAGGAATAACCTGTCTGTGCGGTCTGTCGCATGCATGGTGAATTCTTATGTTATTCCATTCTTTATTATTTTGTTGGAATAACCTGTGTATATGGATTACCGCATGCATGGTGAATGATCCTTTGTATTCATTCCTTATTAAATTATGAAAATAATCTGTCTACGTGGATTATCGCATGACGGGTGAAAATCCATTTGCAGTTTCGTATATTCTATTATACTCATCTGGGATATCATTTCTTTTGTACTTGTCATAAAATATCGTTTTCTTTGGTATTTTTCTGTTACGAGTTACTATTCACGGGTTACTATTCACCCAGTTACTATTCACTCTAGTATTATTGACTCGGGTATTCGGGGCAATTTTTGTGCCGGAGTACTATTCACGAGTTACTATTCACCCAAATTACTATTCACCCGAATATTATTCACTCGGGTATTTGGGGTACTTTTCATGCCGGGATACTATTCACGAGGTACTATTCTCGAAGTACTATTCATAGAGTACTATTGCGGGGTACTATTTACCCGAGAAATATATTTCTTTTCTGTTCAAATTATTTTTGGTACATGAATATTATTCTTGAATTTTACTCCACAAAGAAGTATCATGTTGACAATTTAGATATTTTTAAACACTAGATAAATTTAAAGTCTTTAATATTTATCCTTAATTTCGTTTGATTAATGCTTATATTATTGGCATCATCCTCATGCTTATATTATGATGAAAGCCATCTTTGGATTACGTGCAAAGATAGACTGTTGATTATTGGTTTTACAGTTGTATATCTTTGGCTTACGTGCAAAGATGGACTGTTGATTATTGATTTTACAGTTGTATATCTTTAGCTTACGTGTAAGGATGAACTATTGAGTGATGAGTATCTTTTGCTTATGTGCATAGATGAACTGTTTATTGGTATTACGACCATGGATCATTCGGTATAATCATAACCCGTAATATTATAGATGAGGTGGTAAAAGTCCACATTGGCCCGTAGTGCATTGATGGACAGTTATTGGTATGATTATAACCAGGGATTATTCGGTATAATCATGACTATTGATGATTACATGAATATCCTTGGCCGTAGTGCAGGGATGATTCGATGATGTGGATTATTTATTAAGCTGAGTCTCAGTGATAAAATATTTAGTATACACTTTTAATTCGTAAAAGATAGTAGATATCATGCTCTACTTGACTCTTCTAAAATACAGTTGTATGTCTTTGGCCTGTAGTGCAAAGATGAATTGTTAATGAATATCTTTGGCCGTAGTGCAAAGATGAATTTATTAGTATGATTATGAGCAGGAATTGTGATTTGGTATAACCATGATTTTTGATGTTTCAGGTAAAGATAGGTGATGAAAATTATCTTCGTCCTGGGTGCGAAGAGGAATTTAGAATCACAATTATGATTATGAATTATTCATATGATTGTGGACAGAAATTGTTGATTAATGTTACAGGGATAAAACATTATTGGTGGAATTTTAACATAGAGAAGATAATAGACCTGATGGTCTATTTGACTCTTCTAATGGATTGCTCGTTCCGATGAAACTATGGTTGAAAAGTTTTATCATCTACCATATGTTCGAAATCTCTGATTTATTACTAATGAAGGCTATTGATGATGTAAATTATCTTTAGTCATGATATTCTTTACTGGGATAGTTATGCTCACCCTTTTTACTTCACAATTCCTTTCAGGTAATAAGAGTGTTGCCAGGTCGAGCGGGGATAACAGGAGAATAGAACGGTGGTATATAGCTATTGAGGTTCTACCTAAATAGTATGGAAATAATTTTATTGAGAACTTTAGATAAGTGTGTCGTATTGTATACGTCATTTGATATTTAATTTTGGTGAACCGAATAGGGTGAGGTGAACCCAACTTTGGAAGGGTGTTTTCCCACTATCATACAAGATGTCTAATGACATACAACCTCGTGTTATCATAAGACAGGGTTGTGCACATCCACTTACTGAGTATATCTACGAGCACTACCCTATATGATCTTGGACTTTGATTGAAATATAATTTTCAATTGCAGACAGTGGAGATAGTTATATGTCAAGAGAAGACTCACCATTAGAAAGAACATGATAGTAATCTTCTCATTTTTCTTTGGGGTCTATTGGGTCAACCAAGGATAATTCTGTGGATATATGATATCTATCATAACCTTGACGCATGGCCTCCCATTTACGAAGGTTTCCTTGAGCACTTTCCAAAGATTTTAATTTCTAAAACAGTTTTTGACTATAATTTTATGTAAAGTGCCATTGTAAGGTTGTGATCGAGGAACCATGAGAGTACATACATTTGAATTAAAACTCACAGTTTAACTGTGGTCGTATTCTGCACGACAGTTGAACAGTTGTATAAATGAAGTTTGTAAATGATTTTTATAGTGTGATATCTGGCGACTCAGAATGGGTCGTGTGGACCTATCTTGGGGGCGTCACATCCTCACATGCTAAAAACTCCAGCAAATCAGCCACAACATCTCAGCCATATACACTGTCTCAATAATATATATAGATCAAGAGAGAGAAAAATCATATTTAAGCTCATTTGTTCAACAAATACTCAACAAAGTATCTCTCTCTCTCTCCAACCCTACGAAATTTATAAACATTTTATTCCCAAATCAAGTCTCTAGATTACCCATATCAGATCAAGAACCTTAGATTCAAGCATAGCTCAAAGTGAGGTATAAAACCCTAACCTAGAATCTGATCTTGCTTGATATGTTAGAAGTTATGATTTTGTGTTTTAATATGTTGTATGATGTGTAACTAAGTGATCTGAGTTGGTAAATGATAGATCTATAACATCTAGATACATGAATTTGATGTTTTCAAAAATCTGGAAAATTTTATAATGTTGTCTAATAACTAAATGTTAGACCTCATAGATCATTACTTGTTATTTTTTTGAATGTTTTAAATGTTTTTAGTTATAGTATGTCATGTGGGCTTTGATTTGGAACTCAAATCAGGGTCAGATCTGGTACAGATTTCAAGTTATGGGTGGTCAAACCTCGTTGATCGACTGTGACTGAGTAAATCTGGGTAACCCAGAACTTGCCCAGAAATGCCTGACAAGAAGTTCAAGGGCTCAGATCTTTTAGTTGTTTGTAGATTTGTTATTTCCGTTGTATCTAGGTTGTAGTTTGGTATATGGACTGTTTATTTAAGCATTTAGAACAACTAAAGATCAACAGGTTAGATTTAGTGGATGGTTAAACCAGGCAGGATGTTCATAAAATACGTTTTTTGGGTAACCCAGAAAACTTATGAACACAATTTCTGACATGCTTTTGCCGGACCAGATCTAGAGATTTTGTTGTTGTTAGATCAATTTTATGTGTTAGATCTGTTCATTGACATGTTGGCTACAACCTGGAACCATTAGATCAATAAAACATTACAAGGATAGCAAGTTGTGGAAGCCCAAAGTAGGCTACTCGAACTGTTCTTCATTTATGGGTAACCCAAAAAATGAAGAACAATTCTGACAGCTTGTTCTATGCCTTATATCATCTTGATGTGTTATGATCTGACCCAGAACTAGTTATACACTTGTAGTATTACATAAATACTACAAGGTTAGATCATTAGCTCACCCAGAAACATCAAAATCTAAAAATTATTGTTGGTCAAACCTAGCACCTTTATCACTTCATATGAATGTTCTTGAGGCTCACGAACACATGAGGTAACACTTTCTGTCGCTAAAGGCTATAGCGACAGATTTAATAATTTTAATTAAATAAATTGCTAAAAATCAATTACACTACAAGAAAAAAGCTTAAGTTCAACTGAATATTCTCTCAAAAATAAGCCTATTCAGTCAAAAATAGATTATTTCCGGCAGAAACCTCTGTCGAAAATTCGGTCGTATATATACGCATCAAAGATAAAATCCGTCAAAAATTTCGTCGGATCTGCCTTATCTTCGACGAACTTATCAGCGATGGAATTTCATCAAAAATAAGCTATTTACGACTGAATAAATAGGACAAAACTTTTCGTCGAGTATAATATTTCTTATTTTCGACGGATATATTCCCTCGGAAATAAGTTATTTTCGACTGAATATTAAAATAAACTGGTATTTATTTAAAATGTCTAAATATTAATTCTGACAAAATTTACGTCAGAGATAACCTATTTTCGACGAATATATTCCCTCGTAATTAACTTATTTTTGACTGAAAATTAAAATATAACTGTATTTAGTAAAAATTGGGTGATTATTAAATCCGACGGAATATCCGTCAAAAATACCTTGTTCTGTCAGAAATAACTGTATTTTTTTAAAATACAGATTTAAAAAGTTCAGTTTCCAGGTGTTTAAACTCATTTGTGTACCTGTAACCTGTTACAACCCAATACACAGTAATATAAACATATATCTCACATTCAAATATTCAACGTAACACTAAAACGTAATATCCACCAAAACGTAATATCGTCATCCAAGTCGAGAATTGGTGAAGACGAGAACTGGAAGGCAATTGTTGATGCTGAATGATCGGATCGGTACGGAACCTATCGGACACGGCCCATATCAGCCGCCGAAAGATATCGTCATCCAAGCCAGTGCCCGTATGAGATGGTCTGACATGTGCTCTCGGACGTTGGCGCTAGCTGGAGCCTATAAACAGATACAAATTCAATTACCAATAATAATTTATATAATGCGATAAATTCATATAATTTCATAAAATATAAAAAAATATTACCTACAGGAAGTGTATATGCTGGTATCCTCGGCAGACCCAACACTCGATATCTGCCGGTATTGCTAGTAGGGGGATCCTGAGATGCGACCCATAGTCTCAGCTCCTCATCCCAATCTAATACAATATCAGGAAGAGGGGTGGTAGAATCTAACGGCTCAGAACCCCTCCTAATAGCCTCTAACTCAGCTATACACTCGTCCCAAAGCCTCTGAAATCGGTCCTGTAATGTATTTTTTATGAGGGTGTTAATTATATCATTTTATTTATGATTGAATATTACTAAGAGCTAAATAGTAAGATGAGTTTTACCCGTATAGCTAAAGCTGCCTGAGACAAAGCACGCTCGGCCTTGGGTGTGTGGGCTGATCCCAAAACTCTAAAATGGTAGTATCTTGGCCCAAGGTCCTCCCCAATGCCTAATAAAAACATTCATAAATCAGGTATTAAGTATTTGTGAGAGAACTTGATAACTAAATAACTAAATACAACGCACTTACCATCTTTGCCTCCTCGAACGACTGAGAACTAGTGGTGTGTACTATTCGGAGCTGACCACGGTTCTTCTTCGCCTGCTCAGACTTTTTCTTGAAGTCATCAGCCTCCCAGTGCGTACACATAACCTCCCAAGCTAAATCGGAGACTATGCAAGGCTGATGATCTTTAATGGTGGTTCCGGGCTGGTCCTCAACTGCCCGAGCTGCTCTTTGTCGCATCTTATACAGCCAGCCGGAATAATTCACAACGACATGATGCTCAATCACATCGTCGCCAGCTGCATGAGAGATGCTCGGGTCAAATCTATAATAAACCTATAACAAAAGTTAATTTAAAATTAGGAACAATTGATTTTGTCATCCTAATACAACTATGTAGTAATTAATATAAAATGCTTAACTTACGTGGAACGCCCGCAAGAGGTCTGCATAAAAGTGGCATCGTACCGCGCATACTGACTGAACAGTAATTACATGCACATGGTTTTTGACTAATACAAATAGGAGAAGACTTTAGAAAAGACATATTGAGGAATTATCAAGATAATTGTAGAGAGAACAACGAAGGAAAACACGAAGGAGGATTTCAAGGGCTGAAGATCAAAGAAAGAGTTTTAGAGTAAATTCAGAGTTTCTTCTTCTCTCCTCTAGTTTTATCTTTTGTAATTACCTAGGATGTTTGAATTATTAATCTGGATGATATTTTTCTTTATTAATATCATGAACTAAACTTTAATTAAGATTGTAAAGGAACTTGGTATGTAGTTTAAATTAATCCTTCCCATTGAATGAAAGTTGGTTTTTATTGAATTGTTTATTTTATCTTTTTCTTATTACTTAATTTTTTGGCTAGCAATTATTGTGATAATCCATATAAAATTGGAAGATGGAATATAGATTTAGATCTGGATATAACAATATATATTCATATAATCTGATTAGGGTTAATATGATTAGCATGTAGGATAGGAATATACCTATGTGTCTTTTGTATTCATCAAAAGAATTTGTGCGTAAAACCCTAATTAACTTGATTCACATAGGAATATAGTGAGTTGATTAACTGGAGTGTTCCTTATACTTCTGCGTCTTAAAGATCAAATTTAGGAGGATTTGTTCATGTGTCTTTGGAAGAAGTGCGTGAGCGATATAAAATATTCTTGGATAATGATTCATATTAATTAATCGATTTAAATGTGAAGTAAATTGATTTAAATGAAATACCAAGGAAAGTTGTAATCTTAACCTGTTAAATCTGCAGTTACTCTTGTGAAATTTTGATTTTAATTATTAGTTTTGTTAAGTTTAATTTTAAAATTACAAATAATATTTTGTAATTTAAAGTAGGATTAATTGCATTGGAATTAGTAATTGATAAATATTAGTCTATTTCCTCATGGGAACGATATCTTTGCTTGCTGAATATCACGAACGAATGCGTATACTTGCGTGTTAAATGTTATTAAGAAATTAGGCAACATAAGTCAAGCTTAGACTTTACATTCTTCATCAAACTCTATGATTTTCCCAGTTTGTAGAGCAAGTTAGAATTGACTGAGGACTGACAATAAGGAGTGTCTCAAATTAATCTTCCTAATGAAATCTCTAATCATCCTTGCCTAAAATCAAAGTTCGAATTTTGTTTGTGTTCAAAAGCTAGCTTGGCAAAGTGATAAAACCTCTCTATGGAGTTGGTAAAGCTGAAGAATGATGTGATAGGTCAAAAGAAACCGAAAGCAAGATGACACAACCTCCCTAGAAGTCAACATCAAGGATACTTGAGTATTAGAGCATTAAATGCTCAAACTAGAACCTTGCAATGGGAAAACTTACAAGGTCTATAAAAGGCAAGGAGTTTTAAATCATCAAGAATGAATGACAAGATAATAAGCTCAAACTCTGCCAAACTATAAAGAACTCCACTCTAAGATATTGAACTATTTGTTCAAGCTGCTAAGTACTGAAGAAGAAAATCTCATTGCAAACTTAGCAGTACCTCACAAACCCTAACTAATCTAATAGTGATTCATTGTCTTTGTGATAATGTCACAGTTCAAAGTGACTTGAAGAGATCTTTGTGATATGGATTGTTTGTCCCTATTCTGAGACTAAGTGACTCGAAAGAACCTAAGTGGTTAAGTTGTAATATATCATTTGTGGATTTCCTACTCGTAGATTAGAAGAGTGGACTAGGAGTTGTTCAGTCTCTGTACCACTTAAAACCTTCTATGTCTTTTACATTCAGTCTTTATATTGTGTTATATTATATGTTGTGACTAAATTCCATAAGTACTAAATTCATAACTAAGATTTCATTAAATATTTAAGGGGATAGATTTTAAACTTATATTTTGTCGTGCTTAATTAACATTGATTAATTAATTAACTGGTAATACATTCCTTAACAAGAAAAAAAGTTTTAAATGATATATTCAACCCCCCACCCTTCTAGATCTGTTTATGCCTCTTGGAAACAACAAATCATGGTGTTCCATATAATCTTAAATTAAATAAAAACTAATAACATGTCAATCACGATATATATATATATATATATATATATATATATATATATATATATATATATACACACACATATATATATATATATATATACACATATATATATATGGGCTTATGTTGGGTAAAATCTAGTTACGCACAACACGCAAGTATACGTGGTCAATAAGTAATAAAGTGTAAGTGAAGTATTGTTCTCACGAGGAATTATTAATACAAGTTACCAAATACCAACTCTTAACGAACCTAATTTTATTTAAACAATCAATTTAAGGTTATGAATTAAATTATTTAATTAAACTAATTCTAATTACCACTAGTTAAAAATCAGATTATAGAGATTTAAGATCACAACTTCACTTATTGCTTCACTTAAATTAATACATTTCATATCAATTATGCTTACTATTCTGAATTATTAATTAAGAACACATAAGTATATATGACCATCTCTCAATGCATCACACTCAAATGAACTTAAATCTACAGACAATAGAATTAAGAAGAATACCCTGATTAACTAATTCACTATATCTCTATGTGAATTATAATTAAAAAGGATTTTAAGAATAATTTCTCTATCAGATTACATATGATGTATATGTATATCTCCATTCTAGACATAAATTATGAATTCCAATGCCATGCAGAAAACACAATCACATGTTATTATGATAAAATCTAAATCTATAATTCATCTCTCGAGTTCATATAGATTATCACAGTAATTGTTAGCTAGACAATTAAGCATTTTGCACAAACCATAATAGACAATACAAAAATAATCACAATAATTAATAGAGAAGTATAATAAAATAAACTACACAATAAGCTCCATTGTAATCTTAACTAATAATTTAGTTCATGATTATTGAATTAAAATCAAGAATCCACAATTGAATAAACATTAAAAGACAAAAATATGAATAGAAAAAAGAATAAAATCTATTTTCAGCAAATCTCATGCTCCCTCTTACTCGTGCTCTTAATCTTCAATGGTCTCCAAGTTGCTTTAATATCCTAATCTAATAATAACTAGGGTTTTGTCCTAATCTAATGAAAATATAATCTAATGGAATCATCTCCCTTAATCCTTGTGATTCTCCTCATTTGTCTTTTAGCCCTCCTTAAAGTCCTTGAAACAAATAGCTCAAACCAATCCTCCTTGAACTCAGCTTCTGAAAACTCTTTTTCTTCCTAACAAGCCTGCCCCGGCGGGCTTTTTGTACTAGGAAAGTGTCGCCTCGGCAGGCTTTCCTGACCAAAAATTATAGAAATGCCACTAAGCTACATTTTTCATGTTTTGACCTTTCGAAGCCTTTTTCTACAACATAAACACAAAAACAAGTAACAAAACACTAAAAATACTTAAAGTAAGTAAAGAATTAAGCTCAAAAGATGTCCAAATCGTAGATATAAAACCCACTCATCAACTGATCCATAGCTAACATTGTAAAAAAATGTTTATCCTTATAACAAATCCCGATTATCCATTCGGATATCTAACGACCTATATTTCTCCCGTCCACAGTTTAATTTCTAGTATACCGGACAAATGACCAAAATACATTTCCTTCAAAATTTCTCACCTGCGCAGTATTAAACTGCAGAATCTAACCCTTTTTGAAAATTAAACAACCGTTCATAGTCTTAAACTACAGATTCTATGACCCCCAAAACGATACTCCAATTTAACCAAACGATGTTATGAGAATCTTAAGTCTCGTCTACAGTTTAATATTATGGATGCTAGATCAGGTTAAATGACCCACTGGGAAAGTGAAAAGGTTCCAATCTGAGAAGTCCTGTTCGCAGTTTAATACTGCGGACGCCAGCTCTCTATTATAAATACTACAAACTCCATAGTTCAAATCATAACTTAGTTCCAATTAAGGCTCCATAATTTTTTATTTCTTCTTTCATATTGGTATCATTACATGAAAGTGTGCTAAAAATTCATGTTGTTGGGCTAACATTATGAAAAGGAAATATAGGATTTTGAGCTTTAAAATCTAATAAGAAATCCATAAAGAGAATATTACTCAAAAATCTATATGGAAAAGTTTTAAAATTCTATTATAGGGTTTAACATTTAACAAGAAATGTGCTTCCAGGATGGGTCAATTGTTTAGCTATTTTATACAAACCCTGGAGTTCTATCACAATATCTTAAGGTATCCTGAATAATTTCAACATGTTGTGATGGCACTTATAGGGTTTTTATAGAAAAGCTAAATAATTGACCCATCCTGGTAGTCTTTGAACCTAGCGTTTGAAATTTAATATTACGGATGAGACTTTCTAAAAAAACAATATCGTTTTCCCCTTTCTTTTACCATTTAGAGTCTGCAGTTTAATATTGTGGATGGAACCTATTAATTATAACGGGATCTACTAATTAAAATGTTGTCACTTTATTCTTTTAGCGTCCACAGTTTAATACTACGGATGGGAGGCCTACAAATTCACAATAGTCCATACAGAGAAGTCTCATAATTAAAAAAAGATTTTATTAACATGTAGTATCACAATTCAAACAAATTTTATTAACATGCATGTAAATACAACAAATAGAGCAAAAACAAACAATAACACTGCCCAAATAATTATTTCTCAAAAATACATATAGAGAAATGAAATTATGAAGCTTTAGGCCTTTGTAATCCTAAAGCTTTATAATAGTTCCGCTTATCATGGTTTGTAAATAGTCCAAATATTGCACACTTTCAAAGTTCCTTCTGTCCTGTGAATTATTCAACACCATTTTTCAACCGTGTTACTTTTTTATGACCTTTTGTCTGCGAACATATTGAATCAAACACAAGATTATTGGAAGCTGCAACATCATCATGATCGTGCAATTTCATAGCATCCTCGGCCTTGATAAAAGGTTGCACATTGTCGTATGGTCTTAATTTGACACCTTCAGCATGGATTTTGGCCACAATTTTTTCCTCACGATCTAGAACTTCATTAACATATCTAGTTGCTACCAAGGAAGATGAAGCATCCATTACAAAACACATAATTTTTTAACTAAATAATTGAACCGATTGGTTTGTGTCTCGGCATTATTTGTGACCAAGGTAGGAACATACGGGGTGACACTACCGATTTTATTAGCATCTTGAGTCCATCGCTTATGTATCAATTCATTAGGAATCTCAACCAAGTACTTTAAAGGTAGTATCCTGAGAATGTGACGACATATAGTACCATAATGTTTAAATATTTTGCAATTACATTTCGCCATCCCGGTATCTATATATTGCACAGCTGTGAAATACAGCAAGATTTAAAAACCATCACTTAGAACACCAAGTAGGTTTTTGAATCAGAAGTTGACAACTCAGGCACCTTTTTAGAAGTTAACTTGTGCGATTTTGTCAGTTCAATTTGAAAACACTGCATCCATCTCTAACAGATCTCTAATAACAAATTTTCTTGGACGATTAGCTGTGATATAATCATCTTTTTTCTCTCAGAAGTACTATTTCTCATTAGCTTTCTGGGATTTTAAAACAAAATTTCTAATCGCCGTGGAAGTATTGACTAATTCGTCAAAAAAAATTGCTCATATTTTCACTCCTAGAAGTAATAGTCATTCCTACTGCGAATAAATTTTTTGAATACACACCAATCCATTTTCTTTTAATTCATATAGATATTTCAACCATTCGTGATTCTGCAGACCGTTATTTTCAAGCAACAAATTTCATATGTCCTCAAATTCTTGAATAGTTAAACACTTAAAAATGCAATAGTTAAAATCTGACTTAAAAGTTGGATACAATGATTAAATATGCCCATGTTTTTAGGATATATTTTGCTAATGTACCAGGTACACAATGCATGGTGTGTATTAGGAAAAACCCTAGAAATCGCATTCAACATAACACAATCTTGAACAATGACAATGGTTATGGGATGTTTATAATTCATTACTTCAAGCCACTTCCCAAACAACCATAAAAATGAATCATTAGTCTCATCGCTCAAGAGTGCACACCCAAACAATACAGAATGGTAATGATGATTTACACCCGTGAAATGAACAAAATTTATGGAATATTTGTTTGTTTGGTATGTGGTGTCAAAAGTAACAACGGCGTAAAAAAAATTATAAGAAAGTATTTACCGATAATCTACCCACATAATACATCCGATAAGATTACCCACGCTTTGTTTGACGCTAAATAAACTCTACTCGAACTCTCACGGTGCAAATTTCTCAAGTAATCCATTGCACCCTGTACATCATTTGAATCAATACTATCATGTCTAAAATGTCTAAATATATTTCGCACATCCATTTCAGAGAACTCAACATTGCTCATACCTCTTCCTAATGAGCTCAGAATATTCATCATCCTACTTGTACCAATCACAACATTATTAAAGGTTTCAATCAAATCCTTAGCGATTCCTGAAATATTTTTGTGTTTGAATTTGTGAAACTTTATCCGGGGACACAAATTCATGATTGTGATTCAATTCAAGTGTAGACACAAACCATTTATCTTTACTCCTATCATGCATAACATAAAATTTTTCTCTACATTATGTTCTATCAATTAAGTTCCTCCTGTGTTTTTCCTTAACCACATTATTATGTTCATCATCAGAGATAATCTCATTTTTCTTAACAACCCTATATCTAGCTTTATGACACTAATACAATCTAGAATAAAAATATGAATATCTCACATGTTTTTTGCTAGTTCTTATTCTTACTTCAAATCCACCAGGTTTCTCATATTTTCTGTAAAAAAATTAGTATCTTCCAACGTATCAAATATTTGACAAACATAAGGAATGGTATCCTCAACTAAAGCAGTTTCATCATTATTATAATGCAATTTTTCAGCAGTACTTGATATTGAATGAGATGATTCTTCATCAAATAAATCTATGGCAAAATAAGTGAATTAGTTCTAAATATGAAATAATAGATTACCAATCTTTAGTGATGTTTGTATGCATGTATGCTTGTTTGCTAGTCGACTATGCGTTCTCAAGTTGATTCAATCGTTTATTGATAAAAGGGAATAACAAAATTCGTTTGCAATTAGGTTTTTAATATTCAGAATTCACAGTTTAGTTATGCAGACATATGCTTTTATTTACAATGGCAGCGTTTTAATGATAAACCATCGTCCGCAGTATTAAATTACGGACATGTATTTTAGACGAGAACAGTTAAATTTAATGCTATTAGTTTTTCATTTTCCTGGGTTTATTATTGCAGATTTATCATCTTATCTTGCGATGATGCTTGTTAACAAATGAAAAACTTACTAGCACTAAATCGAACTATACTCGTCCCAGATCGGTACTATAAAAATGAGATGAGATCTAAAAATATATATAACTTATTAAAGCTAAAAATCATATATTTCTCCTGTATATTCTTGTTAGTTTACATATTCATGTAATATGGGATGATGAAATACAAAAATGGTTAAACAAATGGAAGAATGGATATATATATATATATACACACACACACCAATGGGGTGAACTGTTTTCAATATATATATCCTTCCGTTTGTTAGCCATTCATTTGCCTCATTAGTACAGATAACATGATTCATGTTCAAAAAACAAAACTAGGCAAAAAGAGATAGAAAATTCTTGAGCCTTAATTCGAACTCTTCTAATTCTCCATAAAAAACTGTCCAAATGAGATAAGAAAACCCTAGATCCAAATAATACTTATACTGATTCATGTTTAAACAGTAAAAAAATATGTTATACTTATAATGACCTAACGTCCGCAGTGTATTATACTGCGGACGAGACTGATGAGTTTCCTGGCATCGTTTGGTGAAACTGGGGTAATGTTTTGGGACGTCCTAGAATTTGAAGTTTAATATTGTGGACGATAGTTTAATTTTCAAAAGGAGTTAAATTCTGCAGTTTAATACTGCAGACGAGAGACTTTTTAAAAAGGGGTATTTTGGTCATCCGTCCCGTCCGCAGTATTAAACTGTGTAATACTAGAAATTAAAATTCGAACGGGAGAAATATATGTCATTAGATATTCGGATGGACGATATAGATTTTTTGTAAGAATAGACACTTTTTTACAACGTTAGATATGGATAAAATTTCTCCAACAAACAAAAAAATGAACCAAAGACGAATCGAGCTATTGCAACGGTTTGAATCTATGACAACCCGAGAATTTAGACGATTAATAAAATTTTAAATAATTAAATAAAGGTTAAATAATAAAACTTAGAGTGAAAATAGAGGAACGATTTAAAATTTTTAAAGATGAATCTATATGGTTTACTATTTGAATAGAATTGAGAAATAGGGGTTACAAACTTCAAAACCTAGAATGAAATTTTATTTGGAAGTATGTTAAGAATAAAGTATTAGGTTACCTTTAATTTTATTTGAATTATGAAAGTTAAGGGAGAATAATAGTATTTAAAATATATACCAATTCTAAGGGATTTATTTTATGCATCTCAACCAATTAATTTTATAACTTCATTAAAGCAAGTCTAATTGAGTTAAGAAATTAAATGTACAAGAGTAATGATTTAAATTGCAAATGTGTGGAATGGAAATCCTAATTAAATAATTAGGGTAAGATAAAATTAGAAATATTGGACTATTATAATTTTTCATAGCCCAAAGAATTAAACTTTTAAAAAAGCCCAAGAGATCTAATATAATGACCCAAACTTGTGGCCTAAAACATTAAATAAGATGGTCCAAACATAGCCCAATTAAGGAGGGGTATTTTGGACCTTTAGTATACTAGATATTACAATTAAAAGCAAAACCAAACTTGGTGAAAATTTGGCCAATTTTTGGGGAGAAAAAAAGGTGCATGTCACCATGTTAATCACCACAATTTTCTAAAGATATTTCACCAAACTTAGCTAGGTGTCATTTATTTTAAGGAGCCACTTTACTAACTCATCTTCCAATTATCAAAGTGATGATTAATAGAGTGAAAGAGATAAGATGTTGGGGGAAATTATCTACACATTTTTTTTACTACAACAAAAAAAATCTAAACTTTTCTCCTTATCCTCATTTCCTTAAGTTGCTATCAAGAACAAAAGATAGAGAACGAGAGGGAGAAAGGAATTCGGTGAGAAGAAGAATAAGATGGAGTGGTTTTTGGAAACTTTTGCACCCTAAGTTCATCTTCTACTTTGGAAGGGAAAGAAAGTGTGCCCAAAAATCAAGCTGAAAACTCAAACTAGATTATTACTTTTTATTTTGTTTGATTTTGGTGGTTTAAGTTTATGATCTTGAGGTCTAAAACCCATGATCTACATGTTTTACATGGTCTTATGTTTAGATTTAATATATTTGAGTGTTAGAAAGTGGATCAAAGAGAGAGAAGAAGGAACTAGTTTTCTTAAAGTTAGAAAACTCTAGTTTTCTCTTCCTTTGTTTGATCAACTACCGTTTTTAATCTACACCTTCTTTTTGCGATCTGTCAAAGAGAGGTGTTATATATGTAATTTAAATACTAAATCCATGTGGTAGCACTCAAAAATATTGAGTACACAATCTGTAGTGGCTGTTTTAGCCAAAATAGTTTTGTTTCTTTTAAAGGGAAACATGTTGTTTTGGTCCAGCCATTGCTAGGGGTAGTTTCATCATTTTTTTGACATTCAAAAATTTTGGAAAAATTTGGAATGATAATATGATAAGTTTTCTAACATTTCCAAGTGGAATCATTGAAAAAAGAGATGGACTATTTTTAGAAAAGCACAAAGAAGCAAAAATTTCAAAAACCTACTGCCCAAAATTTTCAAGGGCAGTTTCGGCAACTTAATTAATGTAAAAAATTTCGTACTTTTGGGATATGAAAATAAATGATATAAAGTAGATCCTATCCAAAAATAAGCTCATTTTAACTTAAAATGACCAAGTTCTGACCATTTTAATTTTAAGGATTTTTTGACAAAAATGGCTATAACCGGAGTTCTATAACTCCGATGGCCATGAAATTTAAATTGGAGGCTCATGCTAAAACGTATAAGATTATGTCAAGATATGGGAATTTCTAGAGTTGAGAATGATAAGGTAATTTCTTAAGTTAGAACTAAAAATAATTTTTGAAAAATACTAAAGTGTGTTGAAAAATTATAGAAAAATTCTTTTTGTGTATGAAATATATGTTTATATGTTTTGACAAAGGATAGATAAATAATAAGTTGATTTGGTATTTTGTAAAAAGAATTATTGAATCCAGCTTGCTGGATTGAAAATCTATTAAATCCAGTTTGTTGGATTAGAAAGCAGTTTACTAAATTGAAAATCTGTTTAATCCAGCTTGCTGGATTGCAATCTGGTTGCTTGAATAGGAATTCAATTTGCTGGATTGCAATTTGGTTTGCTGGATTGGCCATCTGGTTGCTGGATTAAGAATCCAGTTTGCTGGATTGCAATCTGGGTTGCTGGATTGGTATGTTTTGATAATCTAGGTTGTTGGATTAGTATTTGACTTATTAGATTTTAATGAAAAAACTTATAATATATAAGATTAGAGTGTTAAATCATAATGTATATGATATAGTGATTAAAGAATTTTCAAAGGACGATAATAATAATGATGTTTTAAGGAGTAATCTAATATTTGATTATGTGATAAGTGTTTAAGTTGTATAATGACTGTAATTAACAGTAGTGTATGTGATGATATTATTCTAATTAAGAGATCGATATTATCAATAATAAGACTTTGAACTGAAGCTAAAATAGGTTGCTTAATAGTAATCGACGGTGCAGACAAGTTTCTATACTTTTATTATGCAAGTTCTCAAACTATACTTTTAATTAAGCAAGTTCTCTAACTCAAACTTGAGTTATTATTTCAATGCATGCTCGAGGTTAATTATTGTTGATTATATCATATCTATGAATTATTGATTCGTACATTGTGCATGTCACATATGTTCATCAGGTATTAAAGGCTGATCACGTTCATTACCATTTGGTTAAGTTAAATTTGTTCATGTTTATTGTTGGTCATTGATCATTATTGTCTCGGCCATTCAGTTATGTAAATTGATTCATATTCTTCCACAATTATTATATTGTTGAAAGTTTGTCAGCATATTATTTTTTTCCATTATGATATATCTTCTTTTGAACTTAAAATTACTGGGCAAACTTGTTGCTCACCCTTGCTATATCATGATAAACATTTCAGATTAAGACGAAAACTTTGGATACAGGCAAAGGCAGAGACAAGCTCTAGGAATGGATTAGTGTGCAGTTAAAATTGTAATAGCATTGAAGGCAAATAACATTGTAAGTCTTGTAGTATATGAATGTGTGTATTAAGTTAAGGTTATCGACCTTGGGGAATATGTTGTAAATGTTTAATGTATAAATAATTTATGTTTATATCTTCCGCAATAGTTATAGAATTGGTGTACCAGGTTCGTGGTGATTAGTAGGGGCACTACAAGATGGTATCAAATCTATAAGTTATAAACCTTAGTTAGGGTTACCTTTGGCTAATAATCGCAGAGATAAGGATAAGGACTAACTCAAATAGAGTAAGTATGTCAATAAGATTCAAAGACGAATCTCGACAAGTTATAAAGATCCAGAGTTACCTAACTCTGATAATAAAGATGAACAGAAGTAATGAATAAATAGAGTCTAAAAGACTAAAAGAATAAAGGGAAAGGTGATCGTAAAACAAATCGTCATAACATAGAAAAGAATCATAATCTAATACGATTAGAATATGAGATCACTACGTGACTTGATAAGGTCATAGTAGGGAGGAGGATCAATCAAATAATTGAAAACTTTACAGAAAGAATTGTTGTGTGTTAGTTTTACTATGAATTAGTACTATTTAAACTCAGAAAAGAGTGGTAGATAATAAGATATGGATTTAATAAAATTCGTATTGAGTAAGTATGGAGCTAGGATTATGTGGGATTTCAATTAAGGACTCATGTCAGCAGCTAAGTTGTATGATTCTTTGTATGGGCGGAGAATTGTACTTGGTGTAACAACCACTAAGCTTCTTACAAAAAAATCATTGAAATGTTTGTGTTTCGCTATTTTTTTTTTGCTAAAATTTGTTTGTATAAAAAACCAAAGAACAATGTCAATGTCGCGCTATTTGCTATATACATGTTGAGAATGTGATTCTTTTGTCATGTGTATAACAGATAGGTAGAGAATATAAGATTAGGTGCGAGTTCTTAAAACTCATACTGATGGTAAGTTTGTGACTCATAATCGTATGGTATATTTTTGAACCCCTAGTGTATGGACAGTTCTTGATTAGTTCTTGAACTACGTGTAGACACTCAAAAATTTCTTTTCCTGTTACTAACTATGCAGGAGGGCAAAAGCGTCTTTTTCACTCCAGAGATAACCTTGGAGGACCACAACATCAATTCCAACCTCAGAGATAACCCTGAGGATATTCAGAGTCAACAATATGACAACCTCAAAGATAATCCTGCGAAAAGACGGCTACAAATGTGTGAAAACAGGAGATAACCCCAGGATGGGCAAAATGGTCATTTTGTTAACTCAACTTCACTTCTAACCAAATACACTTATTTCAATCCAAATTTCTTCGTAGAAGTCCCACAAGACCCATATTTTAACTTCAGAGCGGGGGGGGAAAAACTACGCAAACATCTCACCAGAATTGCCTTAACGTAAACTCAGAAATTCTATTTTGGATATGGACCCATCATCCTTGAATCAAAAGACGGTCAAATCCTATGTCATTGTGCAGCTCTCTGAAACGAGCTTTCCTGATGGTTTAGACATGCGTTCCTCGGACTCTCGGTTGAACGTTATGAACCACCAAGACGAATAACGCGTTGGTCGAGTCTACGTACTACCACACAGCGTACCCACAATGCCCGGGCATGTTCGATCAGCCGCAGTAGACCTGCGACAAACCACCCTCGATATAAGGGGCCTTGGGGTGGCTTATTTGAGGACAAAAGAGCGAGGGAAACCACCAATTGGCTTTGACACAACCATACTTATGCTTTTTTTATTCAACAGAACATTCGAGCTTATATTCTGTCATATTTTTAACGGCGAGAGCCGAGTACTCATCCATTTAAAGTTATTGGAGTCTTCTTTGGTAGTCCACTGTAAGCCTTCTTACACACTTTTAAAGCCTTTATCTCCATCTTTGCACACACTATTCTACACATTGAGAGTCGTGTTGTGTGCGTATGCCCAGACTTCGGTTCGTAGTTTTCATTTTTGTCTGTATATATGTATATACTTATATACTTATATATTTATATATGGACTAAAATTATCAATTTATGCCTCGATTGACCTTGGATTTTACATCCGGAGCGTTTACTTGCTTATATATATATATATATACACACACACACACACAGAGGATCCAGTCCGGGATCCCGGACAGGTCCTAAAATCCGAACCCAATTTTTTTTTTTCTTTTTTTTTGAAACAACTAAAAAAAATTATGGAATTGGAATTTTTACATAATACAGTGTTTTGGGTGTGTTTTTAATACCTATACCAACCAATGTATGTACAGTCTGCCCAGACTGTACATAAGTGTTTTAGGTATAGGCATCCAAATCACCCAAACCCTGTATATGTAAAAAATGTCAATCCATAATATTTTTTTAGTTGTTTCAAAAGAAAAAACAAAAAAAAAAATTGGTCCGGATTTTATAGAGTCCGGGATCTCGACTGGATTCCGACTCTATATATATAATTATATATATAGATATATATATATATATGAGATTAATATATATAGAAGCAATAAACGATCCGATATAAAATCCGGTAGTCAATATGTCTGACACATTATATATATAATATATATATATATCTATATTATATATAATACACACATTCTGTCAGGCCATGAAGTTTACTTCGAGGCCTGTTACTGCTATTTTTACATTTAAGTCCGGCCTGGAGGTTTACTTCCGGGCGTTGAATCGCATTTGATTGTTTTATTTGTACTTTTCGGATCCCCCCATGAGTTGCTTCGTGGGGTTGATCATGTCCTATATATATATTTACATTTCTGACCCCCCATGGAGTTGCTTCGTGGTGGTTGATCATGTCCATATATATATATTTACTACTTTTATATATTTACATTTGTGGTGGTTGATCATGTTTGTATATATATATATATATATATACTAGCAACAGTCCCGTTCCTCCGGCACTATGGACGTTGGGATTTATTTCAAATTTTGGACGACCCAAATGATTTATTGAGTGAGCGAGAAATTCAAAATTATTTGTATTTTATTAGATAGATGGATGGTGGAATTTATCCCAAACTTTGGACGTCCTAGATGATTTATTGAGTGAGCGAGAAATTTAAAATTATTTGTATTTTATTAGATATAATTAGATATATAGAATATAGATATAGATAGATAGAATTAGATAGATTGTATTTTATTAGATAGATGGATGGTGAGATTTATCCCAAACTTTGGACGGCCCGGATGATTTATTGAATGAGCGGGAAATTCAAAATCATTTGTGTTTTATTAGATAGATGTATTTTATTAGATAGATGGATGGTGAGATTTATCTCAAACTTTGGACGGCCCGATGATTTATTGAATGAGCGGGAAATTCAAAATCATTTGTGTTTTATTAGATATATATATATATATATATATATATATATATATATATATATATAACTGCTTAATTCTTTTCAT
This sequence comes from Panax japonicus, assembly GCA_020205505.1. Taxonomy (NCBI): domain Eukaryota; kingdom Viridiplantae; phylum Streptophyta; class Magnoliopsida; order Apiales; family Araliaceae; genus Panax; species Panax japonicus. Next base: position 62,923,809 of record CM035093.1, read on the forward strand.
ATAAACTGCGGTATCATGTGAGCCTATGAATCATGTGATCACAGATTTAGTCTACTGAATCTAGATTCGATTCCCGTGATGGACATTTTCAGCTGTAAGCAGCTTGTACATTATTTACAGTGTACGAATTTCCTTAGATGGTTATCATGCCCATGAGGAGTTTGGCACTGCTGTATATTATTTTCTCGAAGATGTCTCGCATCTCGAAAATAAAAGCAAACAAGCCGAACATTTTAATAATAAAATGGAAGTATGAAAAGGTCTCAATTCCTATTGAGCACAGAGTTTGAAAAATTTCTTTTACAAAACTTCATTGTTATATCTTGCTTAAAACTGATTTTTTTTATAAATTCAAACCCTTTGTATATAGGTGCGAACGAGGCCTCGCACTACTTTCAAATAATTGCACATTGATCCACACACACACACACATTCACATAACAGTTTCTTGAAAAGTAGTGGTCAGCGTGGCAACACGAATGTCGGGGGTTGCCTAAAACCTTCCCTCCGCATAACCAGCCCACCGACCCAATGAACTCGGTTTCAACAGACCCGTTTAGCATTGCCATATCACTGGTGTCAATGTGCAAACCTTTTCCGGTTGCGTTAGTGTAACTGTTAAAAATACAAACTGGCGACGTAAAGGCATCGCGACATTAACACATTCGAAACCTGGTTCACATATGTTTTCAAACAAAATCGCACAGTAACAATGGAATATAATAACAATAACGAAAGGGACAAATAAAAATCCCGACGTCGATAGGTGGTGACTCTGCTGGGGACTCAGTAAGAGGGCTTATGGAAACCTGCGAATTTTTATGATGAAAGTATTCAATATTTTAATATCTTATGTATTAGTAAATGTTTTTAAATTGATAAAGGTTAAAGTTTAAGGGTGAATTTAAAAAAAAAAATGTTTTTTTTGCAAAGTAAGCAAGTTGATATAAAATATTCGTTGTGTCGGGGAATATTCGATTGGTCGAGGAATATTCGTTTTAACAGGGAATATTCGTACGACGGTACAATCATTGGTGGACCCCACAACGGAAGTATTGTCGTAGTTAGAAAAGGACAGAAATATCTTTTTATAAAAATAATGACGAAAGTTTTACCGTTAAAATTGTTGAACTACTCAGTAGTAAAAGTACAGTAATACGCGTGGTTCCATAGTAGCACACGATATTGATTATTGATGCTTACATGAGAAGTCACTCAGTTTACTCAATTATTTCTACAGTAATTGTTGCATAGTATCTCACGTTATTTGATTCAATTATTGTCACAGTATCATCTGCATAATATTTTATATTATTAAATCAATAATTGAGGCGACAAAGGTATTAATATTATTATTTGCAATATTGACAATGTCTAGAAGTTTTGTCAAGGAGAGGTATGGTCACCTAATTGCGCGCCAATAAGGAGAAATCCTTATCGAGAAGCACCCTATTTCCTGGGAACGACCTAGTTGTTAAATATTGTGAGTTATAATATTAATGATGAATAATTGTTAAAGTATTAAGAATGTGTTTTTATTGAATATATAATTAACAAAAATTGGAAAGGAAAATGCAAACTTAAAACTTTAGCGGTACTAAAGTGTAATAAGTTAAATCATCGGACCATTGGTGTGGTTTTAATTAAATCATCTGGACCATTGATGGTTGTTTTAAAGTTTACAATCAATCTGAGACCATTGATGGGTGATTTAATATTAAAAATCAACAGGTCATTGATGGTGGTTTTTAAAGTAAATCAATCTGGATGGACCTCGTGAGTAGTTTTTAATAGTAATAAATTTGGACCATCAGTGGTTTTTTAATAGCAAATCAATCTGACCGCTGTGGTGGTTTTAAAAAGTAAATCAATCTGGACCATAGATGGTGGTTTTAAATTAATAGTAATCTGGAACGTCGATGGTGGTTTTACAAGTAAATCAATCTGGACCGTCGGTTGTGGGGGGTTTTATATTTAATCAATCTGACCGTCCGTTCTAATAGTGAAAACAATCTGGATCGTTCATTAATTGAGTTACTATTTAGGTCCCATTCTCCTAAAATAGAAGCGTAAGTTCATCTTCATTTCCTAACCAATTCCACGAGATTCACAAGCGACCTATAAGAGAGAAAACTATAGAAGACAAGAAGAAGAGTATTTGTGCGCCCCCAAAAGGTTCAATCCACCCAGACTATTTTGAGTCGCCAATACAGACAAAAATAACTACAACTTTTATTAGATACAATTTATCATGCAAATATGACAACATATACTGTGACTTTAAATACAATATTATCTTCAGACAATATCCACACTCAAATAAAGTCCTCAAGACAATTATTGATAGCACTATTTTCAAAATAGTGAGGACTGCTAAAACAACTGTAGACTATCACTCTATACCCTGACTGGTTCCTGCTATGTTCTCGCTTCGTGAGAGGAAAAATGGAACAAAAAGGAAAAGGGTGAGCTCAACTAGCCCAATAAATAATATTATGACTAAGATAATATACAACTAATTATCCTTAGTCTTCAACAGGAAAAAATCTGATAGAATATAATCAACAACAAGTTTTAGATCAACAACTGCAACGGAAACAATAATTCATTAGAATAGTTAAGTAGAGAATGAAATCTACTATCATCTATGAATTTAAAAGTCCATCATAAATATTTTATCCCTGTAACATCAATCAATATACATCTTTGCACTACGGGCCAAAGATATTCATTTGTATCACCAATTGGTCATGTTCATCTCAACACCTATTCATCTTTGCACTACGGGCCAAAGATACTCATCAGGTAATCATACATCTTTGCACTACGGGCCAAAGATATTCATCAAGTATCACCATTAAGGACTGAGGATGATGAAAAACATTTTAGAGAATGAATCCAGTTAGACAGAAGGAAAAAAATTAGGGATTCGTATTTCGGTTTATCCAAATTCCATAATACTCCATATTAACCAAGTGTGAAGTAGAATTTAAAAAGTAAAGATCAAAACATGGATACAATCAAAGATATTAACCATAAATACATCGTGGTTAAAGAGATAAAATTTCATTTTTCGGTTAATAGTGTCGTATTCATGAATAGTACCGTACACGTGAATAGTGTCGTATACATGAATAGTAACCCCGACACAAAAATGTAGAAATTCCACAATAACGTCATAATAATATCTCAGTATAATGATATTGAGAAGAAATATCATTTTAAGAAGGAAAATAACACCCTTCCTCAAAATTAGTCCTTCGAAGGAAAGGTCGAAGTGATGCTGAATTTGAAACTTGTATTGAACTGCAACTCTCAAAGTATCTAAATACTCACAAATCGCTCGATAATAAGGAGAGAAAGAGAGAAGCTTATAGTTCTGGTGTGATTTTTCAATTCTAAATTTAGCCCCTCTATTTATAGAAAAATGTTAGCACTCCGAAATAAGACGTGGACCTGCTACCTGCTGGACTTTAACCTGCTACTATTGCACCCACCACATTGGAAATACAATTCAGCACATTTCTTCACTCAACCACAAGTGGGGCCCACTCAATTCTAGAATTTTCCAAAACCAAAATCATTATAAACCTAATTCAGAATCAGTCACCTCTTAAAATCATAACAAATTTTACGTTCATTTTTAACGGTTCAATATTTGTGGACATACACCCAACTTATATATGTATAACATATCCAAAAATTAAAACGATCCAACGATCGGATTAAAAATTATAACTCACACAATATATCGTAAAAATACTGATTGATTTTAATACCTCCATTCCGATAAAGATACTGATAACAACACTCAACATAAATCCTTCAATTATACCACATAAATGAATAAATCCATAATTTATATCCACGTCAAATAAATATTTTCTTATCATATAAATCAATAATTAATTATTCACAAATAATATTACAAAATCACAATTATGACAACCAGTCCGTTCCTAGGAAAGAGGTGGCTTTCCAATAAGGAATTCTCCTTACTGCGTGCATTAAATGACCAAAAAAACCTCTCCTTAGACAAAACTTTCAGACATTGCCAATAAGTTATCTATAATATATTCAAATAATATGAATTATTGATCTGATAATGTCAAATATTGTGCAGTGAACAATATTGAAACAAAATAAATATACAGAATATCAACGCAGAATTATTGAATCAATAAATTAAAATCCTTGAAGCAGTAACTACTGTAACAATTATTATAGTTGCCTTCTTACGTAAGGATCAAATAATTCAAAAAAATACTATGCAATACCGTGGTGCTACTGTGCACCACTTTTTTACTGTATTTTAACCGCCAGTTATTCCACAGTATTAACGGTAAGAACTACAAAACACCATTATTTATAAAACTCAACTTATCATATTTCTCATCCGACAGTTATTCTGTTATGAGGCTCATGAATGGTTGCTTCGTCATACGAATATTCCCCAAAAATAAATGAATATTTTATAACCACTTGCTTATTTTTTAAAATTTTCACATTTCACCCATAACCAAAGTATTATATCAAATTAACTCCTTATTATTTCAAGATAATAAATAGAGAAAATTTATTTTTATTCATAATAAGTTGGGGTCTTACAACCTCCCATCCTTATGAATATTCATCACGAAATTGACGTACGTACCTGGTGTTTCGAACAGGTGAGGATACCTTGCTTTCATTTTCGATTCCAACTCCCAGGTCATTTCTTCAGTAGCACAGTTCTTCCACAAAACCTTAATCTTGTGGTATAACCTTTGTTCGTAGGACATGCTCTTTCCTATCCAATATCTTGATAGGTACCTCCTCGTACGTTAAATCTTCGGCTATCTCGTCTGGTTCTAACGTAATAACGTGATTCGGGTCTTTCACATATTTACATAACATCGATATGTGAAAAACGTTATGAACACGTGACATACTTAGCGTTAAGGCGAGTCTATAGGCCACAGTTCCTACTCGATCGAGGATTTCAAATAAATTGAAGGTTTGAGCTTTCTTCTGCTTATCGCCTCTTTCTTACTTCTAGAATAACGCCTTCCTTGCACATTTCTTCTTATATTCATCAGCTTCGGTGTGGCACTTGAGCGGATTTTTAACTTTAATCAATTAAATTCTATTCTATTTAACATCATAACGTGGGTCTCTAGAGCCCTTTACTCTATCTTTATTCGATTGTAAATTATACCAAATCGTCTTTGTGTTCAACATATCGCACTTATACTACGTACGATCTTCTACTCAACGTGGCAGCTACACGTTCGCTCTTCCAGATGGTAGGGGGTTAGAACACTGCCGAAAGAGGTCGCTCTTGACTCTTGCAATCCTCCTCGCATTCCTCGCTCCATACAATTTTGTACTTCTGAGTCAGCTAAGTTAACAAGTACAATTCAAGAAAAGTTCCTTCCATGAATCTCCGATAATAACCAGCTAAGCCCAGAAAGCTACGCACTTTGGTTACTAACTTTGGTTGCTCCCAACTATGGATTGCTTCAATCTTTGTCGGGTCAACAGATACTCCATGTTTTGACACAACTTGCCCAAAGAATGCTACTTCCTTAAGCCAGAACTCGCATTTCTTCAGCTTGGTATATAGCTTGTTGTCACGAAGTCTTTGAAGTACCAGCTTCAAATGGTGCTCATGATCTTCACGACTTTGGGAATAGATGAGGATGTCTTCAATAAAGACAACAACGAACTGGTCCAAATATTCCTTGAATATTCGGTTCATTATATCCATGAAAGCAGCAGAAGTATTAATCAATCCAAAAGATATGACTAAGAATTCATAATGCCCGTACCGAGTTCTGAAGGCAGTCTTTGGAATATCCTCAGTTTTAATCTTCAGCTGATGATATCCAAAACGAAGATTGATCTTTGAAAAGAACTGTGCTCCTTGTAACTGGTCAAACAGGTCATCAATGCTAGGTAGTGGATACCTATTCTTGATGGTGACATGGTTTAATTCTCAGTAGTCAATACAAAGTTGCATACTCCCATCTTTCTTTATTACAAATAAAACACGACCACCCCAAGGAGATGTACTAGGACGAATGAAACCGATATCTAACAATTCATGTAGTTGGACTTTTAACTCCTGAAGTTCAATAGGAGCCATTCGATATGGGGTTTTAGAAATGGGCTTTGTACCCAGTTCAAGATCAATAAAGAATTCAACTTCTCGTTCTGGGTGTAGACCAAGAAGTTCTTCCAAAAATACGTCAGGAAATTCATTAACAACATGAATATTATTCAAATCTGACGTGTTTTTGTTCAAGTCCATAATATGGGCTAAGAAAGCTTGATATCCATTTTTCAATAAACGAATAGCTTTATGGCTTGATATGATAGTGACTGATTTTAGTGGTTTAGTTGTTTGATTTCGCATAACAGGTTGGTTAGGATTATGAAAACTAACAACTTTACGAAAATAATCAATTTTGGCATGATAAGTGGTTAACCATTTAATCCCTAAAATCACATCAAATGCAAGTAACTTTAAAGAGATAAGATCAGTAGGTAATGTGATTGTGCCAACTTGGATCAAGCAGATTAGAACTGTAATGTAACAAAGGTTTCACCCAACGGAGTTTCACAGATAAGTTAAAGTGCTAATTTCGTCCAGTCAGTTTAAACGTGAGCACAAGCAGGAGGATTAAAAGAATGGGTAAAACAGTATCTAGTAAGGTATAAACTTCGCAAGAGTTCAGATTGGGACGGTGGGTGGGGTACACAAAAACTATTACCTCGTTTGGGTTTCAAGCGTTTTGGCCAGTAAACGAAATGCCTTCCTTGAACCATCGCTGGTTTTGTGCCATATTCTCCTTTGGTGCCGTTTTCCCCAGTTGGACTCTGACTTCCTATAGGACAAAATCGGGGTTCTTTTCTATGTACCGTCTTTTCCACAATTGACCCACACTCTTGGAAAGGCGTTGACAATTTGGACTTATGTGCCCCTCCTATCGCGCATCTGTAGCATCTAATGACTGTCGTTATCCTCCCCCTAGAATTGTTTGGGGATGGTGCGGTTGCTTGATGTTCCTCCTCATGTTTCATCTCCTCCTTTTTGAAATTTCCATATGACTGCACCTCTTCCTATTTCATGGCCACGATGCCACCTGAGTGGTTAACAGCTTTGTCCGGATTTTTCCCTCCTGCTGTTACATCGCTCCGATGACTGCTATCACCGGGATGGGACCTTGGTTTGGGTCCCCATCGATTGAACATACTCGTTATCACGGCTCTAATAATGAAGCCATGTGTACAACACTGATATAAAGAAAATTTAATGAGGTTAAGATATTGCCGAATCTCGATTTAGACCTCTTAGAAACATCCGCGTGCATACGTTCCTCATTTTCTAAACCAAATGAGGTGCAAACCTGGATAACGCTGCGAACTTGGCGCCTCGTATTGGACACCGTCATGTTATTCCTGTTCCAGTCTAATAACTCCTACCTCCCGTCATATGACGATAGTTTTTAGGAAAGTACTTGTCATTGAACAGTTTCTAAAATTTTTTCCCAAGACATGTTGAGTGCGGCTGACTGGGTACGCTTCACAGATTCCCACCAATAATCTACCTTACCATGGACATAAAGGTGGCGAACGGAACCTTCTGTTCCTCCGTGCAGCCCAAGACATCGAATATCTTGGTTATTTGCTTAACCCACGTTTCCACCTTAATCGGATCGGGCTTTCCCCAGAAATCTAGTGGTCCCAACTCCTTGAACTGCTTGGTTGTGACAGACTGTGCGTTGCTATCATTTCCCCCCGTATTTTGTGCACGAGTCTCCCTCGTCTGATTTTGCATGAACTGCAAAAAGATTCTACGCATCACATCATTCATCGTTTGCTCGGTAGTGTTGTTTACAGGAGGAATATTGCCTTCATGTTGCACGTCCTCTTGGTTGGTAATCAAAGGTTGTTCCACAATCTCATAGACTCCATTGTTAACATTCTCAGCTGTCATTCTTAAAAACTACTATAAACAGGGGTTAATTAAACAAATTAACATATCACATAATATCCTTATATTACGACCGACCAACAAATAAGATTAGGTAGGACACACTAGCGAAGGATTTACTCATCTCTCTCCTCCTAGTTCTATTCCCCGATCTCCACCAGAGACCATATCCCTAAGCTCTGATACCAGCTGTGACGCCCCCAAAATAGGTCCAATCCACCCAACCTATTCTGAGTCGTCAAATACATGGTACAGAAATAATAACAACTTTATTAATACAATTGTCATGCAAAATATGACAACACATACTGTGAGTTTAAATACAAATATTATCTTTTAGACAATATCCACACTCAAATAAAGTCCTCAATACAATTATTGATGCACTATTTTACAAAAATAGTGAGGACTGCTAAAAAACCTGTCTAGGACCATCACTCTATACCCGGACTGGTTCCTGCCATGTTCCCGCTTCCTGAGAAGAAAAATGGAACAAAAAGGAAAAGGGTGAGCTCAACTAGCCCAATAAAGAATATTATGACTAAGATAATATACAACCAATTATACTTAGTCTTCAACAGGGAAAAATCTGATAGATTATAATTAACAACAAGTTTTAGATCAACAACTGCAGTGAAAACAACAATTCATTAGAACAGTTAAGTAGAGAATGTAATCTACTATCATTTATGAATTTAAAAGTCCATCATAAATATTTTATTCCTGTAACATCAATCAATATATATCTTTACACTACGGGCCAAAGATATTCGTTTGTATCACCAATTAGTCATGTTCATCTCAACACATGTTCATCTTTGCACTACGGGCCAAAGGTATTCATCAGGTAATCATACATCTTTGCACTACAGGCCAAAGATATTCATCAAGTATCACCATTAAGGACTGACGATGATGAAAAACATTTTAGAGAACGAATCTAGTGAGACAGAAGGACAAATATTAGGGATTCGTATTTTGATTTATCCAAATTCCATAATACTCCATAATAACCAAGTGTGAAGTAGAATTCAAAAAGTAAAGATTAAAACATGGATACAATCAAAGATAGCAACCATAAAAGACATCTGGATTGAAAAAGAGAAAATTTCATTTTTCGGTGAATAGTGTTGTATACGTGAATAGTAACCCTGACACAAAAAGGTAGAAATTCCACAATAAACTTCATAACAATATCTCAGCATAATGATATTGAAGAAGATAATATCATTTAATAAGAAAATAACATCCCTTACCTCAAAGAATTAGTCCTTCAGAAGGAAAGGTTGGAAGTGATGCTGAATGAAACTTGTACTGAACAACAACTCTCAAAGTATCTAAATACTCATAAAATACGCTCGATAATATAGAGAGAGAAAGATAGAAAGCTTATGTTTCTGGTGTGATTTTTAATTCTAACTTAGTCCTCTATTTACAGGAAAATGTTAGCACGCCGAAGTAGACTTGACCTGCTACCTGATGGCTTTAACAGCTACAAATGTCACCCACAACATTTGAAATAAAATTTAGCACATTTCTTCACCAACCACAAGTGGGGCCCTCTCAATTCTAGAATTTTCTACCAAAATCATTATAAACTTAATTTCCAAATCAGTCACCTCTTAAAATTCATAACAAATCATACGTTCATTTTTAACGGTTCAAAATTTGTGGACATACACCCAACTTATATATGTATAACATATCCAAAAATCACAACGATCTAACGGTCAGATTAAAAATTATAACTCAAGCAATATATCGTAAAAATACTGATTTGATTTTTAATACCTCCATTTCGACAAATATACTCATAAAACACCTCAACATTAAATCCTTCAATTATAACCACATAAAATGAATAAATCCATCATTTATATCCACATCAAATAAATATTTTCTTATCATATAAATTAATAATTAATTATTCTCAAATAATATTACAAAATCACAATTATGACCAGGCCGTTCCTAGGAAAGAGGGGGCTTTCCAATAAGGATTTCTCCTTACTGGCGCGCAATTAGATGACCAAACCACTCCTTAGACAGAACTTTCTAGACATTGCCAATAATGTTATCTAACAATATTATTCAAATAATATGAATTATTGATCTGATAATAGGAAATATTGTGTAGTGACAATTATTGAAACAACAATAATATAAAATATCAACGCAGTAATTATTGAATCAATAAAATAAAATATTGAACAATAACTACTATAACAATTATTGAGTAATGCCTTCTTACGTAAGGATCAACAATTCAAAAAAATACTGTTCAATACCGTGTGCTACTGTGCAACCACGCGTATTACTGTATTATAACCACCAGGTATTCCAACAGTATTAACGGTAACAACTACACCATTATTTATAAAAACTCAAACTTATCATTTTCTTCATCCGACAGTTATTCTGTTATGAGGCTCACGAATGGTTGCGCTGTCGTACGAATATTTCTCCGACAACAAATGAATATTTTATAACCACTTGTTTATTTTGTAAAATTTGCACATTTCACCCATAACCAAAGTATTATATCAAATTAACTCCTTATTATTTCAAGATAATAAATAGAGAAAATTTATTTTTATTCATAATAAGTTGGGGTCTTGCAATATTCTGATACTTCACTTTTGCAGTATTCAACTTTCTACTAAGGTAAGAGATATTATTTGTTGTATTCGTAAAGGGTATTATTTCTTTCGTATTCATAAGGAATACTATTTTTCATATTCATCCTTTAGTATGTTGGAATAACCTGTTTACGCGGATTACATACCGTATGACAGGTGAAAATCCATTTGAAATTTTCGTATGTTAATTCTTTTCATATTCTTAAATCTAAACTTATTATGGTAAGTATTACTTCTATAATACCTGAAATTAATGGAATATCCTTGAGTTTTGCGCTTCATCCAGTATCATTTTATTGGAATATTGATCTAAACTTTCTTATTAAATATCAATATTTTCATGTCGGGGTACTATTCATGGGTTACTATTCACCCGAGTTTACTATTCACTATAATATTATTCATTAGTGTATTCGGGGCACTTTTCATATCAGGGTACTATTCACGGGGTACTATTCCTAAAGTACTATTCACAGGGTACTATTCACCGAAAAATTTATTTCTTTTCTGCCTAAATTATTTTTGATACATAGATATTATTCTTGTATTTTACTCCACAATATCATGTTGATAATTTGGATATTTTTAAACTCTGGATAAATTTAAAGTCTTTAATAGTTATCCTTGATTTCATTTGATTAATGCTTCTTATATCATTGTCATCATCTTCATGCTTATATTGTGATGAAAGTCATCTGTGGCTCACGTGCATAGATGGACTGTTGATTATTGGTTTTACAGTTGTATATCTTTGGCTTACGTGCTAAGTTGGACTTTTGATTATTGATTTTACAATTGTATATCTTTGGCTTACGCGTAAAGATGAACTGTTAATTGATAGCTTTGGCCCCGTAGTACAAAGATGGACAGGTGTATGACATGATCATGACCACTGGTGATACTAACGAATATCCTTGGCCCGTAGTGCATGGATAATTTGATGATGTGATTGGAAAGATCATGTCCATTAGTTAACAGTTGTATGTCTTTGGTCGTAGTGCACTGACAGACAACTGATTGATATGATTATGGCCATTGGTTTTATAGTTTAATATCTTTGGCTCATAGTGCAAAGATAGACAATTGATTGGTATGACCATTGTTCTTACATTTAAATATCTTTAGCCTTGGGGTAAGGATATTGAGGAAACGTTCTATTAAGCCTTTGTGACAAGGAAAAACTGTTGATTTACATGATTATAAATATGAATTGTGAACTTAATTATAATCTTTAGTGGTTCAGGTGAAGACATGTTATGAAAGTTCTCTTTGTCTTGGGTACAACAAAGAACTGTTGATGAGTATTACAGGAATGAAATATTAACAATGAACTTTTAATTTGGAGGAGATAGTAGACATTATGTTTTACTTGACTCTTCTAATGGATTGTTGATTCCGCTGCAATTATGATTGAAAACTTTTATCATCTACCATATGTTCTAAATCTCTAATTTTTTACTGACGAAGGCTATTGATAAATGAATTATCTTTAGTCATGATATTCTTTACTGGGCTATTTGTGCTCACCCTTTTGCTTCACAATTCCTTTCAGGTAATAAGAGTGTAGCTGGTTTGAGCGGGGATAACAGGGAAATAGTGTGATGGTCCAAGACTGTCGAAGTTTCTGAATACATTATAAAATGGCATGACATGCAATATATAATTGTATTGAGGACCTAAGATGGGGGTGTCGTATATTATATGTCACTTAATAATTGATTTTGGTGAACAATAATAGGGTGATGAGAACTCGACTTTTTAAGCGTCAAAAGTGCACCTCATTAGAATGAGCATGATAGTAATCATTTCGTTCTTCTTTGGGGTCTTTAAATATTTGCTGTTGTATTTTATATGGCATTGTAATAATTTGAGTTTGGATACTATCTACGAGACAATATTGTATTAAAACTCACAGCTTTTATGTTGTCGTACTCTGCACGACAGTTCAACAGTTGTATAAATAAAGTTTATATTTGATTTTTATAGTGTGATATTTGGTGACTCAGAATGGGTCGTGTGGACCTATTTTGGGGGCGTCACAGCTTAAGCCGCTATTACAAGCTTTTTAAAACTGTTATACACTTGTGTGTGAATATTGTATTTACATTTATGATAAATGTGTACGAATGCATTTTACTTACTGCACTGCAAAATATCTATCTGTGATATTAGTGCTTCGCACATGTCATCATTTGCATAAACAGTGAGACACGTTGTATATGAATGTATGTTGTGTGGTTCCTCCATCAGGAGGCTATCTTTTCGGTGTTTTATTATTGGACTCGTAGGGAGACTAATTCCAACGAGGCTCAGGAAAGGCACCACCCAGATTCGCTCCAGTTGAAAGACCGGAATAACTTCCCGTCAAGTAGATTGTGATGATCTGGGGACCTTCATGCCAAAGAGCCGCGAGAGTAACCCTAAGATAGGTCAACCTCTGATAAACCAAACACGGAGGAAAGTCTCTTAATACTTTCCATTTTCAATTACTTATAAAAGCATTTACTCGTAATTTTATTCCATGTGCATCTTTATGTAATGGAAAATATGAAGAATATTTGTGCATACATGTTATCAATTAACTCCCGTTTTTGCAGGACAATATTCCTAAAATGGGCACATTATAATAGTATTTACATTATCCCTAAGACTAAACTAGATAAGTCTTTTGTAGGGAAATCATTGGGCCTGTTACCCACTCAAAATTCAAAAAGGCCACAAGCCTACAGCCAATGATGTCTTTATCTAACCAACCTGATCCTACTCCCGTCTCTCGCAACGAGTTCGAAAGATTAAGCTATCAAATTATCGAGTTGACTGTTATGCTCAAAGAACTACACTAATCTACTCAGGGTCCATAAATACCCATCCACACAGAATCCTTTGCACATGGAGGAATCCAAGGCCAAACAATGCCCACTCAACCAGAATCATCCATACTAGGGGGCAGTTAAGGTATTGGGAAAAATATGGAAACCCATACACCTAAATCTCATTCCAATAAAAAAATCAAAAATTTCAGGGATGATCGAGAAACTGGGGATATAAGAAAGAAAGTCCAACAAATGGAAGAGACCATCTGGTCAATCAAAGGGACTGGAAACTATGGGAGTGTCACCTATTTAGATCTTTGCATATTCCTAGGGGCTTGCTATCCTGCCAAATTCAAAGTCCCAGAGTTTGAAAAGTACAATGGGGAAGTCGATCCCTATACGCACCATAAAGTGTACATTGGCGAACTGGGGTCTTATGCTGAAGATGAAAGCCTCAGAATGCAACTATTTCAAAAGAGTCTCACTAAAGAGGCTAAAGCCTGGTATGCCCGACTTGACAATGCCAAAATTCACAACTGGGAAGACTTGGCCCATGCCTTTCTAAACCAGTATAATTTTCAAACACAAATGGCACTGGATCGTTACCAAGTGACTAAAGTCAAAAAGCAAAGTAATGAATCTTTCCGAGAATATGCCCAGAGGTGGAGGCATCTAGTAGCGCAAGTCATTCCATCAATGACAGAAACTGAGATGGTAATGATGTTTATTGATACCTAAGAGGCTCCTTACAATGAGAGGATCCTAGCAGACATAGGAAAGTCATTCTCAAAAATGATCAAACACGTCAAAATGGAAGACATGGGTCTAAAGGCAGGCAAGATTACAGACTTCACTGCCTTGGAAGTAGTCGCCAAGCATATACAGACTGGAAAGTATGCGAGCAATCCCAAGGGGGTACCCGATAAAGGCACTGAAGATGTATCCCTTGTTATACAGGGGCAAGCTAGTAGACCAACCTACAGTCTCTCTATTTGGAAAATGCAAGATAATCTGCCATATCAACAACAGGCTGCATTCAACCAATGCCCAGACAGGAAAAGAAAATTTGAAAAAACGAAAAATTGGGTGTTCACTCCGCTGGGCGATTCCCTTGAAAATGTATTGGCGATATTAATGGATCACAAGAAAATTACCAAAATGGCACCACCTCTGGAACCAGGGAGCAAAAGATATTATCCAAGCCAGAGATGTACTTACCACTCAGGGTCTCCAGGACACGATACAGAAGATTGTTGGTCCTTAAAGTATAAAATTCAAAATCTGATTGAAAGTGGCAGTATTGTGGCCTGATCAACAAAATGTCAACACCAACCTTCCGTTGCAGCATGATATGAGGGAAGTAAACATGATCGGGTCAGAAAGCGCTAAAAGGTATCCAATTCGTACGATAGAAGAATACCCCCAAAGGCACAGATCAAATGTCCTAAAGTGGGAAAACTCAAAGGAGGGTATGATAGTAATGCAAAAATTAGAGACGATCCAGAATCAAGTAAATTTGCTAGCTAAGATGATAGTGCACCAACACCAGGATACAAGGCAGTTTTTCACTCAACTATCAGAAGGCCAAGAAAAGGAGGATGATAAAATTGCTAGAAGACCTCGCCAACGAAAAAATTGCTCGGGGGAATGCGAATTCTCAAAGAAGAAACATCAAACAACCTCCACAAGAGTCCGAAAAGTCACCCCTCTAAGCAAATTCAATGAAGAAATGCTACATTTTTTGATAAGTGAAGGAAGGATTAATGAGTTGTTGTCTCCTATAAATCCCAAGATAAAGAGTTATGATTCCACCAAGATATGTCTCTACCATTCTAACTCAAGTTGGACATACGACTGAGGAATGCTGGTCTTTACGACATAAAATCTAGGATCTTATTAAAAATGGAGAGCTGGAGATAGAATTTCCCATGACCAAAAAAGGAGAAAAGGAAATAAAAAGCTTAAGATGTCCACTCAAGACAGGTAGTTCAAATGATGTGAAGGCTATGAGCGATAATCCTGGAAAAACACAAGATGGAATGATCCTAATGCAAGAAATGACAGATGAGACAAGGGAATCCCCAAAGGAAATTCCTCCGCCAACATCCAACCTCCTGTGGTCCAAAGATAGCAACCACATTCCAGATATTATAACCTTGGATGATGCGGAGGAAATACTAATCCTTTCCAAGGAAGAAAAAGCCAAAAAGTAAAGTTCCTTGCCAGAAATGCGACAACAATTCGAGGGAGATTTCATGGTAGAATCCTCTCAAGCCCAAGAAAAAGGTGAAGGAACAGATGAAGGAAAATGTGGTGAGGTTATCAGGGAAACCAACCCCTCAAATAATCAAGAGTTCATCCCTATTTGTGAGGGGTTCAGTTCAAGCGTCTCTAAGGAATGTACTGAATCAGGAAATGATCAAGTTATGGCCATAAGTGAAGACATTCAGAACCAAGAAGTAACCTCTATCGTGAGCCTTGAAGGCAACATAACCACTAACAACTAGACTGTCAGGCCTCAACTAGCCAAGAAGATGTAGATCAAGGGGATAAGGTTGCGAGTTCTAGAAGATGTTGGGACGATATCACTTTTTTCGTAGTATGCCTTTTATTTTCCATACATGTAAATATTGAAAAAAAAAAGAAAAAAGAAAAAAAAAGAAAAAAAAAGAAAAGAAAAAGAAGAAAGAAAAAAAAATCAAAAATCAAATCATTCGCGTTTCAGCTCATCAAGACTGAACTACAAAAGACCTGATCTCCTCTCCAATAGGAGTACATAGGCAGCCATTTATGGTGCGGTCAAACCAAACAAAAACCCAAACAAACACTTCTCAAACCGTTTATCTTATAAAGTAGGAACTACACAGACCTGATCTCCCTCACATACAGGAGTATGTTGGCAACCATCAGTGGTGCGGTCTAAACCTCAAAAGAAACATCCAAACCCAAACATCAATCACAAGTCTACGCCCACGAACAACCCTCCAAGTCAGCGACCCATGTGGAGAAGACCCAACAACACTTCAATGTCATTCCATCAATTTTGGCAGAAATCCCAGAAAGGAAGAAACATCGATACATTAAGACAACCAGTAGTGAGGACCTTCAAAGAGCTGATAACACCCTTAATCATAAGTCTTCATCGAATCATAAGAAAATCATCAAAGCCGATTGAGCGAACAAGTCAGGAACAATGATTGAGGGCATTAAAGCCCAAATACACTACCTGTTCACCATTTGATACAAAGGTAAAAGCCTCTTGCGATCTCAACAAAGCAACAATCCAGACAACAAGCAAGGCTGGAGTAATTTCAATATTGACGACAAACCGATATTGGGACCCTTACAACAAGACTGGGGCAATCTCGAAAACAGCGACAACTCAACATTGGGATATTTATCAACCATCTTAAGGAGGAAAATGCACCAGTCAATACCATCAGCATGGTCCATCATCATCAGAGCTTCCATCATATCATCTCACTGGCGATTCGGATATTACTAACTCGTGATTTGGTCAACAAAGAGACTTTCTCGTATGAATCCTCGGCAATAACATACGAAAGGACTGGGGCATTTTTTCGATTCCAGGAAAGCGAAGGATTTTCAGGCAGGATCAAGCCTCTCATCAAAAGAAAGGGGAGAACTCCTATCACGGTAATATAAGCTTGCCCCTATAGAAAAAGGTGAAAATTCTCAAAAAGTTCTTAACTCAAGGCCAACGACAAAAGGACTAGCTAATAAAATCTACACTGTCAAATGTGTTAATTTGTATCAAACCCTCATAAATTGGCCTCTATACTAAAGTTTAAAAGTTTGACAGCGAAAGAACGAGCTGCACCCTCTAGGGATATCAACGGCATTCAGGTCATCAGTTCAGCCGGATTGCGAATAAAATGTTCAAGGAAATGGGGCACAAGCACTCAACAGCGAAAGGAAATTACAAATCACCTCAAAAAGGGTGAGGCATTACATTAACGTACATCTCTATCCAGCGTAACATCAGGCAAAGTCTAGCGAGGCAAACCTTTAAATATTACTTCAGCGAAGGTATCGAGAGATTCGGTATTCAAAACCATTAGCATCAATTCAGCGTAATAACAAGACAGTTCAGCGATGAAAGCTTTGTATACCACTGTTCGAGTGGGAACCGAAATAGTTGGACGATGTCAGTGTATTGAACTACCAGCAGGGTAGGATCTATTATCAAACTACCATCAGGGTAGGCGCCATTGTAAACTACCAGCGTATGCATCAACAACATCTCCATTTCTCTTCATCAAACAGGCATTAGCGACATCGAAAAAAAGCCAAACCGTTGTAGTCAACACCGGCATAGGCAATAGCAATCCCTGGTAAAGGTAAAGCAATTTGTAAAAACATTTTAAACATGCATCATAACATTCATTACATTGCGATTTACGATTTGCGATATACGATCTGCAAAATGCGATGTGCGAGTTGCGAAGTGCGATTGGCCAAAAGCGAAATGCAAAGTACGAAATGCGATGTGCATTTTACGAACTGCGATTTGCGAAAACATATTAACATTCATCATCACATTCACTGTAATGATTCCAAAATAGGTCCAATCCATCCAACCTATTCTGAGTCGCCAAATACATGGTACACAAAACAACTACAACTTTATTACTACAACAACACATATGTTGTGAGTTTTGATATAAATATATACTAATGGTGACTCATGTCCCAATCATGGACAACACCTCACAGTGATACCTTAATAAAGGTACAGTCAATAACTATTCTAGAAATTAAAATCTTTGGGAAGTGCTCAAGGAAACCTTCGTACATAGGAGGCCATGAATCTAAGTTATGATAGATATCATATGTCCAGAGAATTATCTTTGGTTGATCCAATAGACCCCAAAGAAAAATGAGAAGATTACTACCATGTTCCTTCCAATGGTGAGTCTTTTTCTTGACATATAACTATCTCCACAGTCTGCAATTGAACGTTATGTTTCAACCAAACTCCGAGATCATATAGGCAGTGCTCGTAGATATACTCAGCATGTGGATGTTCATAACCCTGTCTTATGATAACTCGTAGGTCATTAGACATCTTGTATGATAGTGGCAAAACACCATTCCAAAGTTGGGTTCACCTCACCCTATTTGCTTCACCAAAATCAAATATCAAATGACATATACAATACAACACACTTATCTAAAGTTCTCAATAAAAGTATTTCCATACTATTTAGGGAGGACCTCAACAGCTATAGACCACCGTTTTATTCCTCTGTTATCCCCGCTCGACCCGGCAACACTCTTATTAACATAAATGAATTGTGAAGCAAAAGGGAGAGCACAACTAGCTCTGTGACACCCCCAAATCCAGGTACTTCATTCCCACAGGATCTGGTGTTCACTTAATCAAACATTCATATCTAACTACCCAATCACAATAAAACTGGATAAATAAAACATTTCCTATTAAAGGGTTATATAATAAAATCTCCCAGGTTATCTAACCTTTAAATACAATCATTCAAATACGGAAATTAAATAAACATCATTAAAACCAAGTCTAAGATCATCATAATAAAAGTTTAAAGTAAAAATTACAAGTCTTCATCACTTGCATATTTTTCCCTTTCCTTTACTAGACGAAGGTTCATCTACCTTCTCCTCTTTAGCTGCAATGAGTTTATAAACATGTAAGAGTGAGCAAAACAATTGCTCACTCGATATAATATGAAATCAACATGAGTATAGTAATAATAACTGCCAATAATAGGCTCATCAACAATGAATATTACTCTATCATGAATAATCAGAAACTGAAATCCAAAATGTGTAATAAATATAACTAAGGGTCATAAGACCATGAACTACGTCCACAGTTGCGAGTAATCTTTCAACTTCAACTTTAACAGTCATAAGACTATAAGGACTCCTCGTACTTAGGGGGATCAACCCTTCGTACCATGTATTGTGCATAAAAATTTAACGCTACACGTAAGTTAACCCCTAAACATAACATTAGGGTTGTTCATCTCAGTATTTAGAGTACAAGTCCGCACCAAAGGAAGTTTGGTTTAGATAAGCTTTCAGGGTAATTTGGAATTCAACGAACATCAACTAAGGATTACTTGAATGAAACCAAGAACATTTCACTATAAAATAATTGTGATTAAATCAATCATAGTAAACTAAAGTCATGCTTTAGGAATAATCTAAGAGCATACAATTTGAATAACTATAACACCTTGCTTGAACAATACTAAGTCACGGTTAATTAGAATTGAATACTAAGCATGCATAACAATTTGATCGATAAAAATGTTCAACATTAGAATATATAAATTTGCATGCTAAACAACAAGTTAAATACAAGAATAACTTTCTCTAGAATAGCTTACATCATTATATCATAATCGAATTGAAAACCATAATTAGTTCAACAAGATAAAGGATTAGAAAAACTTGGTCAAAGAAAATTTAAGAGATTGCACAATTCTTAAAGTAGAGTTAAAGAACTTGCTCAATGTAAAGAGAAAGTTTAGAAAACTTGCCTTGCTCGTAGGCTAAACCAAATCAATATGAATCAGAATATCCTATAAACTTATGTCATCATGACATAATTAGTCATTACCATCTTACAAACATAACTAAGTACGTTCATCATTTAAAAATTTGATTTTTAATCGCATAATCGAGTTATAACACAAGTTAATCATTAAATTCATAGTATAGGAATACTAAAATCAACATTTAGCAGTCTTATTATCAACACATAACTTTTCCTAAAATTTCGTGTACAAAAAGTACACTGTAAGACCATTCTACTAACTCGCGCCGCGGTGCCACAGTTTACACTGTGGGTCGCGCTGCGGCGTGAGCATTGCGTTGCGGCGTAGTGAATAAGGCTACAAGGCCGCACTGCGGCGTGGTGCTGGCGCTGCGGCGCGAAACAACTACTACAGGGTCGCGCCGCGAAACTGCAGTCTCGACCGACAGCTTCAACAACAGCATAGGAAAAAGTCAATTTTGGCCTGCAAGTTCGTTTCTAACAGACTGATTTACATAAAAACTTCATGTAAACATAATTCAAGGATTTCTAACATGTTTTTACTCATATAACAACATAAACAACAAAATTAATACACCCAATTTCATTGTTTTTGGCTAAAACTCTTTTTTTGATATTTTTGAAGAAAACAACCACTGTAATTTTGTTTTGCAACCAAAACCATTAATTCAAAGTATTTTATCAAAGTATATATATACTCTAACAAATTGAAAAGCCAATTTATCGATAAAATAACTATTCAACCCATAATTTCTATTTTAACTAGACAATATATAATAAAAAAAAACTCTCTATAAAATACTTTTCTCCACAAATTACATACATATCAATAATTCTTTGATTATAATCATATATAACCTATGAAAATAACTTTACAACAATGGTTTATCATATGAACACACATAAAATCAACAATTATCTTATCACAAGAATTTCATAGAGAAAAATAGGAGAAGAGAAAGCTAAAGGAAATAGGAGAATACTTTGATTGTAGAAGATGATGGCTATCCCAAAATTCTTTTCCCCAATTCTTTTCTCAATTCTCTAGCCTTCCTTCTTCCCTTCTTTTCTTCTTCTCTTCTTCTTATAATTACTATTCAGTAAATGGTTAAATTGATAAAAGTTAAGTTAAGGGTGATATATGAATTTTTTTTCAAAATACACAATTGGTTATAAAATATTCATTGTTGTCGAGAAATATTCGTTTGGTCGTGGAATATTCTTTCTGTCGGGGAATATTCGTACGATCGGCGAAGCCATTTGTGCGCCCCATAACAGAATAACTGTCGGATTAAGAAAACGACAAAATTAAGTTTTTATAAATAATGGCGTAATCGTTATCGTTAACACTGTTGGAATACCCAGTTGGTAAAAATAAAGTAATACGCATTGTTGCACAGTAGCACACGGTATTACACAGTATTTTTGAATTATTGATTCTTACGTAAGAAGGCAGTACTAAATAATTGTTACAGTAATTACTGTTTAATATTTTATTTTATTGGTTCAATAATTGCTACGTTGATATTTTATATTATTGTTGCTCAATAATTTTCACTGCACAGTATCTCCGTTATCAGATCAATAATTCATATTATTTGAATAATATTATTAGATAGCATTATTGGCAATGTCTAGAAAGTTCTGTCAATGAGAGGTTTGGTCACCTAATTGCGCGCCAGTAAGGAGAAATTCTTATTGGAAAGCCCCTCTTTCCTGGGAACTGCCTGGTTGTCATTATTGTGATTCTGTAATATTATTTGTGAATAATTAATTATTGATTTATATGATAAGGAAATATTTATTTGATGTGGATATAAATGATGGATTTATTTATGTGGTTATAAATGAAGGAATTAATGTTAAGGTATTTTATCAGTATTTTTGTCAGATTGGAGGTATTAAAAGATCAAATCGGTGTTCTTACAGCTTTATTGTGTGAGTTATAATATTTAATCTGACCGTTGGGTCATTGTAAATTTTGGATATGTTATACATATATAAGTTGAGTATATGTCCACAAATTTTAAACCGTTAAAAATGAGCGTATATTTTGTTATGAATTGTAAGAGGTAACTGATTCGGAAATTAGGTTTTGGTATAAAATTCTAGAATTGAGTGGGCCCCACTCTTGGTTGTAGGGGTAGATGGCTGATTTTTGATGGGTTAAATAGTAGCAAGTAAAGTCATCAGGTTGAAGGTCAAGTATGCTTCGGCTTCCTAACATTTTCCTATAAATAGAGGGCTAAGTTAGAATTGAAAATCACACCAGAATTCATAAGTTTTCTCTCTTTTTCTCTCTAAATTATTGAGTGTATTTTGTGAGTATTTAGATACTTGGTGAGTTGATATTCATCAGTGCAAGTTTCCTTCAGCGTCATATCCGATATCCAATCAGAAGTGCTGCTCTTTTGAGGTAAGGGATAGTAAGGGATTTTAAGGGTTGTTATGTTTTTCAGTTTCGTAATTTTTCTGACCTTCAAAAATTCTGGAAAAATTTGAAATGATATTTTGATGAGTTTTATTGATTGTGTCCAAAAATGGTTATTTTTGGACGTATAAATTAAGAGTTGTGAATTTTATGAGAAAAAACTATTTTAAAAGTAACCGCTTATAACTCCTTGTGGTTAACTCCAAAATTGATGAAATTTTTATTGGGAGTACATCTATATAATATCAGTGTACTCTTTGAATTTCGGAATTTTTGGATAAAAGGGCAATTTATGATAAATGTCAAAATATTCGACGGTTTTGGTCATATGAAAAATAGTAAATGAATTTTAAAAATTCTGAGAAAAATATATGATCAATATGGGACTATATTCTGCTAAATATCAGAAAAGAAATAGTTTTGGAACTGATTTGGTATTTTTCATGAAAATGGACTAGTTATGAATAAATGAATTAAATATGTTATGTGAAGGAAGAAAATTGAAAAATATGATTTTATGGCTTGAGAATCCTATATGAGGTATATGCAGATTTTTTATGATGGTTTTGGTTATTGGTGATGAAATCTTATGAGTTTGGCATTTTAGGATGATTAAATGCATTATTTAGTAAAGTGTAAACAATTAAAATAAATTGTTTATAAGTTTAAGAAATATTATTCTTTCAATATCATTATACCAAAATATTGGTATGGATTTTATTATGGAATTTCTACCTTTTTGAGTCGGAGTTACTATTCATGAGTTACTATTCACGAGTTACTATTCACGGATACTATTCACGACAAAGTTGGTTTCATTTTTTTGACCAAATTATCGTTGATTTATGAATATTTCTCTTATGATTAAATGCAGTTGTTGATCATATTATTTTTATTATCATATATAACATTTTTATAACCATGATGTTGAAATTCTATTTCAGTTGAGTATAAAGATGGGTAGATTATTGGTATGATCGTGACTAGGATTCTCTTTGGCCAGTTGTGAAAAGTTGAATTGTGACTGGTATGATCATGACCATTTAATTTCTAATTGAATATCTTTAGCTTAAGTGGAAATGTGAAATAATCAACATGGTTATAATTATTGTTTATATAAATTCTTAAATGATTATATATTTATTTGAGATATTAATATATTTGGCCTGTAGTGAAAATATGAACTGTTGATGAATATATTTGGCCTGTAGTGCAAATATGAACTGTTGAGGAATATCTTTGGTCTGTAGTGCAAAGATGAATTATTGATGAATATCTTTGGTCTGTAGTGCAAAGATGATCTGTGGTTGAATATCTTTGGCCCGTAGTGTAAAGATGAATTTATCAGTATGATTATGAACAGGAAATGTGATTTGGTATAACCATGATCTTTGATGTTTCAGGTGAAGATAGGTTATGAAAATTATCTTCGTCCTGGATGAGAAGAGGAATTTAGAACAACAATTATGATTATGAGTTATTCATATGATTGTGGAAAGGAACTGTTGAGTGATGTTACAGGGATAAAATATTATTGGTGAATTTTTAACATGGAGACGATAATAGACTTTATGGTCTATTTGACTCTTCTAATGGATTGCTCGTTCCGCTGCAACTATGGTTGAAAATTTTTATCATCTACCATATGTTCTAAATCTCTGATTTATTACTGATGAAGGCTATTGATAATTTAATTATCTTTAGTCATGTTATTCTTTACTGAGCTAGTTGTGCTCACCCTTTTGCTTCACAATTCCTTTCAGGTAATAAAAGTATAGCTGGGTCGAGTGGGGGATAACAGGGGAATAGAACGGTGGTCTATAGCTGTTGAGGGTGAGGCGAACCCAACATTGGAAGGGTGTTTTGTCACTATCATACAAGATGTATAATGACATACAACCTCGTATCATCCTAAGACAGGGATGTGCTCATCCACTTGCTGAATATATATACGAGCACTACCTATATAATCTTGGTGTTTGTTTGAAGTATAATTCTCAATTAGAGACAGTGGAGATAATGATATGTCAAGAGAAGACTTACCATTGGGAAGAATATGATAGTAATCTTCTTGTTTTTCTTTGGGGTCTATTGGGTCAACCAAGGATAATTCTGTGGCCATATGATATCTATCATAACCTAGACGCATTGCTTCCTATGTACGAAGGTTTCCTTGAGCACTTTCCAAAGATTTTAATTTCTAAAACAGTTTTTGACTATACTTTTATGTACGGTGTCACTGTGAGGTGCTGTCCACAGTTGGGACATGTGTCACATTTGGTATATATTTGTATCCAAACTCACAGCATATATGTTGTTATATTTTGTACGACAATTGTTGTAATAAAATTGTAGTTATTTTCTGTACCATGTATTTGGCGACTTAGAATAGGTTGGATGCTATGGACCTATTTTGAGGTTGTCACAGTTGGTATCAGAGCTTAGGGATATGGTCTTTGGCTGAGATCGGGGAATATAACTAGGAGGGGGGAGATGAATAAATCCTTCGCTAGTGTGTCCTACCTAAGCTTATTTGTTGGTCAGTCATAATATCGGGATATTATGTGATATGTTAATTTGTTTAATTAACCCATGTTTTATGGCAGTATTTGAGAATGGCTGCTGAGAATGTTCACAATGGAGTGAATGAGACCATGGGGATACCTCTAATCACCAACCATGATAATGTGATGTCAGACGAAGAAGGAATTACAGAAATCCATGTGGTGAGTGAAGAATTGATAGTTGCACCCGAGATGGTCGCAGAGGTAACAGCTGAGAGTGAGGAAGAAGAGGTACCTGAGGAGAATTTATTAGAGGTATTATATGATCAAAATGTAGAATTGCAAAATCGTGTTTATGAGTTAGAAGAGCAGGCTGAAGAACGGCAGGCGGTCGTGGAACAAAAGGATGCAACAATTCAAACTTCTGTTACCCGATATAAGATGCTTGAACAGAAGTATTCTTTGGCAGAGTATAAGATGATAAAGATGGAATCTGAGCTTAAAGAAGAAAAAACTGAACGAGTGAGAATAAGTGATGCATGGACAAAAGCCGCACGACACGTGGATATTATGGAAAGAGATGTCCGATCTAAGAAGGCTAAAATAGATGATATGAATTTCTCTTTCTGGAAAGCAATTGGGAGAATCCAATATCGAGTTTTGAATTACCTTTTACAGAACGGTCAACCTGAATTTGATATGGATCAAAGATTGATGATTCAAATCATGAATCAGGAGTACGACGAGGCAGTTGAGGGAGGAATATGTCCTATAGAAAAGTATATTCCAACGGTAGTGATGATGCCAAATACTGCCCCAGACAAGTCAAAGCCGGGTAGTTCAAGGGAGAGCGGTTGTCATGACTTCCCAACAAGTGAAGAACCCAAATGAAGTTATCACGGGAGATGAGAAATGGAGAAATCATGAAGACCCGGGAGATAGAATCTGAAATGAAAGAAATGTATTCTCATCTTTTCGAAATACCAGGTACGTAAATTTCGGGGACGAAATTTCATAAGGAGGAGAGATTGTAAGACCCCGAATTTTATGAAATAAAATTATTCAATTTTTCTTATAATTACTATTCAGTAAATGGTTAAATTGATAAAAGTTAAGTTAAGGGTGATATATGAAATTTTTTAAAATACACAAGTGGTTATAAAATATTCATTGTTGTCGGGGAATATTCATTTGGTCGTGGAATATTCTTTCTGTCGGGGAATATTCGTACAACCGGCGCAGCCATTTGTGGGCCCATAACAGAATAACTGTCGGATGAAGAAAACGACAAAATTAATTTTTTATAAATAACGGCGTAATCGTTATCGTTAACACTGTTGTAATACCCGGTTGGTAAAATAAAGTAATACGCGTTGTTGCACAGTAGCACACGGTATTACACAGTATTTTTGAATTATTGATTCTTACGTAAGAAGGCAGTACTCAATAATTGTTACAGTAATTGCTGTTTAATATTTTATTTTATTAGTACAATAATTGCTACGTTGATATTTTATATTATTATTGCTCAATAATTTTCACTGCACAGTATCTCCATTATCAAATCAATAATTCATATTATTTGAATAATATTATTAGATAGCATTATTGGCAATGTCTAGAAAGTTCTATCAAGGAGAGGTTTGGTCACCTAATTGCGCGCCAGTAAGGAGAAATTCTTATTGGAAAGCCCCTCTTTCCTGGGAACTGCCTGGTTGTCATTATTGTTATTCTATAATATTATTTGTGAATAATTAATTATTGATTTATATGATAAGGAAATATTTATTTGATGTGAATATAAATGATGGATTTATTTATGTGGTTATAAATGAAGGAATTAATGTTGAGGTATTTTATCAGTATTTTGTCGGATTGGAGGTATTAAAAGATCAAATCGATGTTCTTACAGCTTTATTGTGTGAGTTATAATATTTAATATGACCGTTGGATCGTTGTAAATTTTGGATATGTTATACATATATAAGTTGAGTATATGTCCACAAATTTTGAACCGTTAAAAATGTGCGTATAATTTGTTATGAATTGTAAGAGGTAACTGATTCGGAAATTAGGTTTTGGTGGAAAATTCTAGAATTGAGTTGGCCCCACTCTTGGTTGTTGGGGGAGATGGCTGATTTTTGGTGGGTGAAATAGTAGCATGTAAAGCCATCAGGTAGCAGGTCAAGTCTGCTTCGGCGTGCTAACATTTTCCTATAAATAGAGAGCTAAGTTAGAATTGAAAATCACACCAGAATTCATAAGTTTTCTCTCTTTTTCTCTGTAGATTATTGAATGTATTTTTTGAGTATTTAGATACTTGGTGAGTTGATATTCATCGGTGCAAGTTTCCTTCAGCGTCATATCCGATATCCAGTCAGAAGTGCTGCTCTTTTTAGGTAAGGGATAGTAAGGGATTTTAAGGGTTGTTATGTTTTTCAGTTTCGTAATTTTTCTGACCTTCAAAAATCCTGGAAAATTTTGAAATGATATTTTGATGAGTTTTATTGATTGTATCCAAAAATGGTGATTTTTGGACATATAGATTAAGAGTTATGAATTTTATGAGAAAAGACTATTTTAAAAGTAACCGTTTATAACTCCTTGTTGTTAACTCCAAAATTGATGAAATTTTTATTGGGAGTACATCTATATAATATCAGTGTACTCTGTGAATTTCGGAATTTTTGGATAAAAGTGCAATTTATGATAAATGTCTAAATATTCGGCAGTTTTGGTCATATGAAAAATAGTAAATAAATTTTAAAAATTCTGAGAAAAATATATGATCAATATAGGACTATATTCTGCTAAATCTCAGAAAAGAAATAGTTTTGGAACTGATTTGGTATTTTTCATGAAAATAGACTAGTTATGAATAAATGAATTAAATATGTTATGTGAAGGAAGAAAATTGAAAAATATGATTTTATGGCTTGAGAATCCTATATGAGGTATATGCAGATTTTTGATGATGGTTTTGGTTATTGGTGATGAAATCTTATGAGTTTGGCATTTTAGGATGACTAAATGCATTATTTAGTAAAGTGTAAACAATTAAAATAAATTGTTTATAAGTTTAAGAAATATTATTCTTTCACTATCATTATATCGAAATATTGGTATGGATTTTATTATGGAATTTCTACCTTTTTGAGTCGGAGTTACTATTTATGAGTTACTATTCACGACAAAGTTGGTTTCATTTTCTGACCAAATTATCATTGATTTATGAATATTTCTCTTAAGATTAAATGCAGTTGTTGATCATACTATTTTTATTATCATATATAACATTTTTATTACCCTGATGTTGAAATTCTCTTTCAGTTGAGTATAAAGATGGGTAGATTATTGGTATGATCATGACTAGGATTCTCTTTGGCCAGTAGTGAAAAGTTGAATTGTGACTGGTATGATCATGACCATTTAATTTATAATTGAATATCTTTAGCTTAAGTGCAAATGTGAAATAATCAACATGGTTATAATTATTGTTTATATAAATTCTTAAATGATTATATATTTCTTTGAGATATTAATATATTTGACCTGTAGTGCAACTATGACCTGTTGATGAATATATTTGGCCTGTAGTGCAAATATGAACTGTTGAGGAATATCTTTGGCCTGTAGTGCAAAGATAAATTGTTGATGAATATCTTTGGTCTGTAGTGCAAAGATGATCTGTGGTTGAATATCTTTGGCCAGTAGTGCAAAGATGAACTGTTTACGAATATCTTTGGCCCGTAGTGCAAAGATGAATTTATCAGTATGATTATGAACAGGAAATATGATTTGGTATAACCATGATCTTTGATGTTTCAGGTGAAGATAGATTATGAAAATTATCTTCGTCCTAGATGAGAAGAGGAATTTAGAACCGTAATTATGATTATGAGTTATTCATATGATTGTGGAAAGGAACTGTTGAGTGTTGTTACAGTGATAAAATATTGTTGGTGGATTTTTAACATGTGGACGATAATAGACTTTATGGTCTATTTGACTCTTCTAATGGATTGCTTGTTCCGCTGCAACTATGGTTGAAAATTTTTATCATCTACCATATGTTCTAAATCTCTGATTTATTAATATGAAGGCTATTGATAATTTAATTATCTTTAGTCATGATATTCTTTACTGAGCTAGTTGTGCTCACCCTTTTGCTTCACAATTCCTTTCAGGTAATAAAAGTATAGCTGGGTCGAGTGGGGGATAACAGGGGAATAGAACGGTGGTCTATAGCTGTTGAGGGTGAGGCGAACCCAACGTTGGAAGGGTGTTTTGTCACTATCATACAAGATGTATAATGACATACAACCTCGTATCATCCTAAGACAGGGATGTGCTCATCCACTTGTTAAGTATATATACGAGCACTACCTATATAATCTTGGTGTTTGTTTGAAGTATAATTCTCAATTAGAGACAGTGGAGATAATGATATGTCAAGGGAAGACTTACCATTGGGAAGAATATGATAGTAATCATCTTGTTTTTCTTTGGGGTCTATTCGGTCAACCAAGGATAATTCTGTGGCCATATGATATCTATCATAACCTAGACGCATGGCCTCCCATGTACGAATGTTTGCTTGAGCACTTCCCTAAGATTTTAATTTCTAAAACAGTTTTTGACTATACCTTTATGTAAGGTGTCACTGTGAGGTGCTGTCCACAGTTGGGACATGTGTCACATTTGGTATATATTTGAATCTGATAAGTCGATTTTATACCATTTATTCGGCATCTATTACTTAAATTATTTGCTTAATCTCGTGTTTCTTAGTTACTTTTCATGCATTTTGTTTCCATTTTGTAGATTATATGCTTGGAAGCGGCATGAGCGACTATTGGTATAAAATTTGCAAGGAAAAGCAATTCCGGTTAAAGTTCGGGTTTTCATGTTTATTTTATGTGCATTTCTTGTTTGTGGCGTGGAACTTGGATTATGTTACGAAACTCTTTATTGGCATCCCGAAACATCTTACATCATTTTAATTGGAAGCTCGGATGCGAGAGTATGGTTTTTAGCAACAAAGACAAAGTTTTGAGTTGTTTCGGTTGTCGTTACACAGTAACAGCTGCTTCCAATGAAATTTAGACAGTCATCCATTTGTTATATCTGAAACCTCAAAGGATAAAAATTGTAGATCTTGTCGATAGCTTCGATTTGATAGGTCATGGACCTCGTAATTCCTCCCGGTTTGAAAGTTATGACAGTTTTAGCATCGGAGGTTCTAGCAGCAAAATTGGTTGACAGCTTGGTGCCCAGCCGGGGCTGGGCCTTTTATGCTTTATTATCCAGCCGGGGCTGGGTGTCTGGACAGCAATAGCAGAAGGGTATCCAGCCGAGGCTGGCTTGTACAAATCTAAATATCCAGTTGGGGCTGGGTACTCGGAAATTGAAGACTCCTAGTTGATTTCTAAAGCTACAAGTGTGGAGTTTTAGAGATGGTAATGACTTGGGACTTGTATATTCATGAAATTATAGTCAAAATACATGTGGTAATATATAAATGGACATAAAAATCTGAGATTTGGAGACAAACAAGGCAAATTACAAAGGAAAATCTCAGTTTTTCTAGCAAGCATTGGAGGAGTATTTCAAGCCGATTTTTGAGACGATTGCTATTCTAGGCTACGTGAGGGGTGTTTTTCAATATTCTTCATCTTAGTTTATTATTTGTAACTGAAAAGATGATTTTAATGATTTATTCAGTGTTTATTTTGTTTATTATGAACTAAATCACTTTTTAGGCTTATGATGGATCTTTGAGTGAATCTATGGTTTTGTAAACTTTGATTTCCAATTTAATAAGCTATGTTCCAGTTTATCTATATTGATTTGTACTTGAATCTATGAATTTCCTGATCAACAATTCTTTGTGGAGTTGGATGGAATCGAAAGAGGATATTCAAATCTAGACCTAGTTGATATAGCATGTCTTCAGGATTTTGTTAATAGCTTAAACTTGATGTATGTTAAGGTAGAGATATGCTTGACATCGCATGTAATCGGATAGAGAACTTATTCTTCAACCTCCTTCAATTGTAATTCACATAGAGATATAGTGAATTAGTTGCTTAAGGTGTTTAACAGATTTCTATCTTAATTGTGGATTGACGTTAATACGGTATTAGTGCATCGAGAGGTGGTTAATACTACGTTCGTGTTCTTGATTAATAAACTGGGATAGTGAATTGAATTTGAATAAAGGTGTTAAAATTAGAGTGAAGCTTAGGGTGAAATCATAAGTCTAATTCTCCATTAATTGTTTGAAATTCCAGATTTTGATATTTGTGATTGGTTTGTGATAGTTTAATTACTTTTTAATTTAGAATAGTTATTTTTAATCATTGAATTTGATTTGTTTAATAAAATTAGGGTTAATAGAAGATTGGTAATTGTAAGTTAAGATTTTTGCTAATAAGTCTCTGTGGGAACGATACTCTACTCATCACTTTATTACTTGTTGACCACGTATACTTGCGTGTTGTGCGTATATAGATTTTACCCAACAAGTTTTTGGCGCCGTTGTCGGGGACTATTTAGTATAATTCTTAATAGGTTTACAATATAAGTTTAATTAATCCAGTTTTACTTAGACATTTTTTTTATTTTTTTGTTTTGTTTCTTCTGTTCAGGTGTGAAAGCAGTTTATGCAAACTCGGTCTAAAAATCCAGATTTTCTACTTTTTGATGACGACATTGAAAAAAGGTTTCAGAGGTTGAGCAAGTGGATCAAGGAAACGAGGCAAGAATTTGAAACATATGAAAAGGAAGAGGTAACAGTAATGGCAGCCGAAGATCGAAAAGCATTAAGGGATTTCGCAACACCCAAGGTGACTGAACTACAGTCAAGCATCACTAGGCCAGCAATAGTAGCAAATACGTTCGAAATTAAGCCTAGGATTATACAAATGATTCAGAATTCAGTTCGGTTTAGGGGTTTTGCAAATGACGATCCAAACGAGTATCTGGTCAGCTTTCTGGAAATGTGTGACACTTTTAGGTTCAATGGGGTTTCGGATGATGCGGTGAGACTGCGATTGTTACCATTCTCTTTACGGGACAAGGTGAAGAGTTGGTTGCATTCTCTACCGTCCGGTTCGATAACAACATGGGAGGATTTAGCTCAAAAATTCCTCGCAAAATTCTTTCCACCGGCGAAAACTGCGAAGATGAGGAACGAGATTATAATGTTTGAACAACAACATGAGGAATCATTATATGAGGCTTGGGAGAGATACAAAGAACTGCTTAGAAAATGCCCGCATCATGGATTACCCAAGTGGCTACAAATGAACACCTTTTACAATGGACTACATGGAAATCTGAGGACGAGTATTGATGCAGCGTCGGGCGGAGCATTCATGGCTAAGAGTTACGAGGAAGCGTATGAGTTGATTGAAACCATGACGGCTAATAACTACCAGTGGCCCACAGCAAGAATGACACAGGCAAAGGCAGCTGGGGTATTAGAAGTAGATAGCATGACAGCGATGCAAGCACAGATAGTTGCACTTTCAAAGATGTTAGAGTCGGTGAAAGCAACACAAGCACAACAAACACAACAAGCACAACAAATGGCAATAATATGCGAGTTGTGCACGGGAGAGCACCCAATAGAGCAATGTGCGATTAATCCAGCAGCTGTGCAGTTCATCAGCAATTACAACAAAATTCCACAAAATACTTATCAGAATATATACAATCAAGGTAATATAAATCATCCGAATTTCTCATGGAGCAACAACCAGCAAAATCAAGCTTCACGACAATCATATCCACCAGGGTTTCAGAACCAGCAACAACCAACCCAATACCAAGAAAGGAAATCAGATCTAGAGGAGTTGGTGTCAAAATACATTACTAGCAATGAAGCAGCCATGAAAAATCAAGCAACGACAATCAAGAATTTGGAGAATCAAATAGGACAAATTGCATTGGCATTGAATAATAGACCACAAGGGACATTACCAAGTGACACCGAGAGAAATCTGAAGGGAAATCATGAACAGTGTCAAGCAGTCACTTTGCGGAGTGGGAAACAGCGTGAGGGCACTAACGCAAAAAATTCAGTGACTCCGGATGAAAAAGTGGATGATAGCAGAAAAATTGAAGTAAGCAAGGGTGAGGATAAACAGAGTGAGGAAACAAGTATGAACAATAAGCCAATTGTTTATCCACCACCACCATTTCAACAAAGGGTCCAAAAACAGAAATTAGACAAGCAATTTGCAAAATATTTGGAAGTTTTTAAGAAACTTCAAATCAATATACCATTTGCATAGCCCCTAGAGCAAATGCCGAGCTACGCAAAATTTATGAAAGGGATTCTGTCAAGGAAGGAGAAATTCGAAGATTTTGAGACAGTTGCACTAACCGAGGAGTGTAGTGCGGTATTACAGCAAAAATTACCACCAAAACTCAAGGATCCGGGGAGCTTTACTATCCCATGCACGATTGGGAATATGCATTTCAACAAGTGTTTATGTGATTTGGGGGCGAGTGTAAACCTTATGCCATTGTCAGTATATTTAGAATTGGGTTTGCCTGCACCAAGGCCTATGAATATTACATTACAGTTGGCAGATAGGTCAGTCACATATCTGAGAGGCATAGTAGAGGATATTCTAGTGAAAGTGGATAAGTTTATATTCCCTGCGAACTTCATCATTCTGGATTTTGAGGAGGACAAGAACATCCCAATTATCCTAGGTAGACCATTTTTAGCTACGGGCAGGACACTCATAGACGTACAAAAGGGAGAGCTCACTATAAGGGTCCAAGATCAAGAAGTAAAATTCAATGTGTTTAAGGCCATGAAATTTCCTAAGGATGAGGAAGAATGTTTTCGAATGGATTTAATTGAGCAAATCATCGGTGAAGATATGAGCAAGGGTTTGGTTCACGATCCGTTAAAAATAATGTTATTGGGGGATGAAGAGGTCGATGATCCAGAATTTGTGGAGTACTTGCAAATACTAGACTCATTGCCACGAGTTTCCAAATTTAGAACACCGTTTGAACCATTGCACGCGGAGGAAGTAGCCGCAGAAAAACTGAAACCATCATTGGAGGAACCACCAATTCTTGAGTTGAAACCACTCCCTAAACACCTCAGGTATGCGTATTTAGGTCAGTTAAATTATTTACCTGTTATTATTTCTGCTGCACTAAACGAATTACAGAAAGAAAAGCTGTTGCGAGTGCTTCGGGAACATAAATCGCCAATAGGATGGACAATAGCGGACATCAAAGGAATCAATCCAACCTTATGCATGCACAAAATTTTGATGGAGGATGATGCTAAACCGGTCGTGGAACAACAGACACGGCTCAATCCGACTATGAAGGAAGTTGTGAAGAAAGAAATCTTAAAGTGGTTAGATGCAAGTATAATCTATCCGATTTCCGACAGCAAATGGGTGAGTCCAGTGCAATGCGTGCCGAAAAAAGGAGGAATGACAGTGGTGAAAAATGATAACAATGATCTGATTCCAACAAGGATAGTGACTGACTGGAGGGTTTGTATGGACTACAGAAAATTGAATAAAGCAACCCGCAAGGATCACTTCCCGTTACCTTTTATCGATCAAATGTTGGACAGATTGGCAGGACATGCGTATTATTGCTTATTAGATGGATACTCGGGCTACAATCAAATCATCATCGCTCCTGAGGATCAAGAGAAGACTACATTTACGTGCCAATATGGTACGTTCGCATTCAGGAGGATGTCATTCGATTGTGTAATGCACCTGCTACTTTTCAGCGGTGTATGATGGACATCTTCTTAGATATAGTGGAAAAGAATGTGGAAGTCTTCATGGATGATTTCTCTGTTTATGAAGATAATTTTGATGCGTGTTTGGAAAATTTGGTAATGGTCTTACAACGATACACCGATTCAAATTTGGTCCTTAATTGGGAAAAATGCCATTTTATGGTGGAAGAAGGTATAATATTGGGACACAAAGTTTCGGTGCAAGGATTGGAGGTCGATAAAGCAAAGCTGGAAACAATTAAGAAGTTGCCTCCGCCAAGTTCAGTCAAAGGAATTAGAAGCTTTCTAGGACATGCTGGGTTCTATAGGAGATTTATAAAGGATTTTTTCTAAAATGGCAAAACCTTTGTGCAGTCTTCTAGAGAAGGATTCGGTATTCAACTTTGATGAGGAGTGTAAGTTGGCCTTCGAGTTGTTGAAGAAAAAGCTGACTACAGCTCCCGTGATCGTCACTCCGGATTGGAATATGCCGTTTGAACTAATGTGTGATACAAGTGATTATACAGTTGGGGCTATTTTGGATCAGCGCCGAGACAAGATATTTCATGCGATATACTATGCAAGTAAAACACTTACAGAGACTCAATTGAACTATACAACTATAGAAAAAGAATTACTTACAATAGTGTATGCATTTGATAAATTCTAGGCCTATTTGATCGGAACAAAGGTTATAGTTCACACGGATCATGCATCTATTCGATATTTGATAGCAAAAAAGGATGCTAAGCCACGCCTTATCCGATGGATTCTCCTTCTTCAAAAGTTTGATCTGGAAAAAAAAGATAGAAAGGGGACGGAGAATCAGGTAGCTGATCACTTATCTAAGCTGGAAAATCAAGGGAAATTGAAAGAGGACAAATGTGAAATCAATGAATCATTTCCGGATGAACAACTATTTGGACTAAATGCAGAATTTCCTTGGTATGTGGATTATGTGAATTATCTTATGAGCAACGTACTTCCACCTAATCTCACAAGACAACAGAAAAAGATGTTTCTTTATGACGTGAAATGGTACATGTGGGATGATCCTTACTTATTCAAACAGTGCGCCAATAAAATGATTAGAAGGTGTGTGCCTTACAGTGAAGTGAAGAACATCTTGCATGAGTGTCACTCATCTGCATATGGCGGACATTATGGAAGTGAGAGGACAGCTGCGAAGGTGTTGCAATTTGGGTTTTATTGGCCTACACTATTCAAGGACGCCCACCATTTTGTTAAAACATGTGATAGATGTCAAAGAGTGGGAAATATTTCAAAACGGAATGAGATGCCTCTACAAACGATTCTTGAAGTTGAAATTTTTGATGTATGGGGCATTGATTTCATGGGGCCATTCCCGTCGTCTCTGAACAATCAGTACATTTTACTTGCAGTGGACTACGTTTCAAAATGGGTTGAAGCTACAGCTTTACCGACAAATGATGCCAAGGTTATCCTCAAATTCCTACAAAAGAACATTTTCACAAGGTTTGGCACGCCAAGGGAAATTATCAATGATGAAGGTAGTCACTTTTGCAACAAGTCATTCGCAGCTCTCTTGGCAAAGTATGGGGTCAACCATAAGGTAGCTACAACAT
Organism: Panax japonicus; assembly: GCA_020205505.1. NCBI lineage: Eukaryota > Viridiplantae > Streptophyta > Magnoliopsida > Apiales > Araliaceae > Panax > Panax japonicus. The sequence goes on from CM035093.1 coordinate 62,960,118, forward strand.
ATCATCCCCAAACCAGTGGACAAGCTGAGGTCTCGAACAGTGAAGTCAAGAGAATATTGGAAAAAGTGGTGAATCCGACTCGAAAGGATTGGTCGCTCAGGTTGGATGACGCATTATGGGCATACCGGACTGCGTATAAAACACCGATCGGGATGTCACCATATCAACTATTGTACGGAAAGGCTTGTCACTTACCGGTCGAATTACAACATAGAGCTTACTGGGCGATTCAGAAACTCAATTTCGATCAAACAGCTGTAGGTTAAAAGAGACTACTTCAGCTAAATGAACTTGACGAATTCCGTCTTCAAGCCTACGGGAACTCCAAGTTATACAAAGAAAAGGTGAAAAGATGGCACGACCAGAAAATTATGCAAAGAACGTTCGAGCCAGGGCAATCAGTCCTTTTGTTCAACTCACGGTTGAGATTGTTCCCAGGCAAGCTTAAGTCAAGATGGTCAGGACCATTTAAAATAAAAAGGGTGTTCTCATATGGCGCCGTTGAAATCTACAGTCGGAATCCTTTAGAAGCTTTCAAGGTCAACGGTCACAGATTAAAACATTATTGGGGTTGCGAGGCTAACACGGACGTCATAGCTATCACACTTGCAGACGCACCATAAACAGGGAGTAGTCAGACTGAACGACTTAAAATCAAGCGATCATTGGGAGGCAACCCAATTTTATTTTTACGTTTATTTTTATTTTCTTAAGTTGTCTATTCTTAAGTATTTTTTATCCATGCTAGTGAAATGGTAGTAAAAAAAAATATATTGGACTAGAATATAGTCATGTAGGATTTAAAGTATACTTGATTTTTAAATAATTTTATCCCCTATGCTTGAAGTTGCTCCATTTCTATTGATAGGTAACCTATGACTTATAATATAGAAGTCGCTGAAAAAGGCTAGTGCGGAGTGTAGCGTAGCGGAGCGGAGCTCATGCCGAAGGCGCGAGCATAGTGTTATCCTATGTATGCGTGTGTGTTATCCTATATTCTAATGATGGGTATGTTTTCATGTGTTTAGGTATGCAAAGAAGAAGCTATGTGATGCACATGAAGTAAGTCAGCAGAAACCATGTATCAGTAGCTAAGAGTCTTAACAGTCCATTATCCAGTCGGGGCTGGACCATCACAGTACAAACTGCCCAGCCGGGGCTGGACCCCTTTCTGCCTTAACAGTCCACTAGCAAGCCTAGGCTGGCCCCTTGCAGAACAAAACATCCAGCCGGGGCTGGACCCCTTTTTGCCTTAGCAAATACCCCCAAGCTGGGGCTGGCCCATCACAGTTCAACACATCCAGCTGGGGCTGGGTGTCCAAATTTCATAGAGCAGTTCGGCAGTTGATCATGTATTGTCTCCCACTTCCATTCTACTTCAACTTCTTACAAACCAACTCCTACACAACATACACCCACAACCTTCACATAACTTCCCATCTCCTCACAACAATTAAACACAACCCTACTCCTCCCACCTAGTCACCCACTACCCACTTCCATAAACTTCTCTCTATAATTCCACCATTTACCACACAATCTAACAACCTAAATTCACACCAATTGGAAGTTCAAGGATAGAATTTGTGCAAATCTCTACAACCAAATTCGACATATATCAAAAGTAGAAGTTTTGTTTTCCAATTCTTCATCTTCTATCACCATAGTTCAAGCCAAATAACCAAGTTTGTGGGAATTTCAAGTCTCGCACACCAAGTGTTCGACAAATTGCTTAAGTAAAGTTTGGGGGAAAAACTCTTCAATTCCAAATCAATGGCACCAAAATCGACATCAAAAAGGCAACGAGGAGAGAGTTCGGGGACCACAAAACCAACACGAACCTTTGATCAGCGAAAATTCACAAGTGCCGCCACCGCCGACCGTTACGACTATATGGTAACAAAAGCACTCACACCTGAGCGGGGGTTGGCACCTGAACCTGTGGATGGCGAAATGATGCAACAAATTTCTCAAAAAGGTTAGAATAAATTAACAGCAGAGCCCGAACCCGCAGTTGTAAGTGTAGTCAAAGAATTCTATGCTAATGCCGAGGATAAGGCCCCCTATAATGCTTTTGTACGGGGTAGGTTAGTGCCCTTCAGTGTCGACGCAATCAACACGTACTATAAGTTACGAGCACCGAGACATTGCCAGTACCGACACTTACGTGATAATGATCCAGATTATGAGGCTATTATGCAATAGATGACAAAGCCAGGTACCTCATGGAAAAAATCAAATAATGGTGCCACTGGCTTTCGTTGTAAGGATCTCAGTCGGTATGGGAAAATATGGTACGCCTTCCTGTGCGCTAAATTACTTCCATCTACACACACGTCAGACGTGTCTAAGGATAAGGCAGTGCTATTATATGCTATGGTACAAGATTTCATCATGGACATATGGGCTATAATTAACTTTTCAATCCGAAGATGCCTTCGAGGACCATTCTCTAGCGGGTTGCCACACCCATCACTTATCTGTGGATTGTGTATACAGGCGGGAGTGCGTTGGTCAGATGATGAGATAACACAGATGTCGTTGAAGACACTTGACTCAAAAATGATTGCAAGATATGCTGTGTGGCCTGGAGGAGAGTCGCACCCGAGAGGAGTAGGATTTGAATTTCCCTCAGCCTCGGAGGATGAGGCTGACGCTGAGGACACCTCGGATGACGATGAGTTTCAGGGGAATGCGGCAATGGGAGAGCCCGGAGAAATATCTAACCCTCAATTCCTCAACCTTCAACGACAAGTGGATGAGCACACTAAGGAGACACGAAGAGAAATGCGGAGACTAGCAGCAAGGCAGGAACACATGTTTGAGGCCATGAATGTATCTTTGGCCTCATTGAACACTACGCTCCAGAGCTTCAATCCTAATGCCCAATTCCCTTACCAGCAACCAGCACCAATGCCAAGGTTCCCACCCAGCGATTCCGATGAAGAACAATAACCACCACCAACCTAGACTTAAGCGATTACAGGGAAGTCCTCTCTTATTTATTGCTTTATCTATACAATGAGGACATTGTAATTTTCAAGTCTGGGGGATTTAGTCGCATGTTACATGTTGCATATTTTATCTCATTAGCTAGGTTTGCACATGTTAGTTCATAGTTTATGTTTAGGATTGTTAAGTGTTGCATTCCAATACTCATGTAGTTGCATAGTAGCTTAGGAATGTAAATAGTTTTTATTTATCGTTGCAATCATTTTTTGTTTACCATATATTTCAAAAAAAAACAAAAATAATAGTTAGTTAATACGTTCATCTTGCATAAGTCCAGCTGTTTGATAGTTCAGTTTATTTTGGCCAATGATGAGATTAGAATTGAGCAGGCAAGTATAATGCTGATTATTAGAGCTTTTGATGTGATTTCTTGTTATGAATTGGATCTTGTGCTTGTTTGAAACTGGTATAAAAAGGGTAGCACGTTAATAACACCTATGTTGACTGATTAGTTCAAATTGATACATAAGGAGTTTTCAAGAGGATAATGCTACTGTAAATGAGAAAATGATAAGGATAGGCAGTAAAGACGAAGAATTGGGCAAGAACTAAAATTGGGGGTATAAATGTGGGGTACATAAGCTTTATAAAAAAATAATAAAAAAATGAATATATATCGTGACTAGTCTTGTTTCGGGGCCTTTGTTACTTGAGCAAGTACGCCCGTAGGGGTGTCTTAACACCTAGCGCCCTAAGGTCTTTTATGGTCTAGGAGTCGTTGGTTGAAAGCTCGCTATGGGGTAGCACTGTTAGCCTAATGGAATGAGGCATTGCACAGTAATCTAAAAAATGGGAAAAGAGCAAAAAGCCCCCGTGATGAAAAAAATATATATAAAGTATAAGTACCCTATGTGAACCCTTGAAAGTGGTAATTGTTTAGTTTTAGTTGGAACTCGTCTACTTTTGAATTTTTTGAGTTTGCCCTGTATATTTCTTTCTAAGAGATTGGTTATATATTGAATTTGAATTTGTATCAATTAGCATGGATGTTGATCACACACACACTATACCAGTGATAACAGTTTAAGATTTGAGGGTTGATAAGGAATTATTGAATGGTTTTTATATGAAGTGTTGTAGTGTTTGCTTGATTTCTCTGAGTCCAAAAAAATAATTTTGATTCTATGTTACTACTGGATTTGTAGGCATGAATATTAGTTGCATTCCATTCCATTGCGTTATGTTGCATCTTTATTTTGTTTTTGCTTGAGGACAAGCAAATGTTTAAGTTTGGGGGTATTTGATAAGTCAGTTTTATACCTACTTATCCGGCATCTATTACTTAAATTATTTGCTTAATCTTGTGTTTCTTAGTTACTTTTCATGCATTTTGTTTCCATTTTGTAGATTATATGCTTGGAAACAGCATGAGCGACTATTGGTATAAAATTTGCAAGGAAAAACAATTCCGGTTAAAGTTCGGGTTTTCATGTTTATTTTATGTGCATTTCTTGTTTGTGGCGTGGAACTTGGATTATGTTAAGAAACTCTTTATTGGCATCCCGGAACATCTTACATCATTTTAATTGGAAGCTCGGATGCGAGAGTATGGTTTTTAGCAACAAAGACAAAGTTTTGAGTTGTTTCGGTTGTCATTACACAGTAGCAGCTGTTTCCGATGCAATTTTGACAGTCATCCGTTTGTTATTTCTAAAATCTCAAAGGAAGAAAGTTGTAGATCTCGTCGATAGCTTCGATTTGATAGGTCACGGGCCCCATAATTCCTCCCGGTTTAAAAGTTATGGTAGTTTTAGCATAGGAGGTTCTAGGAGCAAAATTGGTTGACAGCTTGGTGCCCAGCCGGGGCTGGGCCTTTTATGCTTTATTATCCAGCCGGGGCTGGGTGTCTGGGCAGCAATAGCATAAGGGTATCCAGCCAAGTCTGGCTTGTACAAAGCTAAATTTCCAGCTGGGGCTGGGTACTCAGAAATTGAAGACTCTTAGTTGGTTTCTAGTGCTACAAGTGTGGAGTTTTAGAGATAGTAATGACTTGGGACTTGTATATGCATGGAATTATAGTCAAAATACATGTGGTAATATATAAATGGACATAAAAATCTGAGATTTGGAGACACACAAGGCAAATTACAAAGGAAAATCTCAGTTTTTCTAGCAAGCATTGAAGGAGTATTTCAAGGCGATTTTCGAGACGATTGCGATTCTAGGCTACGTGAGGGGTGTTTTTCAATATTCTTCATCTTAGTTTATTATTTGTAATTGAAAAGATGATTTCCATGATTTATTCAGTGTTTATTTCATTTATTATGAACTAAATCACTTTTTAGGCTTATGATGGATCTTTGAGTGAATCTATGGTTTTGTAAACTTTGATTTCCAATTTAATAAGTTATCTTCCAGTTTATCTATATTGATTTGTGCTTGAATCTATGAATTGCCTGATCAACAATTCTTTGTGGAGTTGGATGGAATCGAGAGAGGATATTCAAATCTAGACCTAGTTGATATAGCATGTGTTCAAGATTTTGTTAATAGCTTAAACTTGATGTATGTTGAGGTAGAGATATGCTTGACATCGCATGTAATCGGATAGAGAACTTATTCTTCAACCTTCTTCAATTGTAATTCACATAGAGATATAGTGAATTAGTTGCTTAAGGTGTTTAACAGGATTTCTATCTTAATTGTGGATTGACGTTAATACGGTATTAGTGCATCGAGAGGTGGTTAATACTACGTTCGTGTTCTTGATTAATAAACTGGGATAGTGAATTGAATTGGAATAAAGGTGTTAAAATCAGAGTGAAGCTTAGGGCGAAATCATAAGTCTAATTCTCCATTAATTGTTTGAAATTCCAGATTTTGATATTTGTGATTGGTTTGTGATAGTTTAATTACTTTTTAATTTAGAATAGTTATTTTTAATCATTGAGTTTCATTTGTTTAATAAAATTAGGGTTAATAGAAGATTGGTAATTGTAAGTTGAGATTTTTGCTAATAAGTCTCTGTGGGAACGATACTCTACTCATCACTTTATTACTTGTTGACCACGTATACTTGTGTGTTGTGCGTATATAGATTTTACCCAACAATATCCAAACTCACAGCATATGTGTTGTTATATTTTGTACGATAATTGTTGTAATAAAGTTGTAGTTATTTTATGTACCATGTATTTGGCGACTCAGAATAGGTTGGATGCTATGGACCTATTTTGAGGTTGTCACAGTTGGTATCAGAGCTTAGGGATATGGTCTTTGGCGGAGATCGGGGAATATAACTAGGAGGGGGACAGATGAATAAATCCTTCGCTAGTGTGTCCTACCTAAGCTTATTTGTTGGTCAGTCATAATATCAGGATATTATATGATATGTTAATTTTTTTAATTAACCCATGTTTTATGGCAGTATTTGAGAATAGCTGCTGAGAATGTTCACAATGGAGTGAATGAGACCAAGGGGATACCTCTAATCACCAACGATGATAATGTGATGTCAGGCGAAGAAGGAAATAGAGAAATCCATGTGGTGAGTGAATAATTGATAGTTGCACCCGAGATGGTCGCAGAGGTAACAGCTGAGAGTGAGGAAGAAGAGGTACCTGAGGAGAATTTATTAGAGGTATTATATGATCAAAATGTAGAATTACAAAATCGTGTTCATGAGTTAGAAGAGCAGGCTGAAGAACGGCAGGCGGTCGTGGAACAAAAGGATACAACAATTCAAACTTCTGTTACCCGATATGCGATGCTTGAACAGAAGTATTCTTTGGCAGAGTATAAGATGATAAAGATGGAATCTGAGTTGAAAGAATAAAAAACTGAACGAGTGAGAATAAGTGATGAATGGAAAAAAGCCGCACGACACGTGGATATTATGGAAAGAGATGTCCGATCTAAGAAGGCTAAAATAGATGATATGAATTTCTCTTTCTGGAAAGCAATTGGGAGAACCCAACATCGAGTTTTGAATTACCTTGTACAGAGCGGTCAACCTGAATTTGATATGGATCGAAAATTGATGATTCAAATCATGAATCAGGAATACGACGAGGCAGTTGAGGGAGGAATATGTCCTATAGAAAAGTATATTCCAATGGTAGTGATGATGCCAAATGCTGCCCCAGACAAGTCAAAGTCGGGTAGTTCAAGGGAGAGCGGTTGTCATGACTTCCCAACAAGTGAAGAACCCAAATGAAGTTATCACGGGAGATGAGCAATGGAGAAATCATGAGGACCCGGGAGATAGAATCTGAAATGAAAGAAATGTATTCTCATCTTTTCGAAATACCAGGTACGTAAATTTCGGGGACGAAATTTCATAAGGAGGGGAGATTGTAAGACCCCGAATTTTATGAAATAAAATTATTCAATTTTTCTTATAATTACTATTCAGTAAATGGTTAAATTGATAAAAGTTAAGTTAAGGGTGATATATGAATTTTTTTTCAAAATACACAATTGGTTATAAAATATTCATTGTTGTCGGGGAATATTCATTTGGTCGTGAAATATTCATTTGGTCGTGGAATATTCTTTCTGTCGGGGAATATTCGTACGACCAGCGCAGCCATTTGTGGGCCCCATAACAGAATAACTGTCGGGTGAATAAAATGACAAAATTAAGTTTTTATAAATAACGGCGTAATCGTTATCGTTAACACTGTTGGAATTCCCGGTTGGTAAAATAAAGTAATACGCGTTGTTGAACAGTAGCACACGGCATTACACAGTATTTTTGAATTATTGATTCTTACGTAAGAAGGCAGTACTCAATAATTGTTAAAGTATTTACTGTTTAATATTTTATTTTATTGGTTCAATAATTGCTACGTTGATATTTTATATTATTGTTGCTCAATAATTTTCACTGCACAGTATGTCCATTATCAGATCAATAATTCTTATTATTTGAATAATATTATTAGATAGCATTATTGGAAATGTCTAGAAAGTTCTGTCAAGGAGAGGTTTGGTCACTTAATTGCGCGCCAGTAAGGAGAAATTCTTATTGAAAAGCCCCCTCTTTCTTGGGAACTGCCTGGTTGTCATTATTGTTATTCTGTAATATTATTTGTGAATAATTAATTATTGATTTATATGATAAGAAAATATTTATTTGATGTGGATATAAATGATGGATTTATTTATGTGGTTATAAATGAAGAAATTAATGTTGAGGTATTTTATCAGTATTTTGTCGGATTGGAGGTATTAAAAGATCAAATCGGTGTTCTTACAGCTTTATTGTGTGAGTTAAAATATTTAATATGACCGTTGGATCGTTGTAAATTTTGGATATGTTATACATATATAAGTTGAGTATATGTCCACAAATTTTGAACCGTTAAAAATTAGCGTATAATTTGTTATGAATTTTAAGAGGTAACTGATTCGGAAATTAGGTTTTGGTGAAAAATTCTAGAATTGAGTGGGCCCCACTCTTGGTTGTTGGGGGAGATGGCTGATTTTTGGTGGGTGAAATAGTAGCTGGTAAAGCCATCAGGTAGCAGGTCAAGTCTGCTTCGGCGTGCTAACATTTTCCTATAAATAGAGGGCTAAGTTAGAATTGAAAATCATACCAGAATTCATAAGTTTTCTCTCTTTTTTTCTCTAGATTATTGAGTGTATTTTGTTAGTATTTAGATACTTGGTGAGTTGATATTCATTAGTGCAAGTTTCCTTCAGCGTCATATCCGATATCCAGTCAGAAGTGCTGCTCTTTTGAGGTAAGTGATACTAAGGGATTTTAAGGGTTGTAATTTTTTTCAGTTTCGTAATTTTTCTGACCTTCAAAAATTCTGGAAAAATTTGAAATGATATTTTGATGAGTTTTATTGATTGTGTCCAAAAATAGTGATCTTTGGACGTATAGATTAAGAGTTGTGAATTTTATGAGAAAAGACTATTTTAAAAGTAACCGCTTATAACTCCTTCCGGTTAACTCCAAAATTGATGAAATTTTTATTGGGAGTACATCTATATAATATCAGTGTACTCTGTGAATTTCAGAATTTTTGGATAAAAGGGCAATTTATGATAAATGTCTAAATATTCGGCGGTTTTGGTCATATGAAAAATAGTAAATGAATTTTAAAAATTCTGAGAAAAATATATGTTCAATATGGGACTATATTCTGCTAAATCCCAGAAAAGAAATAGTTTTGGAACTGATTTGGTATTTTTCATGAAAATGGACTAGTTATGAATAAATGAATTAAATATGTTATGTGAAGGAAGAAAATTGAAAAATATGATTTTATGGCGTGATAATTCTATATGAGGTATATGCAGATTTTTTATGATGGTTTTGGTTATTGGTGATGAAATCTTATGAGTTTGGCATTTTAGGATGATTAAATGCATTATTTAGTAAAGTGTAAACAATTAAAATAAATTGTTTATAAGTTTAAGAAATATTATTCTTTCAATATCATTATACCGAAATATTGGTATAGATTTTATTATGAAATTTCTACCTTTTTGAGTCAGAGTTACTATTCATGAGTTACTATTAACGAGTTACTATTCATGGATACTATTCACGACAAAGTTGGTTTCATTTTCTGACCAAATTATCGTTTATTTATGAATATTTCTCTTAAGATTAAATGCAGTTGTTGATCATATTATTTTTATTATCATATATAACATTTTTATAACCCTGATGTTGAAATTCTCTTTCTCTTGAGTATAAAGATGTGTAGATTATTTGTATGATCATGACTAGGGTTTTCTTTGGCCAGTAGTGAAAAGTTGAATTGTGACTGGTATGATCATGACCATTAAATTTATAATTGAATATCTTTAGCTTAAGTGCAAATGTGAAATAATCAACATGGTTATAATTATTGTTTATATAAATTCTGAAATGATTATATATTTCTTTGAGATATTAATATATTTGGCCTGTAGTGCAAATATGAACTGTGGATGAATATATTTGGCCTGTAGTGAAAATATGAACTGTTGAGGAATATCTTTGGTCTGTAGTGCAAAGATGAATTGTTGATGAATATCTTTGGTCTATAGTGCAAAGATGATCTGTGGTTGAATATCTTTGGCCAGTAGTGCAAAGATGAATTTATCAGTATGATTATGAACAGGAAATGTGATTTGGTATAACCATGATCTTTGATGTTTTAGGTGAATATAGGTTATGAAAATTATCTTCGTCCTGGATGAGAAGAGGAATTTAGAACCACAATTATGATTATGAGTTATTCATATGATTGTGGAAAAGAACTGTTGAGTGATGTTACAGGGATAAAATATTGTTGGTGAATTTTTAACATGGAGACGATAATAGACTTTATGGTCTAGTTGACTCTTCTAATGGATTGCTCGTTCCACTGCAACTATGGTTGAAAATATTTATCATCTACTATATGTTCTAAATCTCTGATTTATTACTGATGAAGGCTATTGATAATTTAATTATCTTTAGTCATGATATTCTTTACTGAGCTAGTTGTGCTCACCCTTTTGCTTCACAATTCCTTTCAGGTAATAAAAGTATAGATGGGTCGAGTGGGGGATAACAGGGGAATAGAACGATGGTCTATAGCTGTTGAGGGTGAGGCGAACCCAACATTGGAAGGGTGTTTTGTCACTATCATACAAGATGTATAATGACATACAACCTCATTTCATCCTAAGACAAGGATGTGCTCATCCACTTACTGAGTATATATACGAGTACTACCTATATAATCTTGGTGTTTGTTTGAAGTATAATTCTCAATTAGAGACAGTGGAGATAATGATATGTCAAGAGAAGACTTACCATCGGAAAGAATATGATAGTAATCTTCTTGTTTTTCTTTGGGGTATATTGGGTCAACCAAGGATAATTCTGTGGCCATATGATATCTATCATAACCTAGACGCATGGCCTCCCATGTACGAAGGTTTTCTTGAGCACTTCCCAAATATTTTAATTTCTAAAATAGTTTTTGACTATACCTTTATGTAATGGTGTCACTGTGAGGTGCTGTCCATAGTTGGGACATGTGTCACATTTGGTATATATTTGTATCCAAACTCACAGCATATGTGTTGTTATATTTTGTACGACAATTGTTGTAATAAAGTTGTAGTTATTTTCTGTACCATGTATTTGGCGACTCAGAATAGGTTGGATGCTATGGACCTATTTTGAGGTTGTCACAGTATATAGATATTATATATATTAATTATATAATATAATTATAAACATAACTGATATCAGTTATGTGAATTTTAAAATCAAAAGCTATAAGGCTTGTTTGGTTAACCACTAACAAAATAACCCATTAATCCTAACACCCTGTTTGGTAAAACAAAATTAGACTAAAGACTTGAGCAATAAGCCTTGTTTGGCAAAACTAAATCAAACTCCCTTAATTTATTTTAGTAACTCCCTTATAACAAGGTTATTTGTCACACATTAATTTGATTAAATTAATCATATTAACAATTTATTAAATTACTTCATCACATAAATCAATACCACCAAAATTATAATTTTCTATACAATTATAACTTTATTTAATCAACTAACACATCCTTTTAAATTACAAATTCCAATAAAAAGAATGGTAATTGAATTAATCAAAATTATCTAACTTAATAATTAAATTGAATTAGCAAAATAATTAATTTTCCTTAATTATTTATTTAACAAATAATTAAGCACATCAATTTAAATTTGAATAATTATTTATTCAACAATAAACACATCCATTAAATATTTAAATAATTCAATAAATATTTAATATAACAATTAAAATTATAGAATGTTACAAGCTCAGTAAAGAATATCATGACTAAAGATAATTAAATTATCAATAGGCTTCGTCAGCAATAAATAAAAGATTTAGAACATATGGTAGATGATAAAAATTTTCAACCATAGTTGCAGCGGAACGAGCAATCCATTAGAAGAGTCAAATAGACTATAAAGTTTATTATCTTCTTCTCATTAAAAGTCCACCAATAATGTTTTATCCCTATAACACCAATCAACAGTTCCTTTCCACGATCATATGAATAAATCATAATCATAATTGTGATTTTAAATTCCTCTTCTCAACCATGACGAAGATAATTTTCATCACCTGTCTTTACTTGAAACATCAAAGATCATGGTTATACCAAATCACAGTTCCTGTTCATAATCATACTAATAAATTCATTTTTGCACTACGGACCAAAGATATTCATTAACAGTTCATCTTCAGTACTACAGGCCAAAGATAATCAACAACATGTCATCTTTGCACTACAAGCCAAAGATATTCAACAACAAGTCATCTTTGCACTACAAGCCAAAGATATTTAACAACAGGTCATCTTTACACTACAGGTCAAAGATATTCAACAACAAATCAACTTTGCACTACGGGCCAAAGATATTCATAAATCACTCATCTTTGCACTCCAGGCCAAAGATATTATTATCTCAAAGAAATACATAGTCATTTCAGAATTTATATAAACCATAATTATAACCATGTTGATCAATTCACCTTTGCACTTAAGCTAAAAATATTCAATTGTAAATTCAATGGTCATGATCATACCATTCAACGATTCAACTTTGCACTACTGGCCAAAGAGAACCCATAGTCACGATCATACCAATAATCTACTCATCTTTACACTCAAGTCAAAGAGAAATTTCTTCACCAGGATTATAAAAATGTTATATATGATAATAAAAATAATATGATCAAAATATGGATTTAATTTCAAGAGTAAGATTCATAAATCAACGATAATTTGGTCAGAAAAAAAACCAATTTTGTCGTAAATAGTACCCCATGAATAGTAACTCATGATAATAATTCATGAATAGTAACCCCGACGTGAAAAAGGTAAAAATTCTACAATAAAATCCATACCAATATTTCGGTATAATGATATTGAAATAATAACATTTCTTAAACTTATAACAATTTATTTTAATTGTTTACACTTTACTAATTAATTCATTTAATCATCCTAAAATGCCAAAATCATAAAATTTCATTACCAATAACCAAAACCCTTATCCAAAATTTGCATATACCTTATATAGGATTTCCAAGCCATAAAATCCTATTTTCTAATTTTGTTACTTCACATAACATATTTAATTCATTTACTAATAACTAGCCCATTTTCATGAAAAATACCAAATCAGTACAAACAAATTTTCTTTTCTGGGATTTAGCAGAATATAGTCCCATATTGAACATATATTTTTCCCTTAATTTTTAAATTTCATTTACTATTTTTCATATAGCCAAAACTGCCGAATATTTAGACATTTAAAATAAATTGTTCTTTTGTCCAAAAATTCTGAAATTTATAGAGTATACTTCTGTTATATACATGTACTCCCAATAAACATTTCACCAATTTTGGAGTTAACCACAAGGAGTTATAAGGGTTTACTTTTAAAATAGTCTTTTCTCATAAAATTCATAGCTCTTAATCTATACATCCAAAAATTACCATTTTTGGACACAATCAAGAAAACTCATCAAATTATCATTTCAAATTTTTCCAAAATTTTTGAGGGTCGAAAGATTACGAAACTGAAAAACATAATAACCCTTAAAATCCCGTAACTCAAAAGAGTAGTACTTCTGACAGGAATATCGAATGTAATGCCGAAGGAAACTTGCACTGAATATCAACTCTCAAAGTATCTAAATACTCAGAAAAATACGCTCGACAATATAAAGAGAGAAAACTTATGTTTCTGGTGTGATTTTTAATTCTAACATAAGCACCTATTTATAGGAAAATACTAGAACGCCAAAGGAGACTAATTTAATAAAATAATATATTTATTAATTCTACGCATGCCTCTTTGACAAACTAACAGCCCATAATAATTGAAAATCAATTCAGTACATTTTGTTAACAAAGGACAAGAGTGGGTCCCACCTTTTAGAATATTTCCACCAAAATCATTTACAAAAATAATTTTCCGTACCAGTCACCTCTTAAAATTCATAACAAATCATACGTTAATTTTTAACGGTTCAAAATTTGTGGATATATACTCAACTTATGCATGTATAACATATCCCAAAATCACAACGATCCAATGGTCGGATTAAAAATTATAACTCACGCAATAGAGCTTTAAGAACAACGATTTGATCTTTAATGCCTCCATTCTGACAAAATACTGATAAAACACCTCAACATTAATTCATTCATTTATAACCACATAAAAAATCCATAATTTATATCCATATCAAATAAATATTTCCTTATCATATAAATCAATAATTAATTATTCACAAATAATATTACAGAATCACAATAATGACAACCAGGTGGTTCCCAGGAAAGAGGGGGTTTCTGATAAGGATTTCTCCTTACTAGCGCGCAATTAGGTGACCAAACCTCTCCTTGACAGAATTTTCTAGACATTGCCAATAATGCTATCTAATAATATTATTCAAATAATATGAATTATTTATCTGATAATGGAAAATAATATGCCGTGACAATTATTGAAACAACAATAATATAAAATATCAACGAAACAATTATTGAATCAATAAAATAAAATATTGAACAGCAATTACTGTAACAATTATTGAGTGCCTTCTTACGTAAGAATCAATAATTCAAAAATACTATGCAATACCGTGTGCTACTGTGCAACCACGCGTATTACTATATTTTAACCACCAGGTATTCCAACAGTGGTAACGGTAACAACTACGTCATTATTTATAAAAACGAATACTTGTCATTTTTTTCATCCGACAATTATTCTGTTATGGGGTCCACAAATGGCTGCGCCGTCATATTAATATTCCCCGACAACAAGAATATTCCACGACCAAACGAATATTCCCCGACAACAATGAGTATTTTATAACCACTTGCGTATTTTGAAAATTTTATATATATCACCCTTAACTTTAACTTTTTATCAATTTAACCATTTACTAAATAGAAAATGTGAATACTTTTATTTCATAAAATTCAGGGTCTTACAATCTCCCTTCCTTATGAAATTTCGTCCCCAAAATTTACATACCTGGTATTTCAAAGAGTTGAGAATACCTTACTTTCATTTCAGATTCCAATCTTCCATGTCATCATGATTTCTCCATTGCTCATCTCCTGTATTTCAGATATCATTCTAGAATACAGCTTCAAAACAAAGGTTAATTGACATATCACAATTTGTCACTTAAGTAAGAAAATTCAGCTTAGGTAGGACACACACTAGCGAAGGATATTACTCATCTCTCCCTTCCTAGTTCTAATCCCGGATCTCCGCCAGAGATTATATCCCTAAGCTCCGATACCAATTGTGACGTCCCCAAAATAGGTCCAATCCATCCAACCTATTCTGAGTCGCCAAATACATGGTACAAAAAACAACTTCAACTTTATTACTACAATAACATATATACTATGAGTTTCGATACAAATATATACCAACTATGACTCATGTCCCAATCGTGGACAATACCTCATAGTGATACCTTAAATAAAGATATAGTCAATAACTGTTTTAGAAATTAAAATCTTTGGAAAGTGCTCAAAGAAACCTTCGTACATAGGAGGCCATGAATCTAAGTTATAATAGATATCATATGTCTAGAGAATTATCATTGGTTGATCCAATGGACCCCAAATAAAAAAGAGAAGATTTGTGACAACCCAAATTTTTATAAGTTATTAAAATAAGAATTTAATAATTAAAATTCTTATTATGAGGTGTATATATTTTGAATTATGTGATTTGGTGTGAGGAGAATTATATATTCTTATGTTGGAGAATGTGAGATTTAATAGTTGCTTAAACTTTTAAAGAAATTAAATAATATTAGTTTATTTAATTAAGTTGAAATTATGTTATGAGATAATATAATTTTAATTATTATGCCTTGTGGGCAATGGAAATTATTATGAGTTAAGTTTCATAAATAGTGTGAATAATTCACTTAATTAAAATAGTGAATTAATACAAGTATAATTGATTTAATAAAGTGAGAAGGTAATATATTGCATGAAAATGTAAATATTAGTATAATGCGAGTAAAATATTTATTAAGTATATTAAATATTTTAGTTGCAAACTTTATGGAATACAATGAATATTTATGGTATTAAATAAATATTTGATGAAAATTGTTATGGGATAGTTTATTTAAGTGTGATAAAATAGATGAGATTTATACGTATTTTATTATGCGAGTATAATTGTGATATTCTAATTTAAATAAATAATTAAATTAGAGGAGTGAGAATTTGTTAAATAATGTTATGATTATAATGGTTGAATAGAAATTATAATTTTACTGATAAGGTTAATTTTATTTCTTAAGGAATTAAAGGTACATAATCTAGTTTATATTTCTAGTTTATGTGTTCTTGAGTTTCTTTTAAAATTGGATTTTTGGTTAATGAATTTGTGGGTTACGATGTTTATATGTTATTAGGTATTTATAATTTGATAATGGTCATCTAGAAACAAATGTTCAAAAATCAAATTCATGTATTTATACTAAAGAAGAGGAGTTTGGGTTTTGATTGTAATGTGTGTTTTTGTGTACTTCAGGACTAAAGTTGATGATGATTTCATGATGGAAACTTTAAATTGATGGATGATTGTTGTTCTCCTCTATAAAACGAAAACAACTCAACTTGAACGGATCGAATTGGTTAAGAAACGAATTCGTGATGAATGAATACACTTAGCATATTGAAAATAGGAAAAATTAGTATAAACAAATTAGAATTAGTATAAACCAAGTCCCACATCAACTAAATTGAGAACTTTACCCTTTGCTAAACCTATAAATAGAAGGGTTTGATCCTTTGTTTCATTCACCAACAATAAGGCCTCCAATTTTTGAGAAAGGTTTTGTTGTGGGAGAATTTTTTATAAAGATCTCCTTAGTTAAATTTTGACGTGAAAGTACGTATTCAGTTTGTGAAACTCGTATTTTTGGGAATACACGAAGTGCAGATAAGCGTTAAGCAGTTAAGTTGTAGTTCATAAACTACGAATCAGGCAAGTCTTTCAGTTCCTATTTGCTATGTGAACTTGATGATTAACTGTTTTAAATCTTTATTGCAAAAATCATGATATGTTATATATATGTTGAAAGTACGAAATGTTAAAGTCGATTTATGACTACGTTGATTGATTAGAGCATGGTTATTGAGTAAGGACTCAATCTTTATACTTGTTATATGAACTGTAGCATGTATGTTATATGTTGAGCATGTTATTATGTGCTATGTGATACAAGAAAACTGTAAGATTTTGCTGAGTTGTGGAGCTCAACCTTGCAAATAGCCATTTTTGTAGGTTAAAATTCAAGGTAAAGTTATGTGTTACTTGAAAGACATGAATCAGATGTGATACTTGAAGATTTATACACTTTGGTTGTATTATTATTATTTAAACCATGTTTAAGGTTCTGAATAATGTATTAATGTTGAATTGTAATATCCTTTTGTGATGTAAACTATTATAGTATTAAAATGATTCTAAAATATTTAGATGTAAAGGTTGAAGGTTTTGGGAACGAGGATAGTTTGTAATAGAAAATTTTAATTATTCCGCAGATTTCAATGGTTGTATTATCGTTTAAGGATGTAAAATTAAAGGTTGAATGTATTATTAATGACCGAAGTTGAGAATTAAATTGTATGAATTTTGGGGTCGTTACAGTTGGTATCAAAGCTGATAGGTTAAAAACCTTAGGTAATAGTACCTTAGGCTATAAACTTAGAGAAGAGAGGTGAAGATAATGAACGAATAAGCTCAAATAGAGTTTGAACAATAAGAAGTAATTTAAGAAATTTATAAAGAAGGGATTAAAACATATGTAAGAGGATTCAAAGAAGAATATCGCAGAGTTATAAGGAATATGAATGTGGGGTTACCCAACTCCAATAATAAGGATGTAAGGTGATAATAAATAGACAATGTCTATACAAAGAGAATGATAAAGAAGTTAAAAATAAAAAGTTATATCTGAGTATGGTACAATTTTACTCTTTAATAGTTGATGTATGGTATCTGGGCTAAACGATTCCTTCATAGAGCGTAGGTATATATGAACTAGTAACTCAGAACCTAGTTTGTTGGTTGTTTATGGAAAACCACTCAGCGTACCATGTTGAAACTACTAGACATTCGATGTGTACCATTTATAAAAATGGATACGTATGATGAAAATGTGGAACTTGAATGAATTGTTGAGCAATGTAAATGAAGTTAGAAATTCTTAAAGGAAGAATTGTTTTATAAACAAGAAATTCAAAGAAGAATCTTGAAGAGATATAAAGATAAGAAATAGGAGTTACCCTAACTCTAATAGCCAATATAACGAATAATGGTGAATAGGCAAAGCCTGTAAGATTAAAAGAATAAATGAAATCGTAAATGATGAAAAAGAAAGAAAGATGATCGTAAAACAAAACAATCACGAGTTAAGAAAAGAATTTTAAGGGAGATGATTATAGAATAAGATCATGACGTGATCTGTTTAAGTTATAAAAGGAATATGATTTGTAATGTTTGAATAATTATAGCTTGATGCTATGAGGATAATGTACTATGAAATAGTATGAGGTAAACTCGCGAGGAGTTATAAATGATGAGGTACAAAAAATTCGTATTGAGTAAGTTAAGGGCAAGTTAAGAATAAGTTAAGAGTAAGGTACAATTAGGTGGGATTTCAATTAAGGACTCATGTGATGGCTAAGTTGTACAAACCTTTGTATGGGCGAGGGTTTTGTGCTTGCACTCAATTTATCCCATTGATAATCATTGGAATGTTAGTGTCGCCCTGTCAATGTATATGTGGTAAAAAGGTGATTCTTTTCTCATGTGTATATTTGATAGTTAGAAACTATTAAGATTTGTTAGATATTATTAGGATTAGGTGCAGTTCTTAAAACTAATGCATATGATAAGTTTGTGACTCGTAATAATATGATATGTTTTGAATCCTTCAGCGAATGGACGCCTATGGTCTGACTAGGATAAGTTCTTAAACTCATATTATTGTGGCAATTTCCTGAACTTCTAATGTGCGGTGAAGTTTGATGAACTATACTGGGGGTATAGGAAGATTGTAAGTTGAAATACAAGAATAATTAATATAAGAGCATTAGTGGTGCTAGAAATAAAAAGAATTGGTTAAGTAATGGAGTACAGATTGAAGTTAATGGATATCTGGATATTCTAAATCTACTAGCTATGCTAGACTTTCGAAATTTATTGACTTCGTGCTGATGTTTGTACTTCTATTTTCTTGAAAAACATTGGATCAAATGATGAAACCAATGAGTTTTAAAAATAATACCGTTATTCGTATGTCTATGCTAATTGCTTCGGCTAGACAAAAATGATTTGAAATATATCAAAATGTATTTTTTATATCATCAATGCATCATGGAACCTGGTGCAAAGATGATAAATATGATGGAGTCATCAATGCAGTATTACGTAGTGTTGGATGTGATCTAAGGATCGTCAGCCCACTATGGTATGATGTAGTATGATAAAATCACCAAATGACAGAATCCTCAAATGGACTAGTAAATACAGTGCAGTATCATGACGTCATAAAAAGATTTTTGAGATTTCTTTAAGATATGAAATATATATATATATATATATATATATATATGTATATGTATATTTCGATTAATGTCCGAATTGTTGTAAATGTCTATGCTATTTGATTCAGCTAGATGAATATTGAAAGATGTTTATGAAATTCAAGTGTTTCTTAAGAAGTTATGCCAAACCAAATTGTTTTGATGCAGATTCAGATGTTGAAAAGCTGAGATGAACAACCCTTTTATAGGGGATTACGCGGAAGCGTTTAGATGTTTGTGCACAATACGTGGTACGAAGGGCTGATCACCATAAGTATGGGAGTCTCTACAGTCTAATGACTTGTTAAGGTTTAAGTTGAAAGAGTAATTATAACCATGGGTAGAGTGCACAATACATCTTACGAAGGGCTTAACACCCTAAGTACGTGAGTCCCTATAGTCTAATGACTACTAAGGTTTAAGTTGAAAGAGTACTTATAACCGTAGACACAGTTCAAGGTTTTATGACCCCTCAGCATGATTTGGAATCTTTTAAATTCCTGAGTTATTCATAATGCTTCCTAATTATTGAGCAATTGTGGAAGATTCTTGTTATTCTAAAAGGCGAATGTGGTAAGGATGATATTTCATAGAAAGAAGTAAGTCGTAGAATGCGGCACTGAATGATGAATATATTGAATAAGTGAGAAAAGAAATTTTGAAGTGAGAACGAGATGAGTTATCAAAGAATAATGTAAAACTTTTAATAGAAAAGTTAATAATTGTAGAAAGATCTTTGTGAAATGAAAGTGGTTATAGAACTTAATGGTTGAATAAAGTAGTAACGTAAAATCTATTTTGATAGATTTAATGAATAAATATTAATAGATAAAATTTTGAGGACGAAATTCTTAGAAGAAAGGGTGAATGTAATATCCCGAGTAAATTTTGAAAAGAGATTTGGTGAAAACCGAGTAAGGGGGGTTTCTTTGATTCCGAGGACGGAATCCTTATAAGGAGGGAATGATGTGACAACCCGAATTTTTATAAGTTATTAAAATAAGAATTTAATAATTAAAATTCTTATTATGAGGTGTATATATGTTGATCGATTTCGCAATCAATGAATACGTGCAAGTATACACGGTCAACAAGTAATAAAGTGATAAGAAAAGTATCGTTCCCACGAGAAATTATTTAATAAAAATCACCAAATACTAATTCTTAACCAAACTAATTTTATTTAAACAATCTCAAATCAGTGAATTTTATAGTTAAGAAAACTAAATTAAATAATTAAAACTATGTTACTTTATAAATGAATTCAAATAAATAAAGATTAAGACTTCAATATCCCCAATTATGAATTATAAATCAATTATCCAATTATCCCAAATATTATGCCTACTAAATTGTTAACTAGGAATTCTCAAATGCCAAAAGTCATTTTCCAAGTGATCAATTGCCTTCTATTTAATCAAGATTAATCTTGCTATATTCCTATGCAAAATAAGTGAATTAAACTCTTTCCAATCCCAATTCCTTATGTGTTACATGAGGTGAAAAGATATTTCCATTCAATTCACAAACCTAATTATTCACTTTGCAAATAACTAAGTCACATGTTATCATGTCCAGTTCTAACCCTAGAATTCCTCTTCCAATTCCTTCTAGAGTAACAAGGTAATTACTGATCAGATAATTAAGCAATATGCACAAGACAAGATAAACAACTCACTTTAACATAAATAATTGGAATATAATGAATAACTAATTTATAGTCATAAAAAGTTCAATTGAAATCTTAATAAAAAGAATTAGTTCATAATTAATGAATGGAAACCAAGAATCCACAACTGAATAGACATTAAAAGATAAAAGTAAGATGAGAGAAGAGAATAGAATCTGTTGTCAGCAAATCTGATGCTCCCCTCTTGCTCTTGCTCTTGATCTTCAATGGTCTCCAAGTTGCTTCAATCTCCAAAACTAATAAGAACTAGGGTTATGTTCTAATCTAATGGAGTGTATCTTTAATCTAAGCTATGTAATCTCTAAGCTAAGCTATGTAATCTCCAAGCTAAGCTATGTAATCCCCCTTTATTTTATGCCTTACATCATGTATTTATAGGTTACAAGTCTAATTTTGAGTTTAGGAACAAACCCAATCCTATTTGGAGTCAAAAAGGTGTCAAAATTCGCCCAAAACGCGTCCAGACCCGCACCAGGCCCTTCCCCAGCGCCCCGGCGCTGGGCACGGCGCTGGTATTCTGCCCCCAGCGCCCCGGCTCTGGTATCAAGCCAAAAACGAGAGCCCCGGCGCTGGTCAAAAAGTTGACTTTTTCTGCTCCGACGTCCTTTGGGAAAATGGCCATAACTTCTTCGTCCGAACTCCGATTTAGATGATTCAAGATGATCCGGAAAGAAGAAAAGTAGATCTACAACTTTTATTCTTGAAGGTTTTCGAAATAATGTCCGGAGATATAGTCAAATTGGCTCTGAAGTGACTGCTGTGTAAATGGCAAGCCGAAAACGTGCATCTAGTCACCCCGAACGTCGATCCATGCAACTTTTGTCCCAAATCCTACAAAACAATATAAAACATGCTTGAATGGACACAAACACATAAAAGCATCCTAAAAGACTTGAGAACAACAATAAATTAAGCCCGAATGTATCCAATTCATGTGTATAAAACTCACTCATCAATATATTTTGAATTATGTGATTTGGTGTGAAGTGAATTATATATTCTTATGTTAGAGAATGTGAGATTTAATAGTTAATTAAACTATTAAAGAAATTAAATAATATTAGTTTATTTAATTAAGTTGAAATTATGTTATGAGATAATATAATTTTAATTATTATGCCTTGTGGGAAATGAAAATTATTATGAGTTAAGTTTCATAAATAGTGTGAATAATTCACTTAATTAAAATAGTGAATTAATACAAGTATAATTGATTTAATAAAGTGAGAATGTAATATATTGCATGAAAATGTAAATGTTAGAATATGCGAGTAAAATATTTATTAAGTATATTAAATATTTTAGTTGCAAACTTTATGGAATAAAATGAATATTTATGGTATTAAATAAATATTTGATGAAAATTGTTATGGGATAGTTTATTTATGTGTGATAAAATAGATGAGATTTATACGTATTTTATTATGCGAGTAAAATTGTGATATTCTAATTTAATTAAATAATTAAATTAGAGGAGTGAGAATTTGTTAAATAATGTTATGATTATAATGGTTGAATAGAAATTATAAATTTACTGATAAGGTTAATTTTATTTCTTAAGAAATTAAAGGTACATAATCTAGTTTATATTTCTAGTTTATGTGTTCTTGAGTTTCTTTTAAAAGTGGAGTTTTTGTTAATGAATTTGTGGGTTACGATGTTTTATATGTTATTAGATATTTATAATTCGATAATGGTCATCTAGAAACAAATTTTCAAAAATCAAATTCATGTATTTATACTAACGAAGAGGAGTTTGGGTTTTGATTGTAATGAGTGTTTTTGCGTACTTTGGGACTAAAGTTAATGATTAATTCGTGATGGAAACTTTAAATTGATGGATGATTTTTGTTCTCCTCTATGAAACAAAAATAACGCAACTTGAACGGATCGAATTGGTTAAGAAACGAATGCATGATGAATGAATACACTTAGCATGTTGAAAATAGGAAAAATTAGTATAAACAAATTAGAATTAGTATAAACCAAGTCCCACATCAACTAAATTGAGAACTTTACCCTTTGCTAAACCAATAAATAGAAGGGGTTTGATCCCTTGTTTCATTCACCAATAATAAGGCGTCCAATTTTTTAGAAAGGCTTTGTTGTGGGAGGACTTTTTATAAAGATCTTCTTAGTTAAATTTTGGCGTGAAAGTGCGTATTCAGTTTGTGAAACTCGTATTTTCGGGAATACACGAAGTGCAGATAAGCGTTAAGCAGTTAAGTTGTAGTTCATAAACTACGGATCAAGCAAGTCTTTCAGTTCTTATTTGCTATGTAAACTTGATGATTAACTGTTTTAAATCTTTATTGCAAAAAGCATGATATGTTATATATATGTTGAAAGTATGAAATGTTAAAGTCAATTTATGACTATGTTGATTGATTAAAGCATGGTGATTGAGTAAGGACTCAATCTTTATACTTGTTATATGAACTGTAGCATGTATGTTATATGTTGAACATGTTATTATATGCTATGTGATGCAGGAAAGCTGTTAGATTTTGATGAGCTGTGGAGCTCAACCTTGCAAATAACCATTTTTACAGGTTAAAGATTCAAGGTAAAGTTATGTGTTACTTGAAAGACATGAATCAGACGTGATACTTGAAGATTTATACAATTTGGTTGTGTTATTATTATTTAAACCATGTTTAAGGTTCCGAATAATGTATTAATGTTGAATTTTAATATCGTTTTGTGATGTAAACTATTGTAGTATTAAAATGATTCTGAAATATTTAGATGTAAAGGTTCAAGGTTTTGGGAATGAGGATAGTTTGTAATAGAAAATTTTAATTATTCCGCAGATTTCAATGGTTGTATTATCGTTTAAGGATGTAAAATTAGAGGTTGAATTTATTATTAACGACCAAAGTCGAGAATTAAATTGTATGAATTATGGGGTCGTTACAAAATTACTATCATGTTCCTTCCAATGGTGAGTCTTCTCTTGACATATAACTATCTCCACCATCTACAATTGAACGTTATGTTTCAACCAAACTCCGAGATCATATAGGTAGTGCTCGTAGATATACTCAGCAAGTGGATGTGCATAACCCTTTCTTATGATAACTCGTAGGTAATTAGACATCTTGTATGATAGTGACAAAACACCCTTCCAAAGTTGGGTTCACCTCACCCTATTTGGTTCACCAAAATCAAATATCAAATGATATATACAATACGACACACTTATCTAAAGTTCTCAATAAAAGTATTTCCATACTATTTAGGGAGAACCTCAACAGCTATAGACCACCGTTCTATTCCTCTGTTATCCCCGCTCGACCCGGCAACACTCTTATTACAAGAAAGGAATTGTGAAGCAAAAGGGAGAGCACAACTAGCTTAGTAAATAATATCATGACTAAAGATAATTAAATTATCAATAGGCTTCGTCAGTAATAAATCAGAGATTTAGAACATATGGTAGATGATAAAAAATTCAACCATAGTTGCAGCGGAACGAGCAATCCATTAGAAGAGTCAAATAGACTATAAAGTCTATTATCTTCTTCTCATTAAAAGTCCACCAATAATGTTTTATCCATGTAACATCAATCAACAGTTCCTTTCCACAATCATATGAATAAATCATAATCATAATTGTGATTCTAAATTCCTCTTCTCATTCAGGACGAAGATAAATTTCATCACCTGTCTTTACCTGAAACATCAAAGATCATGGTTATACCAAATCACAGTTCCTGTTCATAATCATACTAATAAATTCATCTTTCCACTACGGGCCAAAGATATTCATTAATAGTCCATCTTCGTACTACAGGCCAAAGATAATCAACAACATGTCATCTTTGCACTACAAGCCAAAGATATTCAATAACAAGTCATCTTTGCACTACAAGGCAAAGATATTGAACAACAGGTTATCTTTACACTACATGCCAAAGATATTCAATAACAAGTCATCTTTGCACTACGGGCCAAAGATATTCATAAATAACTCATCTTTGTACTGCAGGCCAAAGATATTATTATCTAAAAGAAATACATAATCATTTCAGAATTTATATTGCTAGAAGACCTCGCCAACGGAAAAATTACTCAGGGGAATGCGAATTCTCAAATTAGAAAGATCAAACAACCTCCACAAGAGTCCAAAAAGTTAACTTTCTAAGCAAATCCAATGAAGAAATGCTACACTTTTTGATAAGTGAAGGAAGGATTACTGAGTTGTTGCCTCCTATAAATCCCAAGATAAAGAGTTATGATTCCACCAAGATATGTCTCTACCATTTTAACTCACTTGGACATACAACTGAGGAATGCTGGTCTTTACGACATAAAATCTAGGATCTTATTAAAAATGGAGAGCTAGAGATAGGATTTCCCATGACCAAAAAAGGTGAAAAAGAAATAAAAAGCTTAAGATGTCCACTCAAGACAGGTAGTTCAAATGATGTGAAGGGTATGAGCGATAATCTTGGCAAAACACAAGATGGAGTGATCCTAATGCAGGAAATGACAGATGAGACAAGGGAATCCCCAAAGGAAATTCCTCCGCCAAAATCCAACCTCTTGTGGTCCAAAGATAGCAACCACATTCCAGATTTTATAACCTTGGATGATGCGGAGGAAATACTAATACTTTCCAAGGAAGAAAAAGCCAAAAAGTAAAGTTCCTTGCAAGAAATGCGACAACAGTTCGAGGGAGATTTCATGGTCGAATCCTCTCAAGCCCAAGAAAAAGGTGAAGGAGCAGATGAAGGAAAATGTGGTGAGGTTATCAGGGAAACCAACCCCTCAAAGAATCCAGAGTTCATCCCTATTTGCAAGGGGTTCAGTTCAAGCGTCTCTAAGGAATGTACTGAATCAGGAAGTGATCAAGTTATGGCCATAAGTGAAGACATTCAGAACCAAGAAGTAACCTCTATCGCGAGCCTTGAAGGTAACATAACCACTGACAACTGGACTATCAGGCCTCAACTAGACAAGAAGATGTAGATCCAGGGGATAAGGTTGCGAGTTCTAGAAGATGTTGGGACGGTATCACTTTTTTTGTAGTATGCCTTTTATTTTCCATGCATGTAAATATTGAAAAAAAAGAAAAAAGAAAAGAAAAAAGAAAATAAAAAAAAGAAAGAAAAAAAAAGAAAAAATCAAAAATCAAAAATCAAATCATTCAGGTTTCAGCTCATCAAGCCTGAACTACGAAAGACCTGATCTCCTCACCAATAGGAGTACGTAGGCAGCCATTTATGGTGCAGTCAAACCAAACAAAAACCTAAACAAACACTTCTCAAACCGTTTATCTTATCAAGTAGGAACTACGAATACCTGATCTCCCTCACATACAAGTGTATGTAGACAACCATCAGTGGTGCAGTCTAAACCTCAAAAAAAACATCCAAACCCAAACATCAATCACAAGTCTACGCCTAAGAACAACCCTCCAAGTCAACGACCCATTTGGAGAAGACCCAACAACACTTCAATGTCATTCCATCAATTTTGGCAGAAATCTCAGAAAGGAAGAAACATCGATACACTAAGACAACCAGCAGCACCTTCAAAGAGTTGATAACACCCTGAATCATAAGTCTTCATCAAATCAGAAGAAAATCATCAAAGCCGATTGCACGAACAAGTCAGGAACAATGATTGAGGGCATCAAAGCCCAAATCCACCACCTGTTCACCATTTGATACAAAGGTAAAAGCCTCTTGCGATCTCAGCAAAGCAACTATCCCAGACAACAAGCAAGGCTGGAGTAATTTCAACATTGGCGACAACCCGATATTTCTACCCTTACAACAAGACTGGGGCAATCTCGAAAACCACGACAACTCAACACTGGGACATTTATCAACCATCCTAAGGAGGAAAATGCATCAGTCAACACCATCAGCATGGTCCATCATCATCAGAGCTTCCCTCATATCATCTCACTGGCGATTCAGATATTGTTCACTAGATATTTGGTCAACAAAGAGACTTTCTCGTATGAATCCCCGACAATAACATGCGAAAGGACTGGGGCATTTTTCCGATTCCAGGAAAGCGAAGGATTTTAAGGCAGGATCAAGCCTCTCATCAAAAGAAAGGGGAGAACTCCTATCACGGTGATATAAGCTTGCCCCTACAAAAAAGGGGAAAATTCTCAAAAAGTTCTTAACTCAAGGCCAATGACAAAAGGTCTGGCGAATGAAATCTACACCGTCAAACGTGTTAATTTGCATCAAACCCTCATAAATTGGCCTCTATACTAAAGTTTAAAGTTCGACAGCGAAAGAACGAGCTGCACCCTCCAGGGATATCAACGACATTCAGGTCATCAGTTCATCCAGATTGCGAATCAAATGTTCAAGGAAATGGGGCACAAGCACTCAACAGCGAAAGGAAGTTACAAATCACCTCAAAAAGGGTGAGGCACTACATTAACGTACATCTCTATCCAGTGTAACATCAGACAAAGTCTAGCGAAGTAAACCTTTAAATATTACTTCAGTGAAGGTATCGGGAGATTCGATATTCAAAACCATTAGCATCAATTCAGCAGAATAACAGGACAGTTCAGCGATGAAAGCTTTGTATACCGCCGTTCGAGTGGGAACCGAAATAGTTGGGCGATGTCAGCGTATTTAACTACCAGTATGGTAGGATCTGTTGTCAAACTACCATCAAGGTAGGCATCATTGTAAACTATCAGTGTATGCATCGACAACATCTCCATTTGTCTTCATCAAACAGGCATTAGCGACATCGAAAAAAAGCCAAACTGTTGTAGTCAACACCAGCATAGGCATCAGCAATCCCCGGTAAAGGTAAAACAATTTGCGAAAACATTTTAAACATGCATCATAACATTCATTACATTGCGATTTGCGATTTGCGATATGCGATATGCGAAATGCGATGTGCGAGTTGCGAAGTGCGATTGGCCAAAAGAGAAATGCGATGTGCGATTTGCGAACTGCGATTTATGAAAACATATTAACATTCATCATCACATTCACTGTGATGCCCCCAAAATAGGTCCAATCCATCCAACCTATTCTGAGTCGCCAAATACATGTTACAGAAAACAACTACAACTTTATTACTACAATAACACATATGTTGTGAGTTTTGATACAAATATATACCAACTGTAACTTATGTCCCAATCGTGGACAACACCTCACAATGATACCTTACATAAAGGTACAGTTAATAACTGTTTTAGAAATTAAAATCTTTGGGAAGTGCTCAAGGAAACCTTCATACATAGGAGGCCATGAATCTTAGTTATGATAGATATCATATGTCCAGAGAATTATCTTTGGTTGATCCAATAGACCCTAAAGAAAAATGAGAAGATTACTATAATGTTCCTTCCAATGGTGAGTCTTCTCTTGATATATAACTATCTCCACCGTCTGCAACTGAACGTTATGTTTCAACCAAACTCCGAGATCATATAGGTAGTGCTCGTAGATATACTCAGCAAGTGGATGTTCACAAACCTGTCTTATGATAGCTTGTAGGTCATTAGACATCTTGTATGATAGTGGCAAAACATCCTTCTAAAGTTGGGTTCACCTTACCCTACTTGGTTCACCAAAATCAAATATCAAATGCCATATACAATACAACACACTTATCTAAAGTTCTCAATAAAAGTATTTCATACTATTTAGGGAGAACCTCAACAGCTATAGACCACCGTTCTATTCCTCTGTTATCCCCGCTCGACCCGGCAACACTCTTATTACAAGAAAGGAATTGTGAAGCAAAAGGGAGAGCACAACTAGCTCAGTAAATAATATCATGACTAAAGATAATTAAATTATCAATAGGCTTCGTCAGTAATAAATCAGAGATTTAGAACATATGGTAGATGATAAAAAAATTCAACCATAGTTGCAGCGGAACGAGCAATCCATTAGAAGAGTCAAATAGACTATAAAGTCTATTATCTTCTTCTCATTAAAAGTCCACCAATAATGTTTTATCCATGTAACATCAATCAACAGTTCCTTTCCACAATCATATGAATAAATCATAATCATAATTGTGATTCTAAATTCCTCTTCTCATCCAGGACTAAGATAATTTTCATCACCTGTCTTTACCTGAAACATCAAAGATCATGGTTATACCAAATCACAGTTCATGTTCATAATCATACTAATAAATTCATTTTGCACTACGGGCTTAAGATATTCATTAACAGTTCATCTTAATACTGCAGGCCAAAGATAATCAACAACATGTCATCTTTGCACTACAAGCCAAAGATATTTAACAACAAGTCATTTTTGCACTACAAGCCAAAGATATTTAACAACAGGTCATCTTTACACTACAGGCTAAAGATATTCAACAACAAGTCATCTTTGCACTACGGGCCAAAGATATTCATAAATAACTTATCTTTGCACTGCAGGCCAAGGATATTATTATCTCAAAGAAATACATAATCATTTCAGAATTTATATAAACAATAATTATAACCATGTTGATCAATTCGCCTTTGCACTTAAGCTAAAAATATTCAATTGTAAATTTAATGGTCATGATCATACCAGTCAAGGATTCAACTTTGCACTACTGGCCAAAGAGAACTCATAGTCACGATCATACCAATAATCTACCCATCTTTACACTCAAGTCAAAGAGAAATTTCTTCACCAGGATTATAAAAATGTTATATATGATAATAAAAATAATATGATCAAAACATGGATTTAATTTCAAGAGTAAGATTCATAAATCAACGATAATTTGGTCAGAAAAAAACCAATTTTTTCGTGAATATTACCCCATGAATAGTAACTCGTGAATAGTAACTCATGAATAGTAATTCATGAATAGTAACCCCAACATGAAAAAGGTAAAAATTCTACAATAAAATCCATACCAATATTTCGGTATAATGATATTGAAAAAATAACATTTCTTAAACTTATAAACAATTTATTTTAATTATTTACACTTTACTAATTAATTTATTTAATCATCCTAAAATGCCAAAATCATAAAATTTCATCACCAATAACCAAACCCTTATCAAAAATCTGCATATACCTTATATAGGATTCCCAAGCCATAAAATCCTATTTTCTAATTTTGTTACTTCAAATAATATATTTAATTCATTTACTCATAACTAGCATATTTTCATGAAAAATACCAAATCAGTACAAACAAATTTTCTTTTCCTGGAATTTAGCAGAATATAGTCCCATATTGAACATATATTTTTCCCGACATTTTTAAAATTCATTTACTATTTTTCATATAACCAAAACTGTCGAATATTTAGACATTTATCATAAATTGTACTTTTGTCCAAAAATTCCGAAATTTATAGAGTATACTTTTGTTATATACATGTACTCCCAATAAAAAGTTCACCAATTTTGGAGTTAACCACAAGGAGTTATAATGGTTTACTTTTAAAATAGTCTTTTCTCATAAAATTCATAACTCTTAATCTATACATCCAAAAATCACCATTTTTGGACACAATCAAGAAAACTCATCAAATTATCATTTCAAATTTTTCCAGAATTTTTGAGGGTCGAAAATTACGAAACTGAAAAACATAATAACCTTTAAAATCCCGTACCTCAAAAGAGCAGTACTTCTGACAGGAATATCGGATGTAATGCCGAAGGAAACTTGCACTGAATAGCAACTCTTAAAGTATCTAAATACTCAAAAAAAATATGATCGACAATATAGAGAGAGAAAACTTATGTTTCTGGTGTGATTTTCAATTTTAACATAACCACCTATTTATAGAAAAATGCTAGAACGCCAAAGGAGACTAACTTAATAAAATAATATATTTATTAATTCTATGCATTCTTCTTTGACAAACTAACAACCCACAACAATTGAAAATCAATTCAGCACATTTTGTTAACAAAGGACAAAAGTGGGTCCCGCCTTCTAGAATATTTCCACCAAAATCATTTACAAAAATAATTTCTGAATCTGTCACCTCTTAAAATTCATAACAAATCATACATTAATTTTTAACGGTTCAAAATTTGTGGATATATACTCAACTTATACATGTATAACATATCCAAAAATCATAACGATTCAACTGTCGGATTAAAAATTATAACTCACACAATACAACTTTAAGAACACCGATTTGATCTTTAATGCCTCCATTCTGACAAAATACTGATAAAACACCTCAACATTAATTCCTTCATTTATAAGCACATAAATAAATCCATAATTTATATCCACATCAAATAAATATTTCTTTATCATATAAATCAATAATTAATTATTCACAAATAATATTACAGAATCACAATAATGACAACCAGGTGGTTCCCAGGAAAGAGGGGGCTTTCCGATAAGGATTTCTCCTTACTAGCGCGCAATTAGGTGACCAAACCTCTCATTGACAGAACTTTCTAGACATTACCAATAATGTTATCTAATAATATTATTCAAATAATATGAATTATTCATCTGATAATAGAAAATACTGTGCCGTGACAATTATTGAAATAACAATAATATAAAATATCAACGCAATAATCATTGAATTAATAAAATAAAATATTGAAAAGTAATTACTATAACAATTATTGAGTGCCTTCTTATGTAAGAATCTGTGACACCTGCAAATCCAGATACTTCATTCCCACAGGATTTGGTGCTCACTTATCAAAAACTATTACATCTAACTACCCATAATAAAGGATAAAGACATAATTAAAATAATTTAAACAATAATCTCTCCCATTAAAGGGTTACATCATCATTTCAAATTAAATCCCAGGTAATCTAACCTTAAAATTATTACATCAGTTTGCAGAATACATCACATATTTAAAACAAGTCTTGAAGCATAAAACATAAAATTATCATAAGTCTTCATCATTTGGACATCTTGCCCTTGCCTTTGTTAGTCGACGGCTTATCAACTTTCTCCACTTTAGCTACAGTGTTAATTGCAAGAGTGAGCAAAATAATGCTCACTGATATAGAATGTAGCAATGATAACAACATGAGAGTGAACAACGAAAGCTGAACAATAAGGAACTTGTTCTACAAATCAAACTAGAAAACAAGTTCGAACTTTAATTATCTGAGGGCCTTAAAACCATGAACTATGTCCCCGGTACTTAGGTATTATTACCCAACCTTAACTGTCATTTAGACTATACGGACCCTTCTTATCGTACTTAGGGGGATCAGCCCTTTGTACCATGTATTGTGCATAAACATCTAAACGTTACACGTATAAAATCCCCTATGTTAGGGTTGTTCGTCTCAGTTTGGATTTAGAATTTCTTCACTAAAGAAAGTTTAGTTTGGAACTAGCTTATCAGTGTTTCTCGAATTTTAGAACACTATTCGAATACAGATTAATTCAATCAATAAAGGTTTGCTTACTACTTGAAGGTTTAATACAACGATAAAGCTTTGAACAAGGTTATGAAAGTCAAAGATTGAATAACAATAATATATAATTGAGTAATCATGATATACATGCAAAGCGCTATAGAAGAGTTAAAACAATCTCCCTTGAATCAATGTATCAGAACATTATATGCTTCGAATAATAATTAGGAAACTATATCTAGCTCAATGTAACGAATTAGGTTACATAAGCTTGTACAAACATACGCAAGATAGGTTAAGCTTGCTCAAATTCATAAAGAATGTTAGAAACATGCAGAATAATAATATAGGAATGGAAACTTGCGTTCGATATGAAAAGAACAAAGTTAAAAAGCTTTCTCAATTGTAAAGAGATAAGATTTAGAACTTGCACAATTATAAAAGTTGGGTTAGAGAACTTACCTCGTGCGTAGGTTAAACAATCATTACTCACGTTCACTCCAAGTCCTACACATATCATATGTATTGACAATACACATTAGTTACACTAACATTACCTTCATGAGTTGCTTTCTACTTTAAGTATAGCTACTAACTAAGTTTAAGTTTAAACAACATCGCATCTTTTCATGAACATTACTTTTTAGCTTTATTATAACTACTTAAGTGATCATGTCATTGCACCACATACACATTAACAACTTGATACATCATCCTATTACATGTCCAACAAGTTTTCATTAAGTTATACTAATACACAAAAGATTGCACTTGCATTAGCGCATCCCGACGCCCTCCAATTGGCTCCAAATACACAATAGCCCTAAAGATGGCCATTTTGACCCTTTATAACAATTTCAAATTGAAAATCTTAAAGAATAAAAGTTATAGGCCTATTCGTTCTATTTCCGAATCATCTTGAATCACCTCAATCGAAGTTTGTATGAAAACGTTATGACCATTTTACTATAGGAGGTCAAAACTGTCCAACCCAGACCACTTTTCCAGCGCTGGGGCGCGAGTCAGTGGCGCTGGGGCGCAAATTCCACCGCTGGGGCACGAACTTCTGGCCTATTTTTGGCGCTGGAACGCGAAATTTGACACTGGAGCTCCGAATTACAGTATACCCAAAACCAGAAACAAAACCAAGCTACTCAGCCTTAATTTCTGACACCAATTAACATGTGTAATTCATGTAAAGTACACATAAATATTACCAAGCATATATGTACCAATTTAAACAACTAAAAATTTTTTTAAAAAACTTAAATTTTGAAAACACGGTTTAAAAACAAAAACTCCATAGTTGATATATTTTAACATAATAAACACTGCTATTTTCATTTTCTTCCTCAACCCAAATTCTCACGGATTTGATAATAAATAACAAGTATACATGATGATTACAGATTCTACAATATTAACCCATACCATATACACGACGTTTGAACAAAAAACCAAAAAAAATTAATTTACAGAGAACTTATATAAAACTAAAACTTGGAGATTTATGAATGAATTATACCTTAAATCCTTGATTGGATGCTAGCAAAAGATAGTGTTAGGGCTTAGAAATCCTCTTCTTCCTCTTGCCAATCTAAAACTCTGTGCTTTACTCTCCAAATCCTCTCTGCTCTATACTAGCCTTAAGAGAGAAGAAGAAGAATGCGTAGAAATAACATGGCCACTTCCCCACGCAGTCTTTCAGTTAAAAAAACAACGCACCTTCATCCGTTAAGTTAGACCAACGGCCATAAGGCCTTGTTTGGCTACCACAATATTCCCAAACTAGTTTATTATTATATTTTTATAGTGTATAGTTACTTGTGTCATACTTTAATTTAGTTAATTAATTTAAATAACTTAGCTTGGTTAATCTCAACAACTTATAATAATAAAAATCTTATTATCATTGTACTTAAAATTAATAAATAATTATATATCTAATTTAATTAATAAATTAGACATATCACTTTATTCAATTTATTCATTTTCATTAAATTAAACAATTCATTTAATTACCTAATTTCTTAAATATTAAGCAATTGATTTAATTTAATTATCTCCTTAAATTAAATCCAACAAATAAAATTATCATTACTCGATTCAATTAACATTAATTAATTTAGTTACTAAATTAATTCATCACAATTCATCAAATATTTATTTTCCTCAACAACTAAATTATTTAAAATATTTATTTAATTCAATAAATATTTTTAAATTAAATTACACATTCCTCGATCGTTACAGAATCAATAATTCAAAAATACTGTACAATACCGTGTGCTACTGTTCAACCACGCGTATTACTGTATTTTAACCACCAGATATTCCAACAGTGTTAACGGTAACAACTACGTCGTTATTTATAAAAACTCAAATTTGTCGTTTTCTTCATCCGACAGTTATTCTGTTACGGGGCCCACAAATGGCTGCGCCGCGTATGAATATTCTCCGACAGCAAGAATATTCCACGACCAAATGAATATTCCCCGACAACAATGAATATTTTATAACCACTTGCGTATTTTGAAAATTTTATATATATCACCCTTAACTTTAACTTTTTATCAATTTAACCATTTACTAAATAGAAAAATTGAAAACTTTTATTTCATAAAATTCAAAGTTTTACAATCTCACTCCTTATGAAATTCCGTCCCTAAAATTTACGTACCTGGTATTTCAAAGAGTTGAGAATACATTGCTTTCATTTCAGATTCCATCTTCCCTGTCATCATGATTTCTCTATTTCTCATCTCCTGTATTTCAGATATCATTCTAGAATACAGCTTCAAAACAAAGGTTAATTGACATATCACAATTTGTCACTTAAGTAAGAAAATTCAGCTTAGGTAGAAGAGTTGAGTGTTTACTTGCCTATATATATATATTTACATTTTTGTCAGACCTGGAGTTTACTTCGAGGCCTCTTACTGCTTTATTTACATTTAGTCCCACCTGGAGTTTATTTCGTGGCGGTTGATCGCATTTACTGCTTCATTTACTTTTCTGATCCCCCATGGAGTTGCTTCGTGGTGGTTGATCATGTCCTTATATATATATATTTACCGCTTTTATATATTTACATTTCTGATCCCCCATGGAGTTGCTTCGTGGTGGTTGATCATGTCCATATATATATATATATATATATATATATATATATATATATATATATATATATATATATATACCGCTTTTATATATTTACATTTCCGATCCCCCGTGAAATTTCTTCGTGGTGGTTGATCATGTATATATATATATATATATATATATATATATATATATATATAGCTTTTATATATATAACTGCTTAATGCGTTTCATATAAATTGCGGTATCTTGTGAGACTAGGAATCATGTGATCACAGATTCAGTTTACTGAATCTAGATTCGGTTCCCGTGATGGACATTTTCAGCTGTAAGCAGCTTGTACATTATTTACAGAGTACGAATTTCCTTAGATGGCTGTCATGCCCATGAGGAGTTCGGCACTGCTGTATATTATTTTCTTGAAGATGCTTCGCATCTCGAAAATAAAAGCAAACAAGCCGAACATTTTAATAATAAAATGAAAGTATGACAAGGTCTCAATTCCTATTGAGTACAGGGTTTGAAAAACCTCTTTTACAAAACTTCATTGCTATAGGTGCGAACGAGGCCACACACTACTTTCAAATAATTATACATTGATCCACACACACACACACACACACATATTCATATAATAGTTTCTTAAAAAGTGGCCGTCACCGTGGCAAAATGGATGTCGGGGGTGCCTAACACGTTCCCTCTGCATAATCAAGCCCCCGAACCCAAATGAATCTCGGTTTCACAGACCCGTTTAGCAGTGTCATATCACTGGGTTAATGTCCAAACCTTTTCCGATTGCGTTGGTGCAACCAGTTAAAACACCAACTGGCGACTCTTAAAGTCAAATCGTCGACATTACACATGTCGGACCTTTTCCACTTATTTTTTCAAACATATCTCACATTAACATGAGAACACCAAAGAACAAGTAACGAAAAAGGGACAAATAAAAATCCCGACGTCGACACTACATATTGCTAGGATAAGTTCATAAACCCATATTATTGTTGAAAGTTCTTGAACTCATAACGTGTGGTAAGTTTGATGAACTATACTGGGGTAGAGATAAGTTGTGAGGGGAGCATTGAGGATAATAAAAATAGATAGAATTATTAAACAATGGATCATTATAGAAAGTGAATTTGATGGTAGAAGCATAGGTATTCCAAATCTTCTAGTTATACTAAATTTCAAAATTTTTGACATCATGTTAAATTCACACTGATGTGCCTTTAAAAAATGAATTTTGTTATTCTCAACGCATGGTGACCGGTGTGTATGTGTGGACTTCGGGACCCTTACACAGTTACCTTTGAGGTATGATAACACTAAAATTGATTTTCAATGGTTTTGAACTGTTTAAAGAATAGTCTATGCTAATTGTTTTGGCTAGACAAAAATGATTTGGAAATATCAAAATATATTTTATATCATTAATCCATCATGTAACCTAGGGCAAAGATGATAAAAAAATTGATGGAGTTATAAATATAGAATTACTTAGTGTTGGATGTGATAGAAAGAATGTCAGCCCATGATAGTATGATGTATTATGACAAAGTCACACAATGATGAAATCCTCAAACGGGCTGTAAATATAATGTGGTATCATGACGTCATAAAATTATTTGTAAAAGATAAATTATTGGCAACGGGGTTTAGCCATACATGTTTCGATTGAAATTTGAATTATTAGTATGAGTCTAGCTATTTGATTCGGCTAGACAAATGTTTATGAAAATTCAAAGTATTCTTTGAAGATATATCCTGAACCAATTGTTTGGTGGAATCCTATGATGAGACTGAGGTGAACATCCCAAAATTGGGAAGGAAACTTTTTGTGCGCCCAAGGCAGATTATGAGAATGTAACTATCGTTCTAGATTATTATACGTACTTGATCCGTACAGGGCATAATAGGGATGACACCCTCAGTGTCGTAAGGTCATGACGGTTTCCGGTTTGAATTTTTTGTTATAAACCTTTTCGAAACATACAAAATGAAAGTTCATGGTCTTATGGACTCCTAAACATGATTTGAAATTTTTTACTCTTTAGAGGATGTTTGGGTAGTTATGGTGAGGGTATGGAATAGTATGAACTCGTGGTACGGGGTGAGAATACTGATTATGAATTGAATAACAGGTTTGTATTGAAAACCTATTTGGTGAATGAAATGAGTAGAGTAGTAGCTGTACTTTTGGGGATGAAATTCTTAAAAGAAGGGTGAATGTGACAACCGAGAATTTAGAAGAGAATTTAGTTATAATATAAAATCTTAATGATTAAATAGAAGGTTAAATAATTAACAACTAGAGTGAAATAGAAGAACGATTTTAAATTTTTTAAAGAACCTATATGTTACTGTTGCAATAGAATTGAGCAATAGTGGTTACAAAAATTAAAACCTAAATGAAATTTATTGGAAGTATGTTAAGAATAAGGTATTAGGTTACTTTAATTTTTGGAATTATGAAAGTAAGGAGAAAAATAGTATTAAAATATATACTAATTCTAGGGATTTATTTTATACATCTCAATCATAATTTTAAAAATTAATTAAAGCAAGCTAATTGGGATTAGAAATTAAATGTAAAGCGTAATGATTTAAATTCCAATTGTGTAGAACGAACAACACTAATTAAATATTAGGGTGGGAAGATGAAATTAAAGTACTTGGAATATTGATAATTTTCATGGCCCTAAAGAATAAATTTGTAAAAAAGCCAAGAGATCTAATACAATTGCCCCAAACTTGTGCCCAAAAATTAAAATAAGATGGCCCAAACTTAGCCCAATTAAGGAGAGGTATTTTGGACCATTAGTATACTAGATATTAAAAAAAAGGAAAACCAAACTTGGTGAAAATAAGGTCACTTGGCCGGCCAATTTGTGGGGACAAAATAAAGGTGCACGTCATCATGTTAATCACCACACTTTTCAAAAGATATTTTACCAAACTTAGCTAGGTGTCAATTTATTTTAAGGAGACACATTACTAACTCATCTTCCAATTATCAAAGTGATGATTAAGAGAGTGAAAGAGATAAGATGTTGGGGAAAATCATCTACACATTTTTTTACTACAACAAAAAAAACTCTAAACTCTTCTCCTTATCCTCATTTCCTTAAGTTGCTTTTAAGAATAAGAGAGAGAGAGAGAGAGGAATTCGCTGAGAAGAGGAAGAAGGAGATGATTTTGGAAACTTATGCACCCTAAGTTCATCTTCTACTTAAACTAGATTATTCCTTTTTATTTTGTTTGATTTTGGTGATTTAAAGTTTATGATCTTGATGTCTAAAACCCATGATCTATATGTTTTATATGGTTTTATGTTTAAATTTAACATATTTGAGTGTTAGAAAGTGGATCAAAAGGAGCGGAGAAGAAACTAGTTTTCTTAAAGTTAGAAAACTCTAGTTTTCTCTTCCTTTGATCAACTATTATTTTTGATTTACACCTTTTTGCGATCCATCAAAGAGAAGTGCTAGATATGTAAGTTAAATACTAAACCTAAGTGTTAGCACTCAAAAATATTGAGTACACAATTCGTAGTGACTGTTTTAGCCAAAACAGTTTCGTTTCTTTTAAAGAGAAACAAATTGTTTTGGTCCAGTCATTGCTAGGGGTAGTTTCATCACTTTTTCTAAAATTCAAAAATTCTGGAAAAATTTAGCATAATAATATGATAAGTTTTCTAAAATTTTCAAGTGGAACCACTGTAAACGGAGTTGTAGATTTCTGTATGGAATGTTTTTAGCAAAGCACAAAAAAGTGAAAAATTTGAAAAACCTACTGTCCAGAATTTTTCAATGGCCGTTTCAGCAACTTAATTAATTTAATAAATTTAGGACTTTTGGGATATGAAAATATATGATATAAATTAGCTCTCGTCCAAAAATGAGATCATTCTGAACTCTTAAACGACCAAGTTTATAGCAATTTCAATTTTTAGACAACACTACAGCTTAACCGGGTTCTATAACTCCGCATGGCCTAAACTTCCTACACAACACTCGCGGGCTCACGTTAACACGTACAAGATTAGTCAAGAGATGGATTCTGGAGCAGAGCATGACTAGGGTAATTTATTAAGCTTACAAACTAAAAACCCATAACGTTTTGAACAATTATAAAGAGAGTTACCACAAAATATAGAAACATTCTTTATGTGTATGGAAATATATGTATTATGTTGGACAAAGAAAAGAAAAATAAAAATTTGATTTGGATTTTGTTAAAAAGAAAATTATTGAATACAAATTTGCCGGATTGAAAAATTTGTTAAATCAGTTTGCTGGATTGGAAAGCAGTCTAGTTAATTGAAATCTATGATCAGCTTGCGGGGATTGCAATCTGGTTACTGGAATGGAATTCAAATTTGCTGGATGCAATTTGGTTTGCTGATGGCCATATGGTTGCTGGATTGGAATCCAGTTTGCTGATTGTGATCTGGTGTCTAGCATGGTATGTTTGCTAATCCAGGTTATGGATCGTTTTGACCTTATTAGATTTATTAGTTCCCTATAGGCACCACAAAAGATCTAGAAGGGGGGTTGACATAAGATCCTTTTAATTTTCAAATACGTTTTTCCCTTTTATTTGATTATGATAAGCATTAGCATATGATAAACATAAGGAATCTACTTCAAGCACGGCGGAATAAGTAAAAAGATCCCCTTAATTGATTATTCATAATCATATATACATTGTTCTTAGAGTTAGTTTAAGTTGTAAGTAGTTATAATAATAGCAGTAGTTATAGAAGTTAAATACATAAAGTAAATGACATAAAGTAAAGACACAAGGGATTTTAAGTGGTTCAGAGGGACTCAAGTCCTAATCCACTCTTCTACTTTCAACTAGCTGGACATATTTTCACTAAGGAGGGCCGACTGAATCAAAATTCATTCAAGGCCAGCAGCCTGGACTTCAGTTTCACTAAGAACTATCAAGGGCAGCCGCTTTGGAAATCCTATAGTTCCCTAGGACTCTTCAATAACACAAGCGGCTGGAACTTTGTTTTAGTCACTCAGGACAAGGACCCCTCAGGCCTGACCCATCTGTTATTGTAGTTGTTGTTGTTGGTGGTGTTGAGCTACTAAGATGTCTTTAAGCTTAAACATCCTTTGTACTTAGAAGCTTGACGTAGTCCTCTTGGTATTCTTCTTGGAGTCTGGACTACATCTTCTTTGGTGTAGCTGATCATTACTCTTTTCTGCTCATCTTCATCTGATGTCAACTGTGGACCATCACCATCTGAATATGCTAAGTCTCTGAGCTTTTGATAAACTTCGTCTGGCACTTAGCAATCCATGAACCCTTCTTGAAAGCTTTGTATACATGATTCTGCATCTGTTCTTTTTCAGCCTTTGCTTCATGGTGATCTGTAGAGTGGCTCTCTTGATCTTCTTTGAACTCTGCCACTTTTCTGAATGCTATCTTCTTGTCCTTCTCGGCTCTCAGCTTAGTTGCCATCTTTAGTGCCATTCTCATCTTTGTTAAGTGAAGCTCTAGTCTGTTTAAGTCCTTCTCAAAGCTGCTTCACTTCCACCTATGTAGTCTCACTGTCCCTGAGACTTGTTCTGTTAATATTTGGTGCAACTCGTAGAGTCAACACTAGCATTCTACCAACTCAACAATTCTGTAACTTAGCAATCATCAGCAACTTTTGATCTTTGAAGCTCTATTGATTTATACTCCTTCCCAATCTTTCTGTTGGAAAGTAGCCGTTAAAATCTTTTTGAATTGCTTCGCAGATCTCGAGTTATTTGGTGTAGACTGCATATGTGACATGACATCCCTTTTTCTGACTTTCTGACACTACAGTCTACTGTTTCACCTACCCCGTCAGAGATGTCACTTTGATGGCTCGGGCAGGTAGTCTTCTTTATTTCTCCTTTCTGACTTCTCGATTAGAACGTCAGGATATGTCCTTTTCCATCGATGCTCTCAACTAGAAATGTTTGAATATCAGTCTTCATATTAAACTGTTGCCAATGCTTCAATATCTAGATAACCGAACTCTATGATTCTTATGCAGATGTTCTTGGATCTGATCGTAGTATCTTGTTGAATGTTTCTCATTGACAGGTTAAGACAGCACTACGATCTTGAAGAGTATTCATTTGATCTTCAATGTAGAACACCTCTTCCTTCTCATGTTCATGTGCTTCGATTTTTTTATAAACACTTGTTTTTTTTGGGGCTTTGTGATGATCTTAGATACTGATAGTTTGTTCCTTGTTCTAGCTTCTTTTAAACAGCAAGACACCTTAGATTTATAACATGCCCATTTCACTTTTTCCTTGTGATCTCTCGTTCACTTATCATCAATGGACTGACCCATGCTTAATCACTTTAGCCTTATTTTTCAGAAGCTGTCCATTATTTCTGTTAAACTATATTAGTTCCTTCTTTGCTTGGCAAACACTATGATCTTGGTTGACCCCAAGATCGTTGTCTTCTATTTATTTGACCGTATGCACTTGCTGACTTCCCTTAGTTAGTCATTTTTACTGAAGTCTTCTTTGATTCCTGTAAGAAGACTTTATCTTGATAGCTTTCACTCAATCGGATTCTGATGGATTGGTGCTTGATCTTATGCAGCTTCCAACCATTTGTTGAGTGCACTCTGGTTCCCTTCAGGTGGAATATTTCTTTGCAGCTTAGACCAGAGGCTTCATACTTTGGATATTCTGGGAGTGCTCATTTGTTGAGAATCGTGTTTGCTCTACGATTCTGCCTTGGCATTGTGAGCACATGTGTTGAAGTCTTAGTTCTACACTTTACGATTCAACTTCAGCTGTGCAGACACTACGACTCCGAGATCAGATCTTAACACTCTATGATTTTTGTCGGTGTGCTTGTTGTCTTCATCTGATCTTGCTCAACTACGACCTCTGCCTCTGATATAATTAGTAGACTCTACGAATCTGACGGTAGTTTACGATTTTTGACTTGGCTTCGGCAGATGTTCGGTAGGCTCGTAGGCAGGCTGTCTCTACGATTCTGAACATGACTTCCTCACCAGACTACGGCTCTGAGGAAGTTCTCCTCGACACACTACAATCCTTCCTCGTCTCTCCTGGCAGTCTACGAACTCCGAGATCTACTGTCCTACAGACTACAATTTTGCCTCAATAGCTCTCGAGTTTTCCTTGACTCTCCTGGTAGACTACGATTTTTGGTGCAGTGCTCGACGATCAGACAAGCTTATCTATTAATCATCATAAGATCAACCTAACAAGCTTGATCTTTCTATACTTATAGTCCTTATACATCATTTCTTTTTAAGGACTTTATAAAGCTGTTTTGCTTATGTAGGATCAATCCTAAAATATTTGATCAATTCATTCTATGTCCTTGTACATATGTTCCTATTCTCTATCAAAGGACTTTACAGATTTTCTTAATACAAACATACTTGCATATTCATTTATATATATATATATATATATATATATATATATCATAATCAAATCATATATAAACAGGAATATCATTCACATGTTGTTGGTCAATTTAGCTATTGCCAAATCACGCACAAGCATACGCGGTCCACAATTACTATATGAAAGTAGAATGTCGAACCCACGAGGACAAAGTCTTAAGAGATAACAAATACTAAGATAAAGATGTTACTTATCTCATCTAAATAA
This sequence comes from Panax japonicus, assembly GCA_020205505.1. Classification (NCBI taxonomy): domain Eukaryota; kingdom Viridiplantae; phylum Streptophyta; class Magnoliopsida; order Apiales; family Araliaceae; genus Panax; species Panax japonicus. The sequence continues at coordinate 63,003,498 of CM035093.1, forward strand.
ATGAAACAAAGTGGTTGGTTAAGTTGTGTGTTTAAAGCTATAAGAATAAGATAAGTAGTTGTGCTAAGAAGTCAAAATAGGATTACAACTCCCCTAATGCGTCACCTAATCTCCTAACTCTCCAAATTACAAACGAAACAAGGAATGGTCAACCGAGAACAGTAAATATGTATAAGCTTCTGTCGAAGGTCAAATGCACATCCCTAACCGGATAAATAACAATATGTCTATTGGTTAAAATAACTAGGTCAAGGTCATTAAGCTAAGTCTCAAGGCCACACATGGAAAATAGGGATATGTCTATCCTATTAGCATTTTATGCACACATTCCATTGGCATGGTCATAACAAGTGTTGTTGTATTTAAAGATAGATAATAACATCCATTTGTCAATTTCCATTACTAATACCAATTTCTTTATCAAGCAATCAGTCATTAAATAAGAAATATAACAACCCATTCCAAAATGATTTATTATATAAAATAGGAGAGAAAGTTAATTAAGCTAAACAAAGGTTACATTGCAATCCTAAAAATGGAGTTAGTTCATAACTATGGTACTAACACACATTTTCAATACATTACACAATTTCAGCAATACACAATAAATGGGAGATTTGGAATAAAAAAAAACCCTGTTTTGAAGTGTTCTTCCTCCAAATCTTCTCTTTATTGCGTGGCTACCGAGTTTGTGTCGGATGCAATAACTGTGAGACCCCAAATTTTATGAATAAAGACTTAAATTTCTCGAAATATTTTTTTTAATATTATGGTGTGGATTTGATATAATATTATAGTTGTGGGTAATATTTATAAATTTTGCAAAGTAAGCAAGTTGTTATATAATATTTGATTGGTCAGGGAATATTCGTTTTAACAGGGAATATTCGTACAACGGTACAATCATTGGTGGACCCCACAACAGAAGTATTGTTGTAGTAAGAAAATGACAGAATTATCTTGTTAAAAAAATAGCGGCGAAAGTGTTACCGTTAAAATTGTTGAACTACCCGGTAGTAAAAGTACAGTAATACACGTGGTTGTATAGTAGCACACAGTATTGATTATTGATGCTTACGTAAGAAGCCACTCAGTTATACTCAATTATTGCTACAGTAATTGCTGCATCATATATCTCTCATATTATTGATTCAATTATAGTCACAGTATCATCTATATAATATGTTATATTATTAAATCAATAATTGAGATGACAAAGTTATTCGTATTATTATTTGCAATATTGACAATGTCTAGAAGGTCTGTCAAGGAGAGGTTAGATAATCTAATTATGCGCCAATAGGGAGAAATCCTTATCAGAAAGACCCATCTTTCTTGGGAACGACCTGATTGTTAAATATTATGAATTATAATATTAATGATGAATAAGTTCGTGTTGATTAAAGATTAAATTGATAGTTCCATTATGTTGGAATTATTAGTGTTAGTGAAAATCGACATTTATTTCGATAATAATTGATGTCTGGAGGTTATATTGACCAATCGGGTAATTAACCAGATAAATAAGCAATTAATTGCTATTAATTCACATGCTTATAACTATGTGTTCAAATGTGTGTACTATTAATTCACATGATTTACTATTACGGGAGTTGGTACAAGATTGATAATACTTGCATGACTAAATTAAAAATAGAGGTATAGTTGAAGGTACAATACTATAATTAATTTTTTCACATGTTTAGAACTATTGAGTAACATGATTTTTTTTTTTTTTTTTTTTGCTAAATTGAGTCACGTGATTTACTATTGATTCACATGATTTACAATTAGGGAAGGTGGTGCAAGTTTGATAATACTTGCAGGACTAAATTAAAAATAAAGGTATTATACTGTAATATTTCGAGCCCCAAAATGTGCAATTATTGAAACTATATTTTCCTATAAACAGAAGGTCATTCTTCCTTCATTTCTCACCAATTCACTAAGTCTCACAAGAGCAATTATTATAGAAAAATTATAGAGAGAAAGAAGAAGAGAAGTCTGCTACCTCACTATTCCAGTAACCAGTTTCATCTAAGGTAAGGGGTATTATTATTCTTTCGTATTCATGAAGAGAGTTATTTTCTTTGAATACTCGTAAGGGTTGTTATTCCATTCTTCATTATTATGTTAGAATAATCTGTCTATGCGAAGTACCGCATACATGGTGAAATTCTTTTGTTATTCCATTCTTTATTATTCTATTGGAATATCCTGTCTGTGCGGATTACGCATGCCTGGTGAATTTTGTTGTTATTCCATTCTTTATTATTCTGTTGGAATATCCTGTCTGTGTAGATTACGCATTACCTGGTTCCATTCTTTATTATTTTATTGGAATAACATGTTTGTGCAGTCTATCGCATGCCTGGTGAATTATTTTGTTATTCCATTCTTTATTATTCTGTTGGAATAACCTGTCTATGTGGATTACCGCATGCATGGTGAATGATCCTTCGTATTCATTCCTTATTAAATTGTGGAAATGATCTGTCTACGTTGATTACCGCATGGCGGGCGAAAATTCATTTGCAGTTTTGTATATTCTATTATACTCATATGAGATATCATTTCTTTTGTACTCGTCATGGAATATCATTTTCTTTGGTATTTTTCTTTTACGAGTTACTATTCATGGGTTACTATTCACCCGGTTACTACTTACTCTAGTATTATTCACTCAGGTATTCGGGGCACTTTTCATACCGAAATACTATTCACGAGTTACAATTCACGGGTTACTATTCACCCGATTACTATTCACTCTAATATCATTCACTCGGGTATTCGAGACAATTTTCGTGTCAGGGTACTATTCACGGGGTACTATTACCGAAGTACTATTCACGGGGTACTATTCACTTAAAAAATATAGTTTTTTCTGTCTAAATTGTTTTTGGTACATGAATATTATTCTTGAATTTTACTCCACAAAGCAGTATCATGTTGACAATTTGGACGTTATTAATTTCTGGATAAATTAGATTATAAATCTTTAAAATTTATTTTTGAACTTATTTTATTGAATTATTATGTCATTGTCATCATCCTCATGCTTATATTGTGATGAAAGTCATCTTTGGCTTACGTGCATAGATGGACTTGGTATGATTATGACCAGGGATTTTTTGGTATAATCATAACCATAATGTGATGAATGATGTGGTGAAAGACATCATTGGCCTGTAGCTCACTGATGGACAGTTGTGGTATGATTATGATCAAGGATTATTCGGTATAATCATAACCATTGATTATTACATGAATATCCTTGGTCGTGATGCAGGGATGATTAGATTTTATTTGTTAAGCTGAGTCTCAACGATAAAGTTGATGAAAAACTTTTTAAATCATAGAAGATAGTAGATTTTATGCACTACTTGACTCTTCTAATGGATTTCTTATTCCGCTGCAGTTGTTGATCTAAAACTTGTTGTCTATTATATTCTATCAGTTATTATATTGTTGAAGGCTAAGGATAATTTATTCTGCATTATCTTAATCATAATATTTCTTACTGGGCTAGTTGAGCTCACCCTTTCTTTCACTGTTCTCTTCAGGAAATGAGAATATAGTTGAGACGAGTCGGGGAACGGAGTGACGATCCAGATGATAGCATTAGTAGTCCTCACTATTCTGTTAAATAGTGTGACAATAAATGTAATGAGGACTCCATTGAGTGTGGATATTATCTAGATAACAATATTCTTATTAAAACTCGTAGATTATGTTATTTCATATTTTACGCGACTGTTGTATAATTAAGTTGTATTTAAATTATTTACCATGTATCTGACGACCCAAGATGGGTGATGTATACCTGTTTTGGGGGTGTCACAGTTGGTACCAAAGCTTAGGGATATGATCCCTAGCTGAGATGTGAGACAAGAACTAGGAGTGGACAGACTGGGAATTCCTTCACTAGTATGACCTACCTAAGATTATTTGGTATTTAATTGGTCGGTCAGATTATAGGGATAATATGTGATATGTCAATTAACCCTTGTTTTGTGATAGTGTTTGAAAATGGCATCTGAAAATGTTGAGATCAGCAATGAAGCACATGAGACCGTTGAGTCACCAACGATCAATACCTGATAATGTGCAATAAGAAGATAACAATCTTCAGGTAAATAACAACACCGATCAGATGATGAACGATGGGATGTTCAGAGGCTTTATGCAATTCATGCAACATCAGGCGAGAGAGACTCCTATTCATAATGCAGGTGGAAATAATGGCAACCCACGGCTGGTCACTGCTAAGAAGTTCAAGGAGCTGGGACCACCGAAGTTTTTGGGAAAGCCAGAACCACTTAAGGCAGAGACGTGGTTAAAGAAGATCGCCAAGATATTTGATGTCTTAGGATGCTCCGAGGAGCAAAAGGTTCCCTTTTCCACCTTTATGTTGCGTGAAGAGCCAGATTACTGGTGGAAATCTATAAAACGTACCCAGCTTGACGCACTCAAGATGTCTTGGGAGGATTTCCAAGAGTTGTTCAACAACAAGTACTTTCCCGAAAGTTTTCGTCACATGAAGGAGGTGGAGTTTATCAAGTTGGAGCAAAAAAGTATGACCGTGTCACAATACGAGGCTAAATTTGCGGAGTTATCCCGGTTTGCATCCCATTTGGTCGATAATAAGGAGCGAATGACGCGAATGTTTCTAAGAGGTTTGAAATCTGAAATACGTCAATACCTCATTTCTCATAAATTATGTTTGTATTCAGATGTAGTAAATAGGGCTTAGTTATTGGAGCGCGATAACGAGTCAGCACAACCAAAAGACAATGGCCAACAACACGATAATAATCATACCGGTGTCAACGGCCATCGGAACAATGATAACCATCGTGGGGGAAATTATCATGCCAAGAATGGTAACCACTTCGGTGGTAATCATGGCCAAGATAATAAGAGTGGAAATTTCAAGAAGAGAATGTTCAACAACGATGGAAAGATAGCAGCACCAACACCTGTTTTTAAGGAAGGAGAACGACCACCAATTATATGCTTCAAATGTGGAGGGGAGACATATCAGTCCAAGCTGCATGATGCAGTCCAAAACATGTTACAATTATAGGAAAGAAGGTCACCTAGCCCGATTTTGTCGTGCACCAAATTCAAGTCCAGCTGGGACGGTGGCACCAAAGGCGGATACGGACAAAACAAAATCGGTGGTTTCAAGAAGAGCGTTTTTTGTGACTGCTCAAAAAACGAGTAACCCGAATGAAGTTAGCACGCGTTAGTTAATTATAAATTTTTACGAAGTCTATACATTATTAGATACCGGTTCTACCCATTCTTTTATCTCTCTTGCTTGCGCTCAATGTTTAAATTTAACTCCGGAGAAATTAGAATTTGACTTATCGATTGAAACTCCGTTCGGAGAAACCTTCATTTCATGTTCTATCCAAGTCTTGGATGAGAGTCACAATTTTTAAATGATATTTCTATCATTTATAAATTTACTGACGTATTCTTGAAGACTTTCTAGCCTACCCCTAGAGCGTGAAATCGAATTTTGTATTGACCCCAGTACAAAACCCATTTCTAAAACCCTTAAATATTTCTTCACCTAGAACGAACGTATTATGCGCCAAAGACGTTGCCTCGAGCTGTTGAAGATTATGACCATACCATTCAATATCATCGTGGAAGAGCGAATGTGGTAGCTGACGCGTTGAGTAGAAGATCGTATGCGGTTATGAGTGTGACGTTGTTAACACAAAAACCCATTTCGTGTAACTTACAAATGATGAAGATAGAGTTAAAGACTCTAGGGACCCACGTGGTGATATCAACTATACGAGTAGAATCAACTTTAATCGATAAAGTTAAAGGCCGCTTAAGCTACACACCCGGAACTGATGAATGTGAGGAAGAAGGTTCAAGAGGGTGTTATTCTAGAAGCAAGACTCGATGAAGAGAGGAAATCTCAACCCTTAATTTTATTGGTCTATTTGAAATCCTCGATCGAGTAGGAACTGTGGCCTATAGACTCGTTTACCGCCAAGTATATCGCGTGTTCATAAAGTTTTTCATGTATCAATGTTACGTAAATATGTGGACGACCCGAATCACATTATTGAATTGGAACTAGACAAGATAGCAGAAGATTTAATGTATGAGGAGATAGATGTTAAAATCTTGGATAAGAAGGATCCAATTCGACACTCAAAGGTTATACCTAAAGAGTTAGAATCTAAAATGAAGTCAAGGTATCCTCACCTCTTCGGCATACCAGGTACGTACATAAATTTTGAGGGCAAAATTTCATAAGGAGATGAGATTGTGAGACCACAAATTTTATGAATAAAGATTTAAATTTCTCGAAATATTTTTTAAATATTATGGTGTGGATTTGATATAATGTTATAGTTGTGGGTAATATTTATAAATTTTGCAAAGTAAGCAAGTTGTTATATAATATTCGATTGGTCGGGGAATATTCATTTTAATATGGGATATTCGTATGACGGTACAATCATTGGTGGACCCCACAACAGAAATATTATCGTAGTAAGAAAACGACAGAATTATCTTGTTATAAAAATAACGGCGAAAGTGTTACCGTTAAAACTGTTGAACTACCCGGTAGTAAAAGTACAGAAATACGTGTGGTTGCATAGTAGCACACGGTATTGATTATTGATGCTTATGTAAGAAGTCACTCAGTTATTCTCAATTATTGCTACAGTAATTGTTACGTCATATCTCTCATATTATTGATTCAATTATTGTCACAGTATCATCTGTATAATATGTTATATTATTAAATCAATAATTGAGACGACAAAGTTATTCATATTATTATTTGTAATATTGACAATGTCTAGAAGTTCTGTCAAGGAGATGTTAGATAATCTAATTGCGCGCCAATAGGAAGAAATCCTTATCGGAAAGCCCCCTCTTTCCTGGGAACGACCCGATTGTTAAATATTGTGAATTATAATATTAATGATGAAAAAGTTTGTGTTGATTAAAGATGAAATTGATAGTTCCATTGTGTTGGAATTATTAGTGTTAGTGAAATTTCGATAATAATTGATGTCTGGAGGTTATATTGACCAATCGAGTAATTAACCGGATAAATGAGCAATTAATTGCTATTAATTCACATGCTTATAATTATGTGTTCACATGTGTGTACTATTGATTCACATAATTTTCTATTAGGGGAGTTGGTGTAAGATTGATAATACTTGCATGACTAAATTAAAAAATAGAGGTATAGTTGAAAGTACTATACTATAATTAATTTTTTCACATGTTTAGAACTATTGATTCATATGATTTACTATTGATTCATATGGTTTAATATTAGGAGAGGTGGTGCAAGTTTGATAATACTTGCAGGACTAAATTAAAAATGAAGGAAAAGATGAAGGTATTATACTGTAATATTTCGAGCCCCAAAATGTGCAATTATTGAAACTATATTTTCTTATAAATAGAAGCTCATTCTTCCTTCATTTCTCACCAATTCACTAAGTCTCACAAGAGCAATTATTATAGAGAAATTATAGAGAGAAAGAAGAAGAGAAGTCTGCTACCTCACTATTCTAGTATTCAGTTTCTTCTAAGGTAAGGGGTATTATTCTTTCGTATTCATGAAGAGAGTTATTTTCTTTCAATACTCGTAAGGGTTGTTATTCTATTCTTTATTATTATGTTGGAATAACCTGTCTATGCGAAGCACCGCATACATGGTGAAATTCTTCTGTTATTCCATTCTTTATTATTCTGTTAGAATAACCTGTCTGTGCGGTCTATCGCATGCCTGGTGAATTCTGTTGTTATTCCATTCTTTATTATTCTGTTGGAATATCCTGTCTGTGAGAATTACGCATGACCTGGTTCCGTTCTTTATTATTCTATTGGAATATCCTGTCTGTACAGATTACGCATGACCTGGTTCCATTCTTTATTATTCTATTGGAATAACCTATCTGTGCGGTCTATCGCATGCCTGGTGAATTCTTTTGTTATTCCATTCTTTATTATTCTATTGGAATAACCTGTCTATATGGATTACCGCATTCAAGGTGAATGATCCTTCGTATTCATTCCTTATTAAATTGTAGAAATGATATGTCTACGTGGATTACCGCATGGCGGGCGAAAATCCATTTGTAATTTCGTATATTCTATTATACTCGTATGAGATATCATTTTTTTTGTACTCGTCATGGAATATCAATTTCTTTGGTATTTTTCTTTTACAAGTTACTATTCATGGGTTACTATTCACCAAGTTACTATTCACTCTAGTATTATTCACTCTGGTATTCGGGACACTTTTCGTGCCGGAGTACTATTCATGGGTTACTATTCACCTGATTACTATTCACTCTAATATCATTCATTTGGGTATTCGGGACACTTTTTGTGTCAGGATACTATTCACGGGGAACTATTCCCAAAGTACTATTCATGGGGTACTTTTCACCCAAAAAATATATTTCTTTTCTGTCCAAATTATTTTTGGTACATGTATATTTTTCTTGAATTTTACTCCACAAAGCAGTATCATGTTGACAATATGGACGTTATTAATTTTTGGATAAATTAGATTATAAATCTTTAAAATTTACTCTTGAACTTGTTTTATTGAAATATTATGTCATTGTCATCATCCTCATGCTTATATTGTGATGAAAGCCATCTTAGGCTTACGTGAATAGATGGACTTAGTATGATTATGACTAGGGATTTTTCGGTATAATCGTGACCGTAATGTGACGAATGATGTGGTGAAAGTCCTCATTGGCTTGTAGTTCATTGATGGACAGTTATGGTATGATTATGACCAGGGATTATTCGGTATAATCATGACCATTGATGATTATATAAATATCCTAGGCTGTGATACAGGGATGATTCGATTTTATTTGTTAAGCTGAGTCTCATCGATAAAGTTGATGAAAAACTTTTTAAATCATAGAAGATAGTAGATTTTATGCTCTACTTGACTCTTCTAATGGATTGTTTATTCCGTTGCAGTTGTTGATCTAAAACTTATTGTCTATTATATTCTATTAGTTGTTATATTGTTGAAGGCTAAGGATAATTTATTTTGCATTATCTTAGTCATAATATTTCTTACTAGGCTAGTTGAGCTCACCCTTTCTTTCACCGTTCTCTTCAGGAAATGAGAATATAGCTGGGACGAGTCGGGGAACGGAGTGACGGTCCAGATGATAACATTAGTAGTCCTCACTATTCTATTAAATAGCGTTACAATAAGTGTAATGAGGACTCCATTGAGTGTGTATATTGTCTAGATGACAATATTCTTATGAAGTCTCTTAGATTATGTTATGTCGAATTTTTCACGACTGTTGTATAATTAAGTTGTATTTAAATTTTGTACCATGTATCTGACGACCCAAGATGGGTGATGTATACCTGTATACCCAGGTTGTATACCTGCTTTATGACTTGATATGATAGTGATTGACTTTAGTGGTTTGGTTGCTTGAATTCGTATAATAGGTTGGTTAGGAATATGAAAGCTAACAACCTTACGAAAATAATCGATTTTAGCATCATGAGTAGTTAACCAATCAATCCCTAAAATCACATCAAATGCAAGTATTTTTAAAGAAATAAGATTGACAGGTAATGTACGGTTACCGATTTGAATCAAACAAGACTTATAAATAGTGGATGTAATGAACTTTCCCCCAACGGAGTTTCAACCGATAAGTCAAAGTCTAATTTCTCTGAAGTCAAATTTAAACGTTTAGCGCAAGTAGGAGAAATAAAAGAATGGGTAGAACCGGTATCAAATAAAGTATAAACTTTGCTAGAGTTTATGATTAGCTTATCTGTGATCATTTCGTTCAGATTCCTTACTTTTTGGGAGGTTGCGACAAACGCTGGACTTGACTTTGCTGCACGACAAAATAGGGCTAGGTGACCTTCTTTTCCATAATTGTAATACGCCTTGGACTGCATCACGCAGTTTGGACTGATATGTCCCTCCCCTCCGCATTTGTAACATACGATCGGCTGTCGTTCTCCTTTCTTAACAACAGGTGCTGGTGCTGACGTCTTTCCATCATTGTTGAATCTGCTCTTCTTGAAATGCGTGCTCTTATTGTCATGGCCATGATTACCACTGAAGTGATTACCATTTCTGGCATGTTGATTCCCTCCACGCTTGTTGTCATCGCTTTTATGACTGCTACCAATGGTATTATCGACTAGTTGGCTACTCTCTCTTCGTTGGGTTGACTCATTATCGCGCTCCAATAACTGAGCCCTATTCACAACATCCGAATACAAACACAGTTTGTGAGAAATTAGGTATTGATGTATCTCGGGTTTCAAACCTCTTAGAAACATCCACGTCATTCTCTCCTCTTTATCAACAAAGTGGGACGCAAACAGAGACAACTCGGCAAACTTGGCTTTGTACTGTGCCACGGTCATATTGTTTTGCTCAAGCTTGATGAACTCTACCTCCTTTATGTGATGAATACTTTTAGGAAAGTACTTGTTGTTGAACAGTTCGTGGAACTTCTCCCAAGATATCTTCAGTGCAGCAGGTTGAGTACGCTTTATAGATTCCCACCAGTAATCTGCCTCTGCCTGCAACATGAAGGTGGCAAAGGGATCCTTTTGCTCCTCAAAGCATCCGAAGACATCAAATATCTTGTTGATCTGCTTTATCCACGTCTTCGCCTTAAGTGGTTTTGGCTCTCCAAAAAACTTCGGTGGTCCCATCTCCTTGAACTGCTTAGCGATGACCGTCCAAGAGTTGTCCGTGTTTCTACTTGTATTTTGGACAGGAGCCGCCCTCGCCTGATGTTTCATGAATTACATAAAACCTCTAAACATCCCATCGTTCATTATTTGAACAGTGTTGTTTACCTGAGGATTATTGTCTTCTTGTTGCACATTATCCTGGGTATTAATCTGTGGTGACTCAAAAGTCTCAGGTGCTTCATTGCTTATCTCAACATTTTCGGATGCCATTTTCAAATACTGCTACAAAACAAGGGTTAATTAACATATCACATATTATCCCTATACTCTGACCGACAAATTAAATACCAAATAAACATAAGTAGGTCATACTAGCGAAGGAATTCCCTGTCTCTCCCCTGATAGTTCTTGTCTCACATCTCAGCCAGGATCATATCCCTAAACTTTGATACCAACTGTGACGCCCCCAAAATAGGTATACATCACCCATCTTGAGTCGCCAAATACATGGTACAAAATTCAAATATAACTTAATTATACAACGGTCATGTAAAATACGACAAAACATAATCTAAGAGTTTCAATAAGAATATTGTCATCTAGACAATATCCATACTCAATGGAGTCCTCATTACATTTACTATCACACTATTTTATAGAATAGTGAGGACTACTAAAACAACCATCTGGACCGTCAATCCGTTCCCCGACTCGTCCCAGCTATATTCCCATTTCCTGAAGAGAACAATGAAAGAAAGGGTGATCTCAACTAGCCCAGTAAATAATATTATGACTAAGATAATGCAGAATAAATTATCCATAGCCTTCAACAGTATAACAACTGATAGAATATAATAGACAACAAGTTTTAGATCAACAACTACAGCGGAATAAGCAATCCATTAGAAGAGTTAAGTAGAACATAAAATCTACTATCTTCTATGATTTAAAAAGTTTTTCATCAACTTTATCGCTGAGACTTAGCTTAATAAATAAAATCGAATCATCCCTGCATCACGGTCACGGCCAAGGATATTCATGTAATCATCAATGGTCATGATTATACCGAATAATCCCTGGTCATAATCATACCAACAATTGTCCATCAATGAACTACAGACCAATGAGGATTTTCACCACATCATTCATCACATTACGGTCATGATTATACCGAATAATCCCTGGTCATAATCATAACAAGTCCATCTATGCACATAAGCCAAAGATGACTTTTATCACAATATAAGCATGAGGATGATGACAATGACATAATAATTCAATAAAACAAGTTCAAGGATAAATTTTAAAGATTTATAATTTAATTTATCCAGGAATCAATAACGTCCAATTTGTCAACATTATACTACTTTGTGGAGAAAAATTCAAGAATGCTCAGAAGAATATTTCCATGAAAAAATACTAGATGAAGCGCAAATATCCAGGATATTCTACTAATTTCATGGAGTATAGAAGCCAAAACTTTAACCAATTGAGTATAATAGAATATATGAAACTGCAAATAGATTTTCACCCGTCATGCGGTAATCCACGTAGACAGATCATTTCAACAATTTAATAAGGAATGAATACGAAGGGTCATTCACCATGCATGCGGTAGTCCACATAGACAGGTTATTCCAACATAATAATAAAGAATGGAATAACAGAAGAATTCACCATGTATGCGGTAGTTCGCGTACACAGGTTATTCCAACAGAATAATAAAGAATGGAATAACAAAAGAATTCACCAGGCATGCGTAGTCCGCATAGCAGGTTATTCCAACAGAATAATAAAGAATGGAATAACAGAAGAATTCACCAGGAATGCGTAATCCGCACAGACAAGTTATTCCAACAGAATAATAAAGAATTGAATAACAAAGGAATTCACTAGGTATGCGTAATCCACACAGACAGGTTATTCCAACAGAATAATAAAGAATGGAATAACAGAGGAATTCACCAGGCATGTGTAATCTGCACAGACAGGTTATTCCATTAGAATAATAAAGAATGGAATAACAGAAGAATTCACCAGGCATGCGATAGACCGCACAGATAGGTTATTCCAATAGAATAATAAAGAATGGAATAATAGAAGAATTCAATAGGCATACGATAGACCGCACAGACAGGTTATTACAACAGAATAATAAAGAATGGAATAACAGAAGAATTCACCAGGCATGCGATAGACTGCACAGACAGGTTATTCCAATAGAATAATAAAGAATGGAATAACATAAGAATTCACCAGGTATGCGTTAGACCGTACAGACGGGTTATTCCAATAGAATAATAAAGAATGGTATAACAAACCTTACGAATATTGAAAGAAATAACTCTCTTCATGAATACGAAAGAAATAATACCCCTTACCTTAGAAGAAACTGGATACTGGAATAGTGAGGTAGCAGACTTCTCTACTTCTTTCTCTCTATAATAATTGCTCTTGTGAAACTTAGTGAATTGGTGAGAAATGAAGGAAGAATGAGCTTCTATTTATAGGAAATATAGTTTCTATAATTGCATGTTTTGGGGGTCAAAATATTACAGTATAATACCTTCCTCTTTTTCTTCATTTTTAATTTAGTCTTACAAGTATTATCAAACCTGCACCACCTCCCCTAATAGTAAATAATGTGAATCAATAGTTCAATCATGTGAATCAATAGTTATAATCATGTGAAAATATAAATTACAGTATAGTACCTTCAATTATACCTCCATTTTTAACTTAGTCATCTTGTATTATCAATCTTGCACCACCTCCCCTAATAGTACAAGAATGTGAATCAATAGTACCCACATGTGAACAAATAGTAATAATCATGTGAATTAATAGAAATTAATTGCTCATTTATCTGGTTAAATACCCGATTGGTCAATATAACCTCCAGACATCAATTATTATCGAAATAAATGTCGATTTTCACTAACACTAATAATTTCAACACAATGAAACTATCAATTTTATCTTTAATCAACACGAGCTTATTCATCATTAATATTATAATTCATAATATTTAATAATCAGGTCGTTCCCATAAAAGAGGGGGCTTTTCGATAAGGATTTCTCCTTATTGGCGCGTAATTAGGTGACCAAACCTCTCCTTGACAGAACTTCTAGACATTGTCAATATTACAAATAATAATATGAATAACTTTGTCGTCTCAATTATTGATTTAATAATATAACATATTATACAGATGATACTGTGACAATAATTGAATAAATAATATGAGAGATATGATGCAGTAATTACTGTAGCAATAATTGAGTATGACTGAGTGACTTCTTACGTAAGCATCAATAATTAATACCGTGTGCTACTATGCAACCACGCATATTACTGTACTTTTACAACTGGATAGTTCAACAGTTTTAACGGTAACACTTTCGTCGTTATTTTTATAAAAAGATAATTCTGTCATTTTTTAACTATGACAATACTTCCGTTGTGGGGTCCACCAATGATTGTGTCTTCGTACGAATATTCCCTGTTAAAACGAATATTTCCCGACAAATCGAATATTATATAACCACTTGCTTACTTTGCAAAATTTATAAATATTACCCACAACTATAATATTATATTAAATTCACACCATAATATTCAAAAATATATTCGGTGTCTTACAACCTCCCCTCCTTATGAAATTTCACCCTCAAAATTTATGTACGTACCTGGTATGCCAAAGAGGTGAGGATACCTTAACTTCATTTAAGATTCTAACTCTTGAAGTATAACTTTTGAGTGTCGAATAGGATCGTTTTATCCAAGATTTTAACATGTATCTCCTCATACATTAAATCTTCTGCTATCTCGTCTAGTTCCAATTCAATAATGTGGTTCGGGTCGTCCACATATTTATGTAACATCGATACGTAAAAAAACGTTATGAACACGCGACATACTTGGTGATAAAGCGAGTCTATAGGCCACAGTTCCTACTCGATCGAGGATTAAAAATGGGCCAATAAATCGAGGATTGAGCTTTCATCTCTTTCAAAATCTCGTAACTCCTTTCCATGGAGCAACACATAACAACACATGATCTCTAATATTGAATTCTACGTCCATTCAATGAAGATCAGCATAACTATTTTATCGATCTTGTGAGGTTTTTATACGTTGTCGGATCGTTTGAATCTTCCGTAGTCATACGTTCCAAATCCGGTCCCAATAGCGTTGTTTCACCCACCTCATCCTAGCATAATGGAGAACGACACTTTCTTCCATACAATGCCTTAAATGGAGCCATGCCAATATTTGCTTGATAATAATTGTTGTAGGAAAACTCCACCAATGGTAAGAACTTGTCCCAACTTCCCTTGAAGTCAAGGACACATAGTCTTAATAAATCTTCAAGAGTTTGAATAGTCCTTTCCGACTGCCCATCCATTTGAGGATGATATGTTGAACTAAATCGTAAATCTGTGCCCATAGCTTTTTGCAAACTAACCCAAAATCTTGAAGTGAATCTTGGGTCTTGATCAGAAACTATGGATATTGGCATACCATGAAATCTTATAATCTCGTTTATGTACATACTAGCAAGACGTTTAAGTGTATAAGTTTCTCGTATCGGTAAGAAATGAGCAGACTTGGTTAATCTATCAACAATGACCCAATCGCATCTATGCCTTGAGAAACCTTGGGAAGACCAGTAACAAAATCCATGGTAATGTGTTCCCACTTCTATTCTGGAATTTTAAGTGGTTGCAATGGACCTGTTGGCACTTGATGCTCCGCCTTGACTCGTTGACAAGTTAGACACCTTGAGATAAACCCTGTTATCTCTCTCTTCATATTGCTCCACCAAAATGTATATCGAAGATCACAATACATTTTGGTACTCCTAGGATGGATTGAAAATGGGGTGTTGTGCGCCTCCATCATGATTTTATACTTCAAGTCAGAATCGTTAGGAACACAAGTCTGAAGTTGACTCAAAGTATTCCTTCTTCATCGATTCTTGCTTCTGAAATAGAACCTTCTTGTACTTTCTTCCTCATACGCATCAGCTCTAGGTCTGTAGCTTGAGCAGCTTTAACTTTATCAATTAAAGTTGGTTCTACTCGTATATTCGCCATCATCATGTGGGTCCCTGGAGTCTTTAACTCTATCTCCACCCTTTGTAAGTCATATAAAATGGGTCTTTGCGTTGATAATATCGCACTCATACCAGCATATGATCTTTTACTCAATGCATCAGCTACCACGTTCGTTTTTCCTAGATGGTATTGGATGGTATGATCATAATCTTTCAACAACTCAAGCAATCGTCGTTGCCGCATGTTGAGTTACTTTTGAGTGAAGAAATATTTGAGGCTTTTATGATTCGTATAGATTGTGAGACCCCAAATTTTATGAATAAAGATTTAAATTTCTCGAAATATTTTTTTTTGAATATTATGGTGTGGATTTGATATAATGTTATAGTTGTGGGTAATATTTATAAATTTTTGCAAAGTATGCAAGTTGTTATATAATATTCGTTTGGTCAGGGATTATTCTTTTTGTCGGGGAATATCCGTACGAAGACACAATCATTGGTGGACCCCACAACGAAAGTATTGTCGTAGTTATAAAACGACAGAATTATCTTTTTATAAAAATAACGGCGAAAGTGTTACCGTTAAAACTGTTGAACTATCCGGTAGTAAAAGTACAGTAATACGTGTGGTTGCATAGTAGCACACGGTATTGATTATTGATGCTTACGTAAGAAGACACTAAGTTATACTCAATTATTATTATAGTAATTGTTGCATCATATCTCTCATATTATTGATTTAATTATTGTCATGGTGTCATCTATATAATATGTTATATTATTAAATCAATAATTGAGATGGAAAAGTTATTCATATTATTATTTGCAATATTGACAATGTCTAGAAGTTCTGTCAAGGAGAGGTTTGGTCACCTAATTGCGCGCCAATAAGGAGAATTCCTTATCGGAAATCCCCCTCTTTCATGGGAACGACCTGGTGGTTAAATATTGTGAATTATAATATTAATGATGAATAAGTTTGTGTTGATTAAAGATGAAATTGATATTTCCATTGTGTTGGAATTATTAGTGTTAGTGAAAATTGACATTTATTTCGATAATAGTTGATGTCTGGAGGTTATATTGACCAATCGGGTAATTAACCAAATAAATGAGTAATTAATTGCTATTAATTCACATGATTATAACTATTTGTTCACATGTGTGTACTATTGATTCACATGATTTACTATTAGGGGATGTGGTGCAAGTTTGATAATACTTACAAGACTAAATTAAAAATGAAGGAAAAGAGGAAGGTATTATACCGTAATATTTTGAGCCTCATAATGTGTAATTATTGAAACTATATTTTTCTATAAATAGAAGCTCATTCCTTCATTATTTTTCACCAATTCACTAAAGCTATAGAGAAATTATTATAGAGAGAAATTATAGAGAGAAAGAAGAAGAGAAGTCTGCTACCTCACTATTCCAGTATACAGTCTTCTTTTGAGGTAAGGGATGTTATTCTTTCGTATTCATGAAGAGCGTTATTTTCTTTCAATATTCATAAGGGTTGTTATTCCATTCTTTATTATTATGTTGGAATAACCTGTCTATGCGAAGTACCGCATACGTGATGAAATTCTTCTATTATTCCGTTTTTATTATTATGTTGGAATAATCTGTTTGTGCGGTCTATCGCATGCCTGGTGAATTCAGTTGTTATTACATTCTTTATTATTATGTTGGAATAACTTGTATATGCGAAGTACCAAATACATGGTGAAATTCTTCTGTTATTCCATTTTTATTATTCTATTGGAATAACCTGTCTGTGCGGTCTATTGCATGCCTGGTGAATTCTGTTGTTATTCCATTCTTTATTATTCTGTTGGAATATCCTGTCTGTGTGAATTACGCATGACCTGGTTTCGTTCTTTATTATTGTGTTGGAATATCCTGTCTGTGCGGATTACGCATGACCTGGTTCCATTCTTTATTATTCTATTGGGAGTAACCTGTCTGTATGGTCTATCGCATGCATGGTGAATTCTTTTGTTATTCCATTCTTTATTATTCTATTGGAATAACCTGTCTATGTGGATTACCGCTTGCATGGTGAATGATCCTTTGTTTTCATTCCTTATAAAATTACAGAAATGATCTGTCTACGTGGATTACCGCATGACGGGTGAAAATTCATTTGCAGTTTCGTATAATCTATTATACTCGTATGAGATATCATTTTTTTGTACTCGTCATGGAATATCATTTTCTTTGGTATTTTTGTTTACGAGTTACTATTCACGGGTTATTATTCACCTAGTTACTATTCACTCTAGTATTATTCACTTGGGTATTTGAGGCACTTTTCGTGTCAGAGTACTATTCACGAGTTACTATTCACCTGAATATTATTCACTCTTGTATTTGGGGTACTTTTCATGTCGGGGGTACTATTCACTAGGTACTATTCTCGAAGCACTATTCACAGGGTACTATTCACCCAAAAAATATATTTTTTTTCTGTCCAAATTATTTTTGGTACATGAATATTATTCTTGAATTTTACTCCACAAAGCAGTATCATGTTGACAATTTGGACGTTATTGATTTCTGGATAAATTAATTTATAAATCTTTAAAATTTATCCTTGAACTTGTTTTATTGAATTATTATGTCATTGTCATCATCATCATGCTTATATTGTGATGAAAGTAATCTTCGGCTTACGTGCATAGATGGACTTGTTATGATTATGACTAGAGATTATTCAGTATAATCATGACCATAATGTGACGAATGATGTAGTAAAAGTCCTCAGTGGCCTGTAGTGCATTGATGGACAGTTTTTGATATGATTATGACCAGGGAGTATTCGGTATAGTCATGACCATTGATGATTTAATGAATATCCTTGGCCCGTAGTGCAGGGAAGAATCGATGATATGGTTTATTTATTAAGCTGAGTCTCAGCGATAAAGTTGATGAAAAACTTTATAAATCATAGAAGATAGTAGATTTTATGCTCTACTTGACTCTTGTAATGGATTGCTTATTCCGATGTAGTTGTTGATCTAAAATTTGTTGTCTATTGTATTCTATCAGTTGTTATACTATTGAAGGCTAAGGATAATTTATTCTGCATTATCTTATTCATAATATTTCTTACTGGGCTAGTTGAGCTCACCCTTTCTTTCACTGTTCTCTTCAAGAAATGAGAATATAGGTGGGACTAGTCGGGAAATGGATTGACGGCCTAGATGGTTGTTTTAGTAGTCCTCACTATTCTATAAAATAGTGTGACAATAAATGTAATGCGAACTCCATTGAGTGTGGATATTGTCTAGATGACAATATTATTATTGAAACTCTTAGATTATGTTTTGTCATATTTTACAGGACTGTTGTATAATTAAGTTGTATTTTAATTTTATACCATGTATGTGGCGACTCAAGATGGGTGATGTATACCTATTTTGGGGGCGTCACATAGATCTCCACCTTCTCTCCATACAGGTAATGCTTCCAAATCTTAAGCGCAAAAACGACTGTTGTCAACTCTAGATCATGAGTAGGATAATTCATCTCATATTCTTTGAGTTGTCGTGAGGCATAGGCTATGACTTTCTCATGTTGCATGAGAACACATCCTAAACCTTTTCCTGAAGCATGACTATAGATGACAAATCCCTCCGAGCCAGATGGTAATGTCAGAACATGTGCTGAAATGAGTCTCCTCTTGAGTTCTTGAAAACTCTTCTCACATTCCTCGCTCCAACCGAACTTTGTATCTTTTCGAGTCAGCTGAGTTAATGGAGTAGCGATTCGAGAAAATCCCTTCCACGAATCTCCGATAATAACCACCTAAGCCAAGAAAGCTACGTACTTCGGTCACTGACTTTGGTTGCTCCCAGCTTTGAATTGCTTCAATCTTCATTGGGTCAACAGATATTCCATGATTTGATATCACGTGCCCAAGGAATGCAACTTCCTCAAGCCTGAACTCACATTTCTTTAACTTGTCATATAGCTTGTTTTCACGAAGCTTTTGGAGTATCAGCCTAAAGTGTTGCTCATGGTCTTCACGGGTTTTGGAGTATATGAGCATGTCATCAATAAAGACAACCACAAAGTGATCCAAATATTCCTTGAATACTTGGTTTATCATGTCCATGAAGGCAACAGGAGCATTAGTCAATCCAAAAGACATGACTAAGAATTCATAATGCCCGTACTGAGTTCTGAAAGCAGTCTTTGGAATGTCATCAGTTTTAATCTTCAACTGATGATATTCGGAACGAAGATCAATCTTTGAAAAGAATTTGGCTCCATGTAACTGGTCAAACAGGTCATCAATGCGAGGCAATGGGTGCCTATTTTTGATGGTGACATGATTCAACTCCCGATAATCAATACAAAGTCGCATACTTCCATCTTTCTTCTTCACGAATAGAATAGGAGCACCCCAAGGAGACGTACTAGGACGAATGAAACCGATGTCTAACAATTCCGTTAGTTGGGTTTTTAACTACTGAAGTTCAATAGGAGCCATTCGATATGGGTCTTTGGAAATGGGTTTTGTACCGGATTCAAGGTCGATACAAAATTCATTTTCATGCTCTGGGGGTTTAGGACAGGAAGTTCTTCAGGGAATACATCAGGAAAATTATTATTAATAGAAATATCATTCAAATCTGACGTATTTTTATTTAAATCCATGACATAGGCTAAGAAAGCTTGACATCTGTTTTTCAATAAACGAATAACTCTATGATTTGATATGACGGTGATTGACTTTAGTGGTTTGGTTGCTTGAATTCGTATAATAGGTTGTTTAGAAATATGAAAGGTAACAACCTTACGAAAACAATCGATTTTAACATGATGAGTAGTTAACCAATCAATCCCTAAAATCACATCAAATGCAAGTATTTTCGAAGAAATAAGATCGACAGGTAACTGTGCGGTTACCGATTTGAATCAAACGAGACTTATAAACTGTGGATGTAAATGAGATTTATAAACGCTCTCCCTTGAACTACCGGTTTTGTCTTGTCAGGGACACCCTTTGATGCCTCCATCCCAACTGGACTTGACTTTGGTGCACGATAAAATCGGGCTAGGTGACCTTCTTTTCCATAATCGTAACACGCTTTGGACTGCATCACGCAGTTTGGACTGATATGTCCCTCCCCTCCGCATTTATAACATACGATCGGCGGTCGTTCTCCTTCCTTAACAACAGGTGCTGGTGCTGACGTCTTTCCATCATTGTTGAATCTCCTCTTCTTGAAATGTCCATTCTTATTGTCATGGCCATGATTACCACCGAAGTAATTACCATTTCTGGCATGTTGATTCCCTCCATGCTTGTTTTCACCACTTCGATGACTACTACCACTGGTATTATCGACTTGTCGGCTGCTCTCTCTTGGTTGGGTTGACTGATTATCGCGCTCCAATAACTAAGCCATATTCACAACATCCGAATACAAACATAGTTTGTGAGAAATTAGGTATTGACGTATCTCGGGTTTCAAACTTCTTAGAAACATCCGCGTCATTCTCTCTTCATTATCAACCAAGTGGGACGCAAACCGAGATAACTCGACAAACATAGCTTCGTACTGCGCCAT
The DNA here is from genome assembly GCA_020205505.1 of Panax japonicus. NCBI lineage: Eukaryota > Viridiplantae > Streptophyta > Magnoliopsida > Apiales > Araliaceae > Panax > Panax japonicus. Next base: position 63,024,865 of record CM035093.1, read on the forward strand.
GGTCATATTATTTTGCTCAAGCTTGATGAACTCTACCTCCTTCATGTGACGAATACTTTCAGAAAAGTACTTGTTGTTGAACAGTTCTTGGAACTTCTCCCAAGATATCTTTAGTGCGGCAGGTTGAGTACGCTTTACAGATTCCCACCAGTAATCTGCCTCTACCCGCAACATGAAGGTGGCAAAGGGAACTTTTTACTCCTCGGAGCATCCCAAGACATCAAATATCTTGTTGATCTGTTTTATCCACGACTCCGCCTTAAGTGGTTTTGGCTCTTCAAAAAACTCTGGTGGTCCCAGCTCCTTGAACTGCTTAGCGATGACCGTCTGAGAGTTGTCTGTGTTTCCACCTGCATTTTGGACAGGAGCCGCCCTTGCCTGATGTTGTATAAATTGCATAAAATCTTTGAACATCCCATCAGTTCATCATTTGATCGTTGTTGTTTACCTGAGGATTATTGTCTTCCTGTTGCACATTATCCTGGGTATTAATCTGTGGTGACTCAACGGTCTCATGTGCTTCATTTGTTATCTCAACATTTTCGGATGCCATTTTCAAATACTGCCAAAAAACAAGGGTTAATTAACATATCACATATTATCCCTATACTCTGACCGACCAATTAAATAGCAAATAAACTTAGGTAGGTCATACTAGTGAAGGAATTCCCCATCTCTTCACTCATAGTTCTTGTCTCACATCTCAGCCAGGGATCATATCCCTAAGCTTTGATACCAACTGTGATGCCCCCAAAATAGGTATACATCACCCATCTTGAGTGGCCAAATACATGGTACAAAATTCAAATACAACTTAATTATACAACAGTTGTGTAAAATACGGCAAAACATAATCTAAGAGTTTCAATAAGAATATTATCATCTAGACAATATTCACACTGAATTGAGTCCTCATTACATTTATTATCACACTATTTTATAAAATAGTGAGGACTACTAAAAAAACCATTTGGACCGTCAATCCGTTCCCCGACTCGTCCCAGCTATATTCTCATTTCCTGAAGAGAACAGTGAAAGAAAGGGTGAGCTCAACTAGCCTAGTGACTAAGATAGTGCAGAATAAATTATCCTTAGCCTTCAACAGTATAACAATTGATAGAATATAATAGACAACAAGTTTTAGATCAACAACTGCAGCGGAATAAGTAATCCATTAGAAGAGTCAAGTAGAGCATAAAATCTACTATCTTCAATGATTTAAAAAGTTTTTCATCAACTTTATCGCTGAGACTCAGCTTAATAAATAAAATCAAATCATCCCTGCATCACGGCCAAGGATATTCATGTAATCATCAATGGTCATGATTATACCGAATAATCCATGGTCATAATCATACCAACAACTGTCCATCAATAAACTAAAGGCCAATGAGGACTTTCACCACATCATTCGTCACATTACGGTCATGATTATACCGAATAATCCCTGGTCATAATCATACCAAGTCCATCTATGCACGTAAGCCAAAGATGACTTTCATCACAATATAAGCATGAGGATGATGACAATGACATAATAATTCAATAAAACAAGTTCAATGATAAATTTTAAAGATTTATAATTTAATTTATCCTGGAATTAATAACGTCCAATTTGTCAACATGATACTGCTTTGGGGAGAAAAATTCAAGAATGCTCAGAAGAATATTTCCATGAAAAGATACTGGATGAAGCGCAAATATCTAGGATATTCTACTAATTTCATGGAGTATAGAAGCCAAAACTTTAACCAACTGCGTATAATAGAATATATGAAAGTGCAAATGGATATTCTCCCGCTATGCGGTAATGCACGTAGACAGATCATTCCATAATTTAAAAAGGAATGAATACGAAGGGTCATTCACCATGCATGCGGTAGTCCACATAGACAGGTTATTCTAACATAATAATAAAGAATGGAATAACAGAAGAATTCACCATACATGCGGTAGTTCATGTAAACAGGTTATTCTAACAGAATAATAAAGAATGGAATAACAAAAGAATTCTCCAGGCATGCGTAGTCCACACAGCAGGTTATTCCAACAGAATAATAAAGAATGGAATAACAGAAGAATTCACCAGGCATGCTTAATCCTCACGGACAGGTTATTCCAACAGAATAATAAAGAATAGAATAACATAGGAATTCACCGGGCATGCGTAATCCACACAGACAGATTATTCCAACAGAATAATAAAGAATGCAATAACAGAAGAATTCACCAGGCATGTGTAATCCACACAGACAGGTTATTCCAACAGAATAATAAAGAATGGAATAACAGAAGAATTTACCAGGCATACGATAGATCGCACAGATAGGTTATTCCAACAGGATAATAAAGAATGGAATAATAGAAAAATTCACCAGGCATGCGATAGACCGCACATACAGGTTATTCCAACAGAATAATAAAGAATGGAATAACAGAAGAATTCACCAGGCATGCGATAGACCGCACATATAGGTTATTCCAACAGAATAATAAAGAATGGAATAACAGAAGAATTCACCAGGTATGTGTTCGACTGCACAAACAGGTTATTCCAATAGAATAATAAAGAATGGTATAACAACCCTTACGAATATTGAAAGAAATAACTCTCTTCAGTAAATATGAAAGAAATAATACCACTTACCTTAGAAGAAACTGGATACTGGAATAGTGAGGTAGCAGACTTCTCTACTTCTTTCTCTCTATAATAATTGCTCTTGTGAGACTTAGTGAATTGGTGAGAAATAAAGGAAGAATGAGCTTCTATTTATAGGAATATATAGTTTCAATAATTACACATTTTGGGGCTCAAAATATTACAGTATAATACCTTCCTCTTTTTCTTCATTTTTAATTTAGTCCTTCAAGTATTATCAAACTTGCACCACCTCCCCTAATAGTAAATAATGTGAATCAATAGTTCAATCATGTGAATCAATAGTTATAATCATGTGAAAATACGAATTACGATATAGTACCTTCAACTATACCTCTATTTTTAAATTAGTCATGCAAGTATTATCAATCTTGCATCACCTCCCCTAATAGTACAAGAATGTGAATCAATATTACACACATGTGAACAAATAGTTATAATCATATGAATTAATAGCAATTAATTGCTCATTTATCTGGTTAAATTCGATTGGTCAGTATAACCTATAGACATCAATTATTATCGAAATAAATGTCAATTTTCACTAACACTAATAATTCTAACACAATGGAGCTATCAATTTCATCTTTAATCAACACGAACTTATTCATCATTAATATTATAATTCACAATATTTAACAAAATTAGGTTTTCCGATAAGTTCCCAGGAAAGAGGGGGCTTTCCGATAAGGATTTCTCCTTATTAGCGCACAATTAGGTAACCAAACATCTCCTTGACAGAACTTCTAGACATTGTCAATATTACAAATAATAATATGAATAACTTTGTCATCTCAATTATTGATTTAATAATATAACATATTATACAGTTGATATTGTGATAATAATTGAATCAATAATATGAGAGATATGATGCAGCAGTTACTGTAGCAATAATTGAGTATAACTGAGTGACTTCTCACGTAAGCATCAATAATCAATACCGTGTGCTACTACGCAACCAAGCGTATTACTGTTCTTTTACTACCGGGTAGTTCAACAGTTTTAACGGTAATACTTTCGCCAATATTTCTATAAAAAGATAATTCTGTCGTTTTCTAACTATGACAATACTTCCATTGTGGGGTCCACCAATGATTTTGTCGTCATACGAATATTCCCTGTTAAAACGAATATTCATCGACCAATTAAATATTATATAACCACTTGCTTACTTTGCAAAATTTATAAATATTACCCACAACTATAACATTATATTAAATTCACACCATAATATTCAAAAATATATTTCGAGAAAATTATTCTTTATTCATAAAAGTTGGGGTCTTACAATAGGTCTTTCAACTGAAGCTAAAATAAGTTATGTAATAGTAATCGACAGTGCAGGCAAGTTCCTATACTTTTATTATGCAAGTTCTCAAACTATACTTTTAATTAAGCAAGTTCTCTAACTCAAACTTGAGTTGTTATTTCAATGCACGTTCGTGGTTAATCATTGTTGATAATATCACATCTATGAATTATTGATTCGCACGTTGTGCATGTCGCATACGTTCATCAGGCATGAGGCTGATCACCTTCATTATCATTTGGTTCAGATAAATATATTCATGTTTATTGTTGGTCATTCATCATTATTGTCTCGGTCATTCAGTTATGTAAATTGATTCATATTCTTTCACAATTATTATATTGTTGAAAGTTTGTCAGCTTATTATTTTTCTCCATCATGATATATCTTCTTTCGAACTTAAACTTATTGGGCAAACTTATTGTTCACCCTTGCTAAATCATGATAAACATTTCAGATTAAGACAAAAACTTCGGATACAGACAAAGGCAAAGACATGTTCTAGGAATGGATTAGTGTGCAGTTAAAATTATAATAGTATTGAAGGCAAATAACATTTGTAAGTCTTGTAGTATCTGAAAGTGTGTATTAAGTTAAGGTTATCGACCTTGGGGATTATGTTGTAAATGTTTAATGTATAAACAATTTATTTTTATATCTTCCACAATAGTTATAGAATTGGTGTACCAGGTTCGTTGTAACGACCGAGAAATTCGAATTTTATTGTAAAATAATTTTTTTAATTAAATAATAAATAAAATTATATTCTATGTGTTATCAAGATGGTTGTCATTCTATAACCTAATGATGTTGGAATGTCGTAGTATTTTAGCTACGTGAAGGAATTAAAGTGTTTGAATTTCCAAGACGAAAATAAAAGTTTTTCGAGAAATTTTCTGAAAAACACTATTCATCGGTATTTGTTTGGGAATTATTTTTGAATTTTTGAGAAATACGTTATGATAGAATATCAAAGTAAGATGAATTATGTAATAATAATCTAAGTATAAAAATGCAATATTTCACTTGCGGACTTAAATTGAGAATGTTAAGGAAAGGGAAGTATTAATGAGTTAAGTGATAATCGTATGATACGCGATTATTGTACGAAGTAATGAAAATAAGTATAATACAAAGTATTATACGAGTTTGTATGAATGATGGAATATCGTATATAATGAATTTCCATACTAGTTAGAATACGAGAATGATACATAGACAATACGTTTTATATATTAAGCAATAGTATTGGACTTGTAGGATTTGTTAGGAATTGTTACAAGCCCAAGTGAATTAATGGTAAGGCCCAAATGTTAATTAATGAACAAGTTAGTGTTTATTAATGCAAGCCCAAAAGCTAAGTTAATCTAAGCCCAAGCTAGGATCCAATGAGTTGTAATGACCCATGGGGCAAACCATGTTGTTATGGTTAATCTTGGTAATCAAGTGTTTTGTGTGATGACCAAGACTTAAGAGTAATGGCCAAGCAGAAGATAAGAGTTGTGATTAACAAGTAATGAATAGTAAGGAGGTGGCTTAAGGAGGTGGGATTTTGTTTTGACTAAACTACCCTAGCTTTGGAAATTCTATAAATAGAAGAAGATTGCTAGCCATTTGTTACTTGTTCAAATAATCTAGTAACTTACAAAGTGCTTAAGTGTTAGAGAGAATAAGCAAGAATAAGCTACTTCCATTTGTGAGAAGAAGAAGAAGACTAATTCACAAGAACTTCAAAGGGTAAGACTTCTTCTCTAATTATCTTCTATCTCTAACATGATAGGTTGATAAGAAAAGTATGGATTAAGGAACATGGATGTTAAGAAGTAAGAAGACTGATTAATCAATGGACTTAAGCCAAATAAGTCGGAAATAATTCATTTAAATTTGCATAAGTTATAAACTTATGATGAAGATATATGAACTTAATATGAGTTTATCTTAAGAAGTAGTATGAAAACAAAGAACTTGTATGAACTTGTATCCTATATACATGAATGAAATTATATGATGAGAATATATAAAGATAATGATTAAAAGACTTTAATTATCATAAGTCATGAATAATTAAGTTATAAGTAGTTTATACTTTAATAAGTTATAAGCTCGTGAAAGAATAAGTCAAAATCCATAATGAAAATAAGTTGTTGTAATAAGTATGTTGAGATGTTCATATGATGAATTGAATTCATTGGAAGTAATGAACAAATCGTAAGTAAATGAAGATTTGCCGGAAATTGTACGATTGGACGATAATCGTCGAATTCGTGAAATTCTCAGAATAGAAGTCAAATTTTCTGTTTGAACTCAAAAACATTAGTTTTCAATGGAGACAAGTCATATTTGGCATTATAGAGTTGTGGACTCAAAAATGACCGAATTCCGACTTAGAACGAAGAAACGAGCATTGAACGTCCACGAACGTTTATTATTTTTGTTAAAAATGAACCAATAGGTGAATTTTTAGCAAATGAAGTCAAATAGATGAAATTATTGCATGAACGCGTAGAGTATGTAATTTGTGAACCGTAGGCTTTTGAACGAGCCAATTCAGGCTTATAACGAAGAAGTTATGAGCCCGGGAATTTCGCAAAGTTGAAAAATTGTCCAAACTATCTGGTACACAGAGTTGGTGCCGCGTCGCCAGCCCAAGGCCAATTTGTCACGCCGCAGCGTCGTGAATCATCTATGACCTACTGGAAAATGGCACCGTACTGCGGCTCACTGTGTAAGTACTCGTGCTGCAGCGCCAAGTCCGGGACACCCCTACTGCTAACTCGCGTCGCAGCGCGAGATGTAAGCCTATGACTGGCGCCGCACCGCCAGTCCTTGATGAAAGACAGTAAAGAATAAAAATGAGCATAAAGCAAAGGAATGAGATTAATTCAAAGTGAATCTACCTTAAGGAACTTAATGTAACATTGTTAAAACTTTGTTAAACCTTAAGGATAGTGCATTAAGGTTAATGATAATCTATTCAACTATGAATGCAAGTAGAATGATAAGCCAGAATTGATAGTAAACAAATCTAATACGTGATTAGATTGAGATGAAGGGTAAGATATACTCGTATACATACTTGATTATATATGACCTAATGTAAAGCGTTATATGATCATGTATTATAGAGAATTAAAAGACTCGAACATAATGTAATTATACCGTAGCAGACGCTGAAGGCAAGTATTCTAACCCTTGTTTCAGTTCAATCTGAACAAGCTTTGTAATTCATGTATCCTTACGCATGAATTGAGATATGACGAAGTTAAAGTCAATTCTTCTGGCTAAACTTAATGCATTTTGTGGATTATTGATAATTTATCCATCTGTTATCAAATGTTGTTTTCTTTTGTCAACTACTCTATATTGTTTTCAAAAGAAAAATGGTTATGATAAAAAAATGTTTTGTCATCATACAACAGGCACGTGAGGTTTCCAAACAATTAAACGTACATACGTTTAATAAATGTAGTATTGATCAACATAGAATACAATAGGCTGATCACCTAGAAGTGCTTGTAAGTAATACCGGACTTACGGACTTAGTGTCGGGTTGTCCTTTTCTAAGAAAGAATGAAATACTCAATGGTCTTGGACTGGAGTCTATGTTTTACCATATAATATTCATTGTGAAACAGTTTGAAAGAAAGATGAAGTTCTATTTTGAATTATCAATAGTACTTCATAACTATTGTTCAGTTATTGAAGATATACGATTCTTATGTGTCAAACATGTTGTTATTGAAATTGTTATACTTGCTGAGCTAGTTATGCTCACTCTTGCTTGAACCATATGAATGCAACTAAGACTGAATGTCAAGAAGGGTCGAATAAGGATAAAGGAAAGGCTAAGAAAGATCTTTAAGCGGTCTATGTAATAGTGTAGGTTTATTATTGTAATGTATTTGATATTATGACAAAGAACCTTTGTAATGGGTATAGAGACTGGGAAATGTAAATATTACTTTGAATATATAGAAGTCATGTTCGTTCTTTTGAGGTTTTCAATTGAATGAATGTATGAATGGTAGTACCGTGTAGCACCATATGTCGGGTTGGAAGATACCCGGATTTGGGGGCGTCACAGGTTGGTATCAATGTCTAGGTTATAAAACTTAAGGGGGGGGGGGGGAATTAGAACATTAAGTCATAACCTTAAGAAAAGATAAAGAAGTAAAAGATGGAAAGTAACCCTATAAAAATGCATTATAATTATGTTATGTGTTTTTATTATTCTACTGATGTGTACTAATAAAACTATATTATTTTGTTATAGATGTCAGGAGAAAATGAAATGTATAGAGATATACATGTAGTAAGTAAGGATTCGGTAAATCGGATAGAGAAACTACCAAATCCCATAGCAGTAGAACCAGAATTGGTGGCAATCGAGTCTAAAGACTCGGACAACTTAGACTACATGTCTATATTTGATGGGATGCTAGAGGAAGAGGTGGATATGATGTCTTTTGACCAGATAGCACCTACAAAAGAGTTGACTACGTGGTAGTCAATGAAGGCATTATTCATGTCAGTATTAGATAGAAACGTCCAATATTGTATGGAGGTTAAGGAGTTAAAAGAGGAACTCCAAGCTGTTCGTGAGGATAAGACTAGTATGGAAGTGATGTGGGAAGAGGAGCGTGATGATCGAATTTTAGCCATGGACAAGGTCCACGAGCTGAAATGCGAAGTCTTTGAGCTCAAGCAGGACCTAAAGACTAAGAAATAGAAGGTAGAGAGGATATCATATATACATAGGAGTTTTCATGTGGATTTCCAGCAGCAAGTAGCTGGGTATCCGATAGAAGAAGGGCAGACCCGACATACTATCAGTCAAGATGTTATTGCAAGTCTGGCCAAGAAAGACTTTGAGAATGCCATACGGCAGATGTAATCTAGTAATAGATAGAATAGTTAGATATGTAAAAATTATGTATCTAGTAGTGACGTAAAACCCTCTTTTGTACATCAAAGGGTAGTCTTTTGTAAATCCCAATTTTTGGAAAGCAACTGTGGGATAGTAATGTAATCAGCTTAGGCTATACAATGTAAGTAATGTAGTATTATACTTCAAGTAATGAATCAATATAAGTCTTTTTATGGAATATATTGAGTAATGAGTATAAGTTGTTTTTTCATTACGAAAAATAACTAACCAACAGGAAGAAAGTAATAGTGACGTATTGTTTTCTTAATAGCAAAATGCCGCCAAGAAGGAGACAACAAAATCAAGATTCTAATGTTAACCAACCGGAGGGAGGTCCGGTTAATCCAATTCAAGAGTTCATTAATCTTTTAACGGTCGCGTTTAATAGAACTGGGGCTAATGTACCCATAAATCCTGGGGTAGTACGAGCTACTACTTTTAAGGATTTCAAAAGTGTCAGTCCGTCGGAGTTCAAAGGAACTATGGACCCTATAAAAGCCCAGACTTGGGTAAAAGTGATCGAGAAAGCATTTGTAATAGAAAATGTTGATGAAGGTCAGAAGGTTGCTTTTACAACCTATATGATGAAGGGTGAGGCCAATTTCTGGTGGAAGGCAAACCCGGCTAGGGCCGGTATAAAAAATCTAACGTGGGTGGGGTTCAAGGAGATTTTCTTCAAGAACTATTTTCCCACAAGCATGCAGGGAAGAATGGAGATACGGTTTCTTGATTTAAAGCAAGGGGATATGATGTTTCCCCAGTATGCTGCCAAGTTTAACGAACTGGCAAGGTTTGCTCCACATCAAGTGGACACGGAGGTACGAAAGGTTAGACGTTTTGAGCAGGGCTTGAAACCCTGGCTCTATAGTCAAATTTTAGTATTCCAAAGTACTTCTTTTGGGACCATATTAGAAAAGGCAATAATTGTCGAGGGTGAAAATGAGGCTCTTAGCTAGTACCACAAAGATAAGAAAAATAAAGGTAAAGCTGAGGGAGGAATGAAGACCATGGGAGCTAGCGGTAGTAGCGACGGTCATAAGAGGAAGGGATTTAATCCTGGGAATACCGGAGTAAAACAAGGGGATCCTAAGAGGAAGATGGAGGCCTGTAAAACCTGCGGGAAGACTCACTTAGGAGTCTATCTCAAGGGAAAGGCAATATGTTACAACTGTGGGCAGGAAGGGCATATTTTGCCTAATTGTCCAAATCTAAAGAAAAATCATGGATTCTTTGTATGTGGATCAACTGATCACATAGCAAAGAACTACCCGAAGAAGGGGATGGATGGGAATAAGGGCACTAATAGTGGTAAGTTAGCTATTGGTGGTCTAGCACAGCCGGGTAAGGTCGATGGCCCGCACCTTTAATATGATGGTCCAAGGTGCGGTGGCATCAGGGGATGTAGTTGCAGGTATTATTCCGATCAACAACATAAATGCTTACATGTTATTTGATTCGGGTGCTATTTGTTAGTTTATAGCATGTGATTTTGCTAGATGATTAGAATTATTTCCCAAAAAGTTGCATATACCTTTGAACATTAAGGTACCAAACAAAGAGATAATTCCATTTGAAGATATTCATAGGAGTTGTTGTGTAGATGTGCGTGGTTGTAAGTTATCGGTAGATTTAATACCGATAAAGTTAGGAGAATTCGATGTAATTCTTGGAATGGATTGGTTGATTAACCATAGTGCAATTATAGATTGCTAAAAAAAATGTGTGAGCATTAGGACGTTGAAAAAACCTCCTATAATATCTTACGGTAATAAATCGTCGGGACGTTCGTGTTGCCTTACGATGACACAAACTAGAAAACTTTTAAGGAAGGGGTGTGTAGGTTACCTGTGTCATGTTGTCAATACCCAGCGAGTGGGAGCGACCATGGAACAAATATCTATAGTAAACGAATTCGTGGATGTATTTCCAAGTGAGTTACCGGTTTACCGCCGGATAGGGAGATTGAATTTATAATAGACATTGTGCCAGGAGCGGCACCAGTCTCAAGGGCACCATATCTTATGGCACCTGTGGAAATGAAAGAGCTAATGGTTCAGTTACAGGAACTATTGGACAGAAAGTACATTCAACCATGTGTTTCTCCGGTAGGGGCACTGGTATTGTTTGTCAAGAAGAAAGAGGGATCATTAAGGCTTTGTATCGACTATCGAGAGTTGAACAAGTTAACGATAAAGAATAAATACCCATTGCCCAGGATCGATGATCTCTTTGATCAGTTGAAAGGGGGCAAAGTATTTTTCTAAAATAGATTTGCGGATGGGGTATCACCAATTAAAGGTTATGATAGAAGACGTACCAAAGACGGCATTCAGGACTCGTTATGGTCATTATAAGTTTCTTGTGATGTCATTTGGGTTGACTAATGCACCAGATGTATTTATAGATATGATGAACAAAGTGTTCAAATAATATTTGGACAAGTTCGTCGTAGTGTTTATCGATGATATTCTATTCTATTCTAATATGCCAGAAAATCATGCTGAACACCTAAGATTAGTTTGGAGACACTAAAATTCACTAAGTGTGAATTTTGGCTAGAGAAGGTGCAGTTTTTAGGTCATGCCATTGACCAAGAGGAGATTTCAGTGGATCCAGCGAAGGTAGAAGCAGTGATGAACTGGGAACAACTGAAAACACCGACTGAGGTGCGGAGTTTCTTAGGGTTAGCGGGATACTATCGAAGATTTATCCAAGATTTTTTGAAGATAGCTACCCCGTTGACTAACTTGACAAGGAAGACGGTGAAATACATATGGACGGATAAATGTGAAGACAGTTTTCAAGACCTGAAGAAAAGATTAAGTGAAGCGCCTGTTTTGTCATTACCAGATGACACAGGAAATTTTGTAGTGTATAGTGATGCTTCACATAGAGGACTTGGTTGTGTGCTCATGCATCATGGCAAGGTCATTGCGTATGCATCACGGCAGTTCAAGGATTATGAGAAAGTTTATCCTACTCATGATCTGGAACTGACCGCGGTAGTATTTGCCTTAAAGATATGGAGACATTATCTTTATGGGGAAAAATGTGAGATCTACACAGACCATAAGAGTCTAAAATATATCTTCACACAGAAGGAGTTGAATATGAGACAGAGAAGATGGCTAGAGTTGATAAAGGATTACGATTGTGAAATCATGTATCACCTTGGAAAATCCAATGTAGTTGCCGACGCCTTAAATAGGAAGGGTCGGGAAAAATTGTCTATGTTAACTGCTCAAAATCTATATAATAAAACAGAACCCATTTTGAATCTTTCATTTGACAAAGCACAAAGACGGTTCAGATTCATTTTGACTTAATTCTTTCAACTTAATCTAAAGGCTTATATTTCTTCCCGCCCAAATCAAATTCACCCATGCAACATACTGTCTCTCATGTTCATACACAAAATCTTTCTCTATACTCTCTTCTTCACACACAGAAATAATAATAATAATAATAATAATAATAATAATAATAATAATAATAGTAATAATATTAATTATTATAATAGTACTAATAATAATAATAATTATAATAGTAATAATAATAATAATAATAATAATAAATAGTAATAATAATCTATATAATAAAGATTCAGATTCGTTCTAATTAATTTGGGCGGAAAAACACAAGTACAGTTCAGATTCATTTTAATTTTAATTCAAAATATTAATAATTATAATAATAATAATAACTTTTATTATAATAATAAGAAGAAGAACAATAATAATAATAATAATTATAATTATAATTATAATTATAATTATAATTATAATTATAATAATAACTTAATAATAATTATAATAATACTACTCCCTCCGTCCCATGATAAAAGTCCTTGTGGACTTTTTACGCATATTAAGAAGAGAAATAAACTGACAAAATTGTCCATAATAATATGTCATTAAATATGGAGAGAGAATTAGAATAAGAAAAGTATGAGATATTTAATGCTACGGACATAATAGGAAAAATGTGTAAAAATTTGATTATTAAAGGAAATTGGATATTTAATATGGGATTACCCAAAATAGTAATAAGGACTTTTATCCTGGGACGGAGGGAGTATTATAATAGTGATAATAATAATAGTAATAAAGTAATAATAATTATACTAATAATAATAATAATAACAATAATAGTAACAATAATAATTATAATAATAATAATAATAATAATAATAATTATTATTATTATTATTATTATTATTATTATTATTATTCTGGTGGTGCGGTGAATTATGATAATTATTATTGATGATTGTAAGTTTTGTAAACAAGTTTGGATTTTTCTGGATATCTATTTTTAACGGTAAATTAATTATTGCGGTAGTGTGGTAAATTATGATAATTGTTATGTCTGATTGTAAGTTATTTTAAGCTGCAAAGAGTCTTTACATAATATAGTATTTTTCGAATTTTAATATAATTTTTCGTTACACCGTGCCTTCAGGACACGGGCAATTACTAGTGAGTTAATAACAGAGATGACTAGGATGGAGATAGAATTGAGAATACCGAGTGAATCGAATCAAATACTTTTTGTGACGGAGATGCAATCTACCATCGTAGAGAGAGTCAAGGAGGTGCAACTCAAAACTGATGAGTGTAACCAAGTGAAGAAGATAATTTCCGATGAAAAGGATACTAAGTATAGTCTTGATAATGAGGAATTATTAAGATTTGAAGGAAGAATTTGGGATCCGAATGAGATGGAGTTAAAAGAACAAGTGTTATAAGAAGCTCATAGTTCAAGGTACTCGATACATCCTGGTAGTACTAAGATGTATCAAGACCTTCGACAGAATTTTTGGTGGCCAAACATGAAGAGAGAAATAACATAATATGTGAGTAAGTGCTTGACTTGTCAAAAAGTTAAGGCCGAACATCAACGACCCAGTGGCTTGTTACAGTCATTGGAGATTCCAGAATGGAAGTGGGAGCATATCACGATGGACTTCGTGGTGGAACTTCTGACAATGACAAAAGGGTACGATTCGATTTGGGTAATAGTGGACCGGTTGACGAAGTCGGCTCACTTCTTACCAATTAGGGTCAAGTATAACTTAGACCAGTTAGCTAAACTATATGTTAAGGAAATTATTTCCAGGCATGGAGTACCAATATCGATTATGTCAGATCGTGACCCACGAGTCACATCAAACTTTTGGATAAGTTTGCAAGAACAGTTGGAAACATAGCTGAAGTTAAGCACAGCGTATCATCCACAAATCGATGGGCAGAGAGAGATAACAATTCAGATATTAGAAGATATATTGAGATCTTACGTCATTGATTTCAAGGGTAGTTGGGATGATCATCTACCACTAGTAGAATTTGCATATAACAACAGTTATCATGCAAGCATAGGCATGCCGCCTTATGAAGCTTTGTACAGAAGGTGCAGAACACCATTGTTTTAGGATGAGGTGGGAGAACGCCGAATGCTAGGACCAGAATTGGTGCAGCAAACAGCGGATGTAGTAAAGTTAATTCGGATGCGTCTTGTTACAGCTCAGGACAGACAGAAGAAGTATGCGTACTCGCATAGATCAAATCGAGAGTTTGAAGTAGGCTCGTATGTGTTTCTAAAGGTATCTCCTTGGAAAGGAAAGATACGCTTTGGAAAGAAAGGAAAGTTAAGTCCAAGGTTTATAGGACCTTTTGAAGTATTAAAAAGGGTGGGAGAGGTAGCCTATGTGATAGCATTACCTCCAGACCTAGAACGAATACATAACGTGTTTCACGTATCTGTATTACATCCATATAAGTCGGACTATAAGCATTTAATCGAGTATGAGCCGATTCATATCGAGAAAGACTTAACGTATGAAGAATCGCCGATTCAAATCATTTATAGAAAGGAACAAGTTATGTGGAACAAAGTTATACCATCGGTAAAGGTATTATGCAAGAACCATGATGCTGAAGAAGCAACGTGGGAGTTAGAAGAAAAGATGAAGAAAAATTTTCCTCAATTATTTGAATAAAGTAAGACGAGATTCTAAGGACAGAATCCTTATAAGGGGGGGAAGGATGTAACGACCGAGAAATTCGTATTTTATTGTAAAATAATTTATTTTAATTAAATAATAAATAAAATTATATTCTATGTGTTATCAAGATGGTTATCATTCTATAACCTAATGATGTTGGAATGTCGTAGTATTTTAGCTACGTGAAGGAATTAAAGTGTTTGAATTTCCAAGATAAAAATAAAAGTTTTTCGAGAAATTTTCTGAAAAATACTATTCGTCGGTATTTGTTCGGGAATTATTTTTGAATTTTCGAGAAATAAGTAATGATGAAATATCAAAGTAAGATGGATTATGTAATAATAATCTAAGTATGAAAAATGTAATATTTCGCTTGCGGACTTAAATTGAGAACGTTAAGGAAAGGGAAGTATTAATGAGTTAAGTGATAATTCGTATGGTACACGAGTATTGTACGAAGTAATGAAAACAAGTATAATACGAAGTATTATACGAGTTTGTATGAATGATTGAATATCGTATATAATGAATTTCTATACGAGTTAGAATACGAAAATGATACATAGACAATACGTTTTATGTATTAAGCAATAGTATTGGACTTGTAGGATTTGTTAGGAATTGTTACAATCCCAAGTGAATTAATGGTAAGGCCCAAATGTTAATTAATGAACAAGTTATTGTTTATTAATGCAAGCCGAAAAGCTAAGTTAATCTAAGCCCAAGCAAGGATCCAATGAGTTGTAATGACCCATGGGGAAAACATTGTTGTTATGGTTAATCTTGGTAATCAAGTGTTTTGTGTGATGACCAAGACTTAAGAGTAATGGCCAACCAAAAGATAAGAGTTGTGATTAACAAGTAATGAATAGTAAAGATGTGGCTTAAGGAGGTGGGATTGTGTTTTGACTAAACTACCCTAGCTATAGAAATTCTATAAATAGAAGGAGATTGCTAGCCATTTGTTACTTGTTCAAATATTCTAGTAACTTACAAAGTGCTTAAGTGTTAAAGAGAATAAGCAAGAATAAGCTACTTCCATTTGTGAGAAGAAGAAGAAGAAGAAGAAGACTTATTCACATGAACTTCAAAGGGTAAGACTTCTTCTCCAATTATCTTCTATCTCTACCATGATAGGTTGATAACAAAAGTATGGATTAAGGACAATGGATGTTAAGAACTAAGAAGAATTATTAACCAATGGACTTAAGTCGCATAAGTCAGAAATAAGTCATTTAAATTTGCATAAGTTATAAACTTATGATGAAGATAAATGAACTTAATATGAGTTTATCTTAAAAAGTAGTATGAAAACAAAGAACTTGTATGAACTTGTATCCTATGTACATGAATGAAATTATATGATGAGAATATATAAAGATGATGATTAAAAGACTTTAATTATCATAAGTTATGAACAATGAAGTTATAAGTAGTTTATACTTTAATAAGTTATAAGCTCATGAAAGAATAAATCAAAATCCATAATGAAAATATTTTGTTGTAATAAGTATGTTGAGATGTTCATATGATGAATTGAATTCATTGGAAGTAATGAACAAATCGTAAATAAATGAAGATTTACCGAAAATTATACGATTGGACGATAATCGTCGAATTCGTGAAATTCTCAGAATAGAAGTCAAATTTTGTGTTTGAACTCAAAAACATTAGTTTTCAATGGAGACAAGTCATATTTGGCATTATAGAGTTGTAGACTCAAAAATGACCGAATTCTGACTTAGAACGAAGAAACGAGCATTGAACGTTTACGAACGTTTATCGTTTTCGTTAAAAATGAATCAATAGGTGAATTTTTAGTAAATGAAGTCAAATAGATGAAATTCTTGCATAAACGCGTAGAGTATGTAATTTGTGAACCGTCGGCTTTTGAACGAGCCAATTTAGGCTTATAACGAAGAAGTTATGAGCCAATTTAGGCTTTTGAACGAGATGTAAGCCTATGACTGGCGTCGCAGCGCCAGTCCTTGATGAAAGACAGTAAAGAATAAAAATGAGCAGAAAGCAAAGGAATGAGATTAATTCAAAGTGAATCTACCTTAAGAAACTTAATGTAACATTGTTAAAACTTTGTTAAACCTTAAGGATAGTGCATTAAGGTTGATGATAATCTATTCAACTATGAATGCAAGTATAATGACAAGCCAGAATTGATAGTAAACAAATCTAATACATGATTAGATTGAGATGAAGGGTAAGATATAGTCGTATACATACTTGATTATATATGACCTAATGTAAGGCGTTATGTGATCATGTATTGTAGAAAATTGAAAGACTCGAACATAAAGTAATTATACCATAACAGACGCTGAAGGCAAGTATTCTAACCCTTGTTTCAGTTCAATCTGAACAAGCTTTGTAATTCATGTATCCTTACGCATGAATTGAGATATGATGAAGTTAAAGCCAATTCTTCTGGCTAAACTTAATGCATTTGGTGGATTATTGATAATCTATTCATCTGTTATCAAATGTTGTTATCTTTTGTCAACTACTCTATATTGTTTTCAAAAGAAAAATGGTTATGATAAAAAAAAAATTTGTCATCATACAACAGGCACGTGAGGTTGCCAAACAATTAAACGTACATACGTTTAATGAATGTAGTGTTGATCAACATATAATACAATAGGCTGATCACCTAGAAGTGCTTGTAAGTAATACCGGACTTACGGACTTAGTGTCGGGTTGTCCTTTTCTAAGAAAGAATGAAATACTCAAGGTCTTGGACTGGAGTCTATGTTTTACCATATAATATTCATTGTGAAATAGTTTGAAAGAAAGATGAAGTTCTATTTTGAATTATCAATATTATTTCATAACTATTGTTCAGTTATTGAAGATATACGATTCTTATGTGTCAAACATGTTGTTATTGAAATTGTTATACTTGCTGAGCTAGTTATGCTCACTCTTGCTTAAACCATATGAATGCAACTAAGACTGAACGTCCAGAAGGATCGAATAAGGATAAAGGAAAGGCTAAGAAAGATCGTTAAGCGGTCTATGTAATAGTGTAGGTTTATTATTGTAATGTATTTGATATTATGACAAAGAACCTTTGTAATGGGTATAGAGACTGTGAAATGTAAATATTACTTTGAATATATAGAAGTCATGTTCGTTCTTTTGAGGTTTTCAATTGAATGAATGTATGAATAGTAGTACCGTGTAGCACCATATGTCGGGTTGGAAAATACCCGGATTTGGGGCGTCACATTCGTGGTGATTACCTGGTGTTACATGGGGTCATATGGGGGTGTTACAGAATCGTCGCCTTAGATATAGCCAGCTATAGTGATGGTTTTCTATGCTATAGCGATGAAAAAAATTGTCGGTATAGTGAGTTCGTTTCTTGTCCATTTTTTTTAATTCACTGGATAAGCAGACTATATATATATATATATATATGAATACCTTTCTTTTCTTGTGTCCACATAACTTAAATGATTAAGTGAATATTAAAATTACTTTATATTTGAAAATGTTTAAATATAAATTACTACACTAAACTATTATCTTTTTCCACATCAATGATCCACCTTTTAATTTTTTCAATTGGATGATTAAACTTTCAATTTTTTCTACTTTAATTCAATTGAACTGTCATGTCACAAATTGATAACTTGGTACAAACATGTGGCATTTTAGTTCTTATGTGTCAAAAAGAAATATATTTTTATTTAACTATTATCATTTTAATTAAATAAAAAGATAAAAACATAACAAAACATAATCTATACTAATTATTAAAAAGTAAAATCAAAATTAATCGATCTCCTCTCTTTTATTCATCAGTGAGTTTCAAATCTCAAAAATCCAATCTCAAAATTTTATTGCGCTCCTTTCATTCTTCGATTTCATGGTGGAAAAAAGCCTCATCATTTTGGGTTTCAAATCTTAAAACTCAATCTTAAAAATCACTTGTGCTCCTTTCATTCTTCGATTTTAAATCCAAATCTGACTTGCTCTCAATTTTCACGGTGGAAGATGAAGACGGATGCGAAGTGGAGGTGGAGTTGAGGAGGCAGTAGCGTGTGGTGGTGACAGAGGTGGTGGGATCTAAATGGATTCATTTTCTCTCTCCTCTCTTCATTGATGGCCTTCTTGAGAAAGCCAAGACATTGAATTCTTTCAAATTAGGCTTTCAAAAAAAAGGAAAAATGAAGGCGGAGATTGGTGATTTTCGTTGTTGATTTGGGTCTCAACTTGAAATTCAAATAAGGACACACTTAGAAGGGGGGTTGAATAAGTGTGGATTCAAACTATGACCAATTTAAAAACTTTAAACCGAATTATTGAATGTAGTCAACTCTATTGATGAATGTAGCTTGTTGAATGAATATGGTCTACCGAATTGGATTTTTGTTTAAGAAAATATCTTGGTGTTTTTGTAAGCTAAATAAAATATTTAATGATAACAAAACTTCTTATGATTACATTTTGTTTATTTAGCAAATTAATTAACTGGAGTGAAATTAAGTTAAATCAAGTAATCAAAATAAAACCAAGATTTTTTACGTGGTTCGGCTATTACCCTCTACAATAATAGCCTACTCCACGTTCAATACCAACTAGTATTGGAGACTCACTTTTATTTCTTAAAAAAAAACTCTTGTTACAGTACAGATTCTATAAAATTGAATTACAAGAATTCACTTGAGCACTCTTGCTCCTTGTGCACCAATGAACTCCTTAAGCACCTATGCTTCCTTGAACCTGTTTGTAAACAAACCTTAATCCACCTGGATTAAATTTCCTTAGACAACACTTAGTCTAAAAACTTAGATTACAATAATAGAGGTCTAATGATCAAAGCAAATAAGCAATTTAACGATGCAAGGCTCGACTAATGAATGCAATGATCAAATAGAAATAGTAAAAGATATCACCAATATATTGCTCACGAAAATTGCTGATATTTAATCTGAGTATAAGAGCACAGCAACAGCTGGAATATTGCACCAAAACTAATAATTTCTGAATTTTGTAATTGCAATGTAAGTGTTGTATTTTTTACTGATGACAATACTTCTTTTTATAACCCATCAAAAATATTACCGTTGTTTATTTAATCACAATTCCATTGAAATTATTTTTGCTGCCATCAAATAAGTAACGTCTCAACAAATACATCTGTTAATAGCTAATCAATTTATCCTTGGCAGTTACAAACATGTGTTGTACCCTTTCAATATTAAATCAAGATAGTATTTTAAGACTAATTCCCATAAAGTCAGCCGCCAATAATTATCGTAACAAGTTCCAATTCTACAAAGGATAATCATGATTTCCTTTTTCCAAGGTATGTGCTAATTAAAATTCTACCGCCATATATATATCTACATTTAAACCACTAACAAATGACGATCACACCTCAAACGGCACAAACACCTTTTCAATTGGAGTGCTTCAACCATGGCCATCTTATGAATCTCAAAACCTGCCTGAAGATCAATAAATTCATATTCAACCTGATGATATAGTTTATTGATTTTTGGAGCATCCATCGGTAGCTTACCTTTCTCAAGAATCATAAGCCGATTTCTTATTTCAACCAAATCAGCTTTCATAGAATTTTGATTTTGTAAAATCTCATTCAAAACATTCATAATATCAGACCCATGAGAATTTGGCAAAGGAGATGAGGATGAGTCAGGAGTATGAGAAATAGGAGGAGAAGAGGTAATAGGAGGATCCGGGAGAAGACGAACAAACTCACCAGCATGAAAAGTAATGTGCGATTTTGTCAGATTGGCAGTGTCAATAAGCTCATGATTTGAAACAGAAATTTCATCATCAAAAGAGATTTTGAAATGTTGAAAGAGTTTTGTTAAAAACTTGCTGTAAGGAAGACATTTCTTGCTTTGACGAATGCAACTTTGCATATGAGACAACATCATTTGAGAAAAATTGAAAAATTTTCCTTTAAGAATCATAGCCACAACCACTAAATCTTGATAAGTAAAATCTGCCCCACCACCAAGTTGGGGAAACAGATTATATCGAACCAACTTATGTAACACACATGTAGTAGGACACACACTTACAGTTTTTGGAAGAAACAAAGAAGTGAGAAAAATCATTCATAACAATATGAAGCATTTCCAAGGGATGAAAAGGGATATTAGCAGCACCTTTAAGAGTAAAAGAATAAGGTCCAGTAGAAGAAATACTAAGAATGCTACCAAAGTCAATACTAGTGAAAAATAATGACTTACCCTTAACAAATGTTGTATAACAATCCCCATTGTATTCAAGATTAGTGTAAAATTGTTGAACTAACCGAGGATAAACAATATTAGGAGGAAGCAGCATAGAAGAAATATTGCAATCAGTGAAGAGTTTTTCCAAAACAGAGTGTTTTAGATAAAATAGATCGAGATATTTTTCATACACAAATTGCTTTGTAGCAATGGAGTTTTTAAAACGAGTTTTGAAACTAGGTCCTCTAAAGAAATTTTTTTGCATATTAAAGGATGATGAAAATGGATTTACCAGATTAGAAGGAGACTCAGGCTGTGAGAAAAAATGTTTTTCATTTACTGGCTGCTTCATCTTGTCCCGGTGAGACAGTTCAACTTCGAAGGTTTTTAAGAAAGAAAAACTAGAATCTGAGTCATCGAACAAAATTGTAGCATCAGACAACACATGCACAGAGGATTTCTTATGTACGCGCTTGGATTTCATTTTTGTTCCCGTAACGTTCTACAACGAAGAACCTTCATCGGTTGATTTTCCAGTAGATCGCTTGCTAGCTCTAGTTTTCATGGTGTTATCGACTTGTAAAGATGAAAGAAAGGGTTTTGGATAGACAATGGATGTGAAAGATCTGATTTAAGAAGAAAAAGATTGAAACCATAAGAAATAGAAATCAATTAGAACTCTTTCACCGTAAGACGTGTGTCTTTTCAATTTTCAAAAAATCTGTTCAGCTACTGTTCCGTATCTTAAGGCGTAAATCTTTACTTTTCCCAATGACATCCTGCGATATTAATAGGGATATGTATATAGCAAACAGATATATATATATTTTATCAAATATCACGCAAAAAATAATTGATACATATATGCATATAACCTGCACGTCATAAAATTTTAAGCATGTAATACACAATTATATCATGCACATTCCAAGTTCTCTCCTTATCATACAAAATATTTCCTCACTCAAGGGTTTAGTAAAAATATCAGCTAATTATTTTCGGTAAGAATAAAAACCAATTTAACTAACCCTTTTGAAACATTATCCCTTAAAAAATGATGTCTTACCTCTATATGTTTTGTACGTGAATGCAAAATAGGATTCTTTGATATGTCAATAGCACTAGAATTATCACAATATATAGGCACATTATTGCAGATTATGTCAAAATCAGATAGAGTTTGTTTCATCCATAATATTTGAGAGCAACAACTCCCTGTAGCTAAATATTCACCCTCAGTGGTTGATAAAGCAACCGAAGTTTGCTTCTTACTATGCCACGAAACAAGACTTTGTCCCAAAAATGTACAAGCACCACTTGTACTTTTTCTATTAATTTGAAACCCTGCATAGTCAGCATCTGAATAACCCATTAGTTCAAAATGATTACTTATTGGATAAAATAACCCTAAATTTATAGTACCACGTAAATATTTAAAAATTCTTTTAACTGCTTGTAAGTGGGATTCTTTGGGTTTTGCTTGAAATCGAGCACAAAGACATACACTATACATTATATCAGGTCTAGATGCACTTAAATATAGCAAAGAACTAATCATACCTCGATATTTAGTTACCTCTACATCTATACCTTTATCATCTGAAGTGAGCTTAATAGATGTACTCATTGGTGTAGCCTTTGAGTTGGTTCCTTCAAATCCGAATCTTTTGAGTAACTCTTTTGTGTACTTGGTTTGATGAATATAGATCATGTCTCTTGTTTGCTTAATTTGAAATCCCAAAAAGTAATTTAGCTCTCCCATTATGCTCATATCAAATTCCTTATGCATACACTTTGAAAACCACTCACAAAGAAAATCATTAGTAGCACCAAATATTATATCATCTACATATATTTGAACAATGATTATTTCTTGTTTTTCATGTTTAATAAATAAGATAGAATCTATTTTACATCTAGTGAAACCACTTGAAATAAGATACTTACTCAACCTCTCGTACCAAGCCCTTGGAGCTTGTTTGAGACCATAGAGAGCTTTCTTTAGCTTAAAAACATGAGTTGGATATTTCTGATGTTCAAATCCAGGAGGCTGTTTGACATAGACTTCTTCATTGATGTATCCATTAAGAAATGCACTCTTTAAATCCATTTGATAAAGCTTGAATTTCTTATAACAAGCAAATGCCAACAAGATTCGAATAGACTCTAGTCTTGCAACTGGAGCATAAGTTTCTTCGTAGTCAATCCCTTCTTGTTGATTATAACCTTGAGCCACTAGCCTTGCTTTGTTGTGAGTGATTGTTCCATGCTCATCAAGCTTATTTTTAAACACCCATTTTGTTCCAATGACAGACGCATCTTTAGGAGGAGGCATTAATTCCCAAACTTGACATCGTTAAAATTTTTGTAGTTCCTCTTGCAATGCTAGCAGCCAATTTTCATCAAGTATAGCTTCCTTAGCATTCTTTGGCTCAACTTGTGATAGAAATATAGAAAATGTGCATTGATTCTATAGGTTTCTTTGTGTAGTAACTCCTTTGTTTATATCTCCAATGATATTTTCCGGTGGATGATCCTTGAGATATTTTGCTGTCTTTGGCATTTGAACATCATGTATTACCTCTTCTTGTTGAAGAAAATTTTCTTGTGTTCCTTCTTGTTCATTTTCATGTGGATCGTTTAATTCAGCGTGTTGAGTTTGTCCATTCGGTTTGCTGAATGGTTCTCTTCGGTTTGCTAAATTTGTGAAAATCTCCAAATTTCCTGCATCCCCTTCTCTTTCTTTTGGAAGATCATTGTTAGTCTCATTGAAAATTATATGAATTGATTCTTCAACACATAACTTGTAAATATTAAATACACGATATGCCTTGCTGTTATGTGAATAACCAATAAAAATACCTTCATAGGATTTAGCATCAAATTTTTCCAAGTTATCACTAGTATTTATTATAAAACATTTAGACCCAAATACTTTGAAATAACTTATATTAGGAATTTTATTATTCAAAAGCTCATAAGGAGTTTTCAAAATAATAGGACGAATAAGAACTCTATTTAACACATAACATGAAGTATTAACAGCTTCAGCCCAAAATTTCTTTAGAAGTTTGCTTTCTTGTAAAAGTGTTCTAGCTGTTTCTTGAAGTGCTCTATTTTTTCTTTCCACTACTCCATTTTGTTGAGGGGTTCTAGGAGCTGAAAACTCATGGCTTATACCTTTTTGATCACAAAATGTAATAAAGTCTTTTTGAAATTCGGTACCATGATCACTTCTAATTTTTATCAGTTTAAAACTATACTTATTCTCTAAATTTCTTATCAATTTCTCAAACTTTTTAAATGCTTCATCTTTGGTTCTTAAGAATAATACCCATGTATATCTAGAAAAATCATCAACTATGACAAATGCATAAAATTTATCATTAATACTAGCATGCCTTTCTGAGCCAAATAAATAAAGATGAAGTCATTCTAAAGGAGTAGAGGTTGATACCATATTCTTTGCACTGAATGATGTCCTTACTTGTTTTCCAAGTTGGCAAGGGACACATATTCCCTTCTTTTCATATTTTATCTTTGGCAAACCTTTGACAAGATTCTTTGAGGACAATTTCTTGATTAGATCCATGTGAACATGTCCCATCTTCTTGTGCCACAGATTAGCCTCATCTTGCACAGATGCAAGACATAATTCTTCATCTTGTTCCTCAAGGTCAATAGTATATATTTCCTTCTCTTTGTGCAACTAGAGAAACATTGTTAGTACCATGAGAAATAATGCATTTTTCTTTATCAAAACTGACTTGGTGACCATTGTCCATTAATAAACTTATACTAATAAGATTATATTCAAGACCATTAACAAGAAGAACATTATTGATGTTAACCTTACCATTACTGATTTTACCTTTTCCAACAATCTCACAAGTTCGATTATCTCCGAATGTGATCGTTCCATTTTTCTTCTTGATTTTTAGTTCCACGAACTTTGATTTGTCACCAGTCATGGGACGAGAGCATCCACTATCAAGAATCCACTTTTGAGATAGAACCTTTGCCTTGAAACATACCTGTCAAAAAAATTGATTTATCTTTTTGGTACCCACATCTTTTTGGATCCTTTAGGGTTAGTTACAAGTAAATCAACCTTTTTAACATATACCTTTTTAATCTTATTTTTCTTAAAACAATTTATGTCCAAGTGACCTTTAATACCACAATTTTTGCATGTTGTGAAAGGAGAACAATAATTCAATTTGAAACGTGACTTGGATCTAAGCACATTCACATTACCGATTTTATGAGTGGGATTATAACCTATTCCTTGTCTATCAAAACTAGGTTTTTGCTTTCCTAACATGATAGTTAGATTATCTTCTCCTTGAACGAATCTAGCAAGAGATATTTTTAATGAATCTACTTCCTTTTGAAGTTCATTAGTATGAATGGGTTTAGACTGAGATTCATTACCAAAAGCATCAATACATACATCTCGCATTTTTAATTCATTTGTCAATTTTTCAACTTCATTGTTTAAGTAAGTCACTTTGTTGAAAAGAACTTTGTTATAATTCTTAAGAAAATCATTTTTAGCAATCAAAACTTTTTCTTCTTTACATATAGATTCCTTTTCAATATTTTTCTTTTCATCTATCAAAGATTCTACTTCACCCATTAATGTGTTAACTAAGTCTTTCAAATGCATTCTTTTCTTTCAATTTCTCATTTTCTTGTTTCAAGGAAATATTTTTAAAAATAGATACCTCATTTGATTCACCTTCTATTCCCATGAAGCATACTTGAGCTATCTCATCCTTGGCGTCGACCTCAACTTCAGATTCTTCTTCATCACTCCAAGTAACCAGTGCCTTGTTCTTCTTATTATCCTTGAAGCCTGTTTTTCATTTATTCTTTAGTTGAAAACAGTCTTTCTTGAAGTGCCCTGGACGTCCACATTCAAAACATGTTTCTTCAGTTTGCTTTCCTTTGCCTTTGAAGGTATTCTTTCGTTTATTCTTTCTTTGTAGAAGTCCTTTGAGTCTCCGTGACATCATAGCTATCTCTTTGTCAGAATCATCATTAAGCTCTTCTTCATTTCCTGTATTAAGAGCTAAAATCTTTCTACGAGGAGTTTCCTCCTCATCATCATACCTCTTTAACTGATGTTCATATTCCTCAAGTTCACCAAAAAGGGTTAGTGTATCCATAGTAGATATAGTAGATGAATCTTGAAGAGTAGTAATCTTAGATGCAAACCTCTTAGGCATAGCCCGAAGTAACTTACAATTAATCTCACATTGTGGAATTGATTTGTCCAGTAGATTTAAATTTTCAGAAGAACAAGGAATCTTGCTTGAGCCATCTTTATAGTTTCATCTTTCTCAATGTTTGAACATCTCATAGTCATGCATAAGCATGATTAGTTTAACTTCTTGAACTTTTGATGTTCCTTCATGACTCACCATTAGAGTATCCCAAATTTCCTTAGCTGTGTTGCATGAAGATACTTTGTCAATCTCGAACTGCACCATGCCGCTTAATAGAGTATTCATCGCCCTTGAGTCATAGGAGACCATGAAGGTTTCAGTTAAATCCATCTCTAGCAAAGTCTTTGGAGTACCATCATCTTTCTTTGGAATAACTGGTCCATTCTCCACAACCCACCATTCCCAAGGATCTCTTTTAAGGTAGATCCTCATTTGGAATTTCCAGAAGTTGTAGTTTTCTGTTCCATGCAGCAGTGGTGGTCTATTGGTTGATTGACCTTCTTGATTGTTGTTTCCGAACTGTGCCATGTCAGAATCTTTCCCTACAAGTCACTTTTAAGACCAAGTAAGTAGAGCCACGCTCTGATACCAAATGAAATTCAGACAAGGCAAACTTAGAAGGGGGGTTAAATAAGTGTGAATATAAACTATGACCAATTTAAAAACTTTAAACCGAATTATTGAATGTAGTCAACTATATTGATGAATGTAGCTTGTTGAATGAATATGGTCTACCGAATTGGATTTTTGTTTAAGAAAATATCTTGGTGTTTTTGTAAGCTAAATAAAATATTTAATGATTACAAAACTTCTTATGATTAAATTTTGTTTATTTAGCAAATTAATTAACTGGAGTGAAATTAAGTTAAATCAAGTAATCAAAATAACACCAAGATTTTTTACGTGGTTCGGCTATTACCCTCTATAATAATAGCCTACTCCACGTCCAATACGAACTAGTATTGGAGACTCACTTTTATTTCTTAAAAAAAACTCTTGTTACAGTACAAATTCTATAAAATTGAATTACAAGAATTCACCTGAGCACTCTTGCTCCTTGTGCACCAATGCACTCCTTAAGCACCTATGCTTCCTTGAACCTGTTTGTAAACAAACCTTAATCCACCTGGATTAAATTTACTTAGACAACACTTAGTCTAAAAACATAGATTACAATAATAGAGGTCTAATGATCAAAGCAAATAAGCAATTTAACGATGCAAGGCTCGACTAATGAATGCAATGATCAAATAGAAATAGTAAAAGATATCACCAGTATATTGCTCACGAAAATTACTGATATTTAATCTGAGTATAAGAGCATAGTAGCAGCTGGAATATTACACCGAAAATAATAATTTCTGAATTTTGTAATTGCAATGTAAGTGTTGTATTTTTTACTGATGACAGTACTTCTTTTTATAACCCATCAAAAATATTACCATTGTTTATTCAATCACAATTCCGTTGAAAATATTTTTGTTGCCATCAAATAAGTAACGTCTCAACAAATACATCTGTTAATAGCTAATCAATTTATCCTTGGCAGTTACAAACATGTGTTGGACTCTTTCAATATTAAATCAAGATAGTATTTCAAGACTAATTCCCATAAAGTCAGCCGCCAACAATTATCGTAACAAGTTCCAATTCTACAAAGGATAATCATGATTTCCTTTTTCCAAGGTATGTGCTAATTAAAATTCTACGCCATATATATATATATATATATATATATATATATATATATATATATATATATCTACATTTAAACCACTAACAAATGACGATCACACCTCAAACGGCACAAACACCTTTTCAGTTACCAATACATGAATTCAATTAATTTATACATGATTCTTATGCATGCAAAGATAAACTCAATTCTTATAGCAATGAATAACATATTTTAAATATGCACAATTAAATCACATTTTAATGCACACATAAAATGTCCTAGAACCTTGTATTTAAAAATTGAATATTTGCAATGACCTTACATATTTTTCCTAAGACACAAAGCATCTTCATTCTTCTTGAATAATCAATCAAACAATTCTTGAAACAATTTCCTGAAATTCAAAATAAAGAATTTAGTACCAATAACCAAGTCATCATCAAAACATTAGGCTAGACGTGACATAATCAACACAACTCTCAACATCAACTGGGAAAGAAGTGAGCGTCTTGGAGGAGCTTCTTGAATCAGAACCACAAAAAAAGAAACCAAACAAAGAATTTTAAATGCAGTTTTAGTTTTAATTATATATTTTTCCCCCAGTATCCTTTTTTCTGGTGTTTTTTTATAAATCTATTTGTTTTTATCTCCTATTCTTGCTGGATTTGAGGAGAAACGTGTATTAATTTGATAATAATTAAATTAAAAAAATATTTCTTTTTGACACATCAGAACTAAAATGTCAAATGTATGTGCCACATCATCAATTTGTGACATGGCAGTTCTAATTGAATCAAAGTGGAAAAAATTGAAGGTTTAATAAACTAATTGAAAAAATTAAAAAGTGGAACACTGAAATGGAAAAAGTGTAATAGTTTAGGATACTAATTCATATTTAAGCCATTTGAAATTATATTGGATAAATTATCTAAGATTATTCATAAAAACTTCTTACTCTATCTATTA
Organism: Panax japonicus; assembly: GCA_020205505.1. Classification (NCBI taxonomy): domain Eukaryota; kingdom Viridiplantae; phylum Streptophyta; class Magnoliopsida; order Apiales; family Araliaceae; genus Panax; species Panax japonicus. Next base: position 63,053,872 of record CM035093.1, read on the forward strand.
TTACTAGATTAAAAAAGAATCAAAAGCAATTATATCCAAACTCTTGCTACCAGAGTTCAAATTTATAGCATTTTATGTCTCATTTTCTGTTACATCCAATGTATTACTACCTATTGGGTCATGATATTTTATGTGCATTGGGCCGAACTTCTTGGTGGATCTACTGGGTTATCACTATTGGGTCCTTCTGTTATTGGGCCCAGCTATTGGGCTAACTCAGTGGGTTATCTTGATTGGGTCTTGAAAGTCTTGGGCCGAATTGTTGGACCGATCCATTAGGTAACTAAATATCTATATTTTGGGCTTTGACCAGTAATGATGAGAAAAGATAACAGTTGACTATTATAAATTGTTGGACCGACTCATTAGGTAACTAAATATCTATATTTTGGGCTTTGACCGGTAATGATGAGAAAAGATAACAGTTGACTATTCAAATGAGTGGATTTACAATTTAATAAATTTAATGATTTGGAAATAGATTCTTCTTGAATAAATTTTAAATCTCTTTCTTTTGGTTTAATAAGAAATTTAAATGTTATTTTCTTTCCTAAATGATTACAACTTAATCCTTCATTACTGGTAGTAATAGGGTAAAGTAAATATATAAATGGTAATCCTAAGATGATCTTATCAGTAAGATTGATAATTAAAACAAACGATATTTTAAAACACATATTATCTTAACATACATGAACATTAGGTAACTTATATTTAATTTTCATTTGACTACCATTGGCTGAATTCAATTTTTCATTAGTTTTCTTATAGTAAATAGTTGGGATTAAGCCTTCTTAAATACAGTTTAAATCTGCGCCGGTATCAACTAGGGCAGGAAGCTATATTGAAAATGTTTTAGTGACAACTAGATTAATGGAGATATACCATTTTTGGATGGTGATATCCTTAATTCTTTTAAGTGAAAGACCTTGAACAAAAAGATCAGTTTCTTCCTTAGTACCAGATGATTCATCTTGATCTTCATCACTAGAGGAAGAATCTTGAACATGAAGGTTGGATCTTTTGTCTTCAAATTCTTTTCTTAAATTAGAGACTTCTAATTTTAGGTTAGAAATTTCCTTTTTTAGTTTATTGACTTCTTGATTTAATTCTGGAAGGGTTACTTCCTTAACCAGAGTTTTAAATTATTCTAGGGTTTTATTCAAACTAAATACTGGTTTATCTTTAGCCTTAACAATTTTATCCTTAACTCTATTATCTTTAGTCAATAAATCTTTTAATTGTTTAGTATACTGAGATTTTAACTCAGGATCAGAAATTTTACTGATTAGATCAATTAGCAGAGAGCTTTCTTCTTCATCTTTATTAATTACATTGATTTGCCTAATGCAACACTTTTTGTTGCAATTGTTAGTACAAATAGTGACTTCGTCATTGTCACTATTTGTTTCATGATTACTAGAACTGCTATTAGAAGAATAAGGAATATCAGAACCTTCATCATTATTGACGTTGTTCTCTATTCTCATTAGTTCTAATAATTGTTCAGTATCTTCTCTAGAGATATTTAATTGAGATAATTTCTTTTTTATTTTACATTCATTTTTGTAATGCCCTTTCTACCCACAATTGTGGCAAACAATTTTACTTTTATCAAATTTTTTAGATGATTTTTTATTATAATTTTTTGTGGTTTTTGGTTTATTATAATATTCTTCTTGATTTTTGTCCTTTTTATGCCTATGTTTGTGACGTCTATGACTTCTATGATGCTCAATATGTTTATGAATATGTTTCCTTCTAGAGGGAGCAATAGGAGGTAAACCATATTGTTCACAGAATGTTCCTAATTCGTATTTGGCTTTCTTTTTGTCTTTACTGGCTTGTTTAGCTAATTTAAAGTCAATACACATTTTTAATCAAATTTTTTGAATATAACTGATTATGTCGTCATATGTTAAGTTATCATAATCGATATATCCTAAATTTTTGCTTAACTCTTCATGAACTTTATGTGCGAATAATGAAGGCAAACCATTGACGAATTTTTCTTTCCAGAATGGTTTGTTACTATCAGTTCGCAACATAACTCGGGAGGTAAACACATCTTTATACCACCTAAAATCACTTAAGGTGGGACAAGTGAGATTACTTAACTGATCATGAATTCTTTCAGTAATATTACTAGGAGTACCAACAAAATGTTTAATAATGGTAAAGATTAGAGTATTAACACCATTTGGCGGACCAATACCAACATCTTCATTAAATATGGGATTCCCGTCATCGTCTAACTGAATAGCATGAATTATTGATAATCTAGTATCTTCAGTGAGATATTTTTCCCACCAAGATCTGAGAATACCAGTGAATCCACTAGCTAACAGCTCAACAATATTTGGTTGAGACAGGTTGTTAAATTTAGTTATATAGTTATTTGCTACTATAGACATGTGATTTAACTTGTTTAATATCTCTTGCTCACTAAATCCATCAATGTTCCATTCATAGATTTTATTAAATGACACAGAAAACTGTTTGTCTAGATTTCTTTCTTCATATTGTAGATCTGGAGGAGTAGGTCTAGAATACCAGTTTCTAGTTTTACTAGTATTTTTGACTGTTAATTTATTTAACTGATCATTAATGTCTGGTATTGAATTAGTATCAGAATGATCTGACTGGCTACTGCTTTTAATATCAGTGGTAGCTTCCTATGTGAAAGCGTTGTACTCTTTCATTATCGAATTATTGTTGCGTAGAATGTGAGAAGGTTTGATATTGATTTCTATATCGTTATTGTATCTCTTAACTTGCAGAGCAAACTTGTTGCTCACCCTTGATATAAATAAAACTTTTTAGCTAGGGACGAAGTTGCAGAAGGTGCTGCGAAGAAGAACAAAGGAAAAGGAATAGTTATGAATTAGTTATGATAAATAATATTATTATTATGTTGTATTGTATTGTATTGTAAACCCTTTTTGTATATCTAAAGGGGTATGTCTGTAATGTTAAGGTTAGTAGACCTGGGACTTATGTATTAACAATCTATGTTAATGAGTTATGTATTCCTATTTATATTAAAATGGGTAGTTAGATGGTATTATATTGTGGATCGTGAACACAAAATTCGGGGGTCAGGTAACCTGGATTTGGGGGTGTCACATTAACTGATGAAGTTAAAACCGCTCAAGCTACACACCCGAATTTGATGAATGTGAAGAAGAAGGTTCAAGAAGGCGTTATCTCAACCCTCAATTTAATTGGCCCATTTGAAATCCTCGATCTAGTAGGAACTGTGGCCTATAGACTCGTTTTATCGCCAAGTGTGTCACTTGTTCATAATATTTTTCACATATCGATGCTATGTAAATATGTGGATGACCCGAACCATGTTATTAAATTAGATCTAGACGAGATAGCAGAAGATTTAACGTATGAGGAGATTCGTGTTAAAATCTTGGATAAGAAGGATCCTATTCGACACTCAAAGGTTATACCTCAAGAGTTAGAATCTGAAATGAAGTCAAGGTATCCTCACCTTTACGGCATGCTAGGTACGTACGTAAATTTTGAGGGAAAAATTTGATAAGGAGGGGAGGTTGTGAGACCCCAAATTTTATGAATAAAGATTTAAATTTCTCAAAATATTTTTTTGAATATTATGGTGTGGATTTGATATAATGTTATAGTTGTGGGTAATTTTTATAAATTTTGCAAAGTAAGCAAGTGGTTATATAATATTCGATTGGTCGGGGACTAATCGTTTTAACAGGGAATATTCGTACGATGGCACAATCATTGGTAGACCCCACAACGTAAATATTGTCGTAGTAAGAAAACGACAGAATTATCTTTTTATAAAAATAACGGCGGAAGTGTTACCGTTAAAATTGTTGAACTACCCTGTAGTAAAAGTACGTAATACGCGTGGTTGCATAATAGCACACAGTATTGGTTATTGATGCTTACGTGAGAAGTCACTCAGTTATACTTAATTATTGCTACAGTAATTGCTGCATCATATCTCGCATATTATTGATTCGATTATTGTCACAGTATCATCTGTATAATATGTTATATTATTAAATCAATAATTGAGACGGCAAAGTTATTCATGTTATTATTTAAAATATTGACAATGTCTAGAAGTTCTGTCAAGGAGAGGTTTGGTCATCTAATTGTTCGCCAATAAGGAGAAATCCTTATCGAAAATCCCCCTCTTTCCTGAGAACGACCTGGTTATTAAATATTGTGAATTATAATATTAATGATGAATAAGTTCGTGTTGATTAAAGATGAAATTGATAATTCTATTGTGTTAGAATTATTAGTGTTAGTGGAAATCGATATTTATTTCGATATTAATTGATGTCTAGAATTTATACTGACCAGTCGGGTAATTACCCGGATAAATGAGTAATTAATTGCTATTAATTCACATGATTATAACTATTTGTTCACATGTGTATACTATTAATTCACATTCTTGTACTATTAGGGGAGTTGGTGCAAGATTGATAATACTTGCATGACTAAGTTAAAAATGGAGGAATAGACGGAGGTACTATACTGTTATTCGTATTTTTACATGATTATAACTATTGAATCACATGATTGAACTATTGATTCACATTACTTACTATTAGGGGAGGTGGTGCAAGTTTGATAATACTTGTAAGACTAAATTAAAAATGAAAGAAAAGTTGGAGGTATTGTAATGTAATTTTTTAAGCCCCGAAACGTGCAATTATCGAAACTATATTTTTTTATAAATAGAAGCTCTTTCTTCTTTCATTTCTCACCAATTTACTAAAGCTATAGAGCAATTATTACAGAGAAAAATTATAGAGAGAAAGAAGAAGAGAAGTCTGTTACCTCACTATTCCAGTATCCAGTTTTCTTCTGAGGTAAGGGGTTATTTTCTTTCAATACTCGTAAGGGTTATTCTTCCATTCTTTATTATTATGTTGGAATAACCTGTCTATGCAAAGTACCTCATACATGGTGAAATTCTTCTGTTATTCCATTCTTTATTATGTTAGAATAACCTGTCTGTGCGGTCTATCGCATACCTGGTGAATTCTGTTGTTATTCCATTCTTTATTATTCTATTGGAATATCCTGTTTGTGTGGATTACGCATGTCCTGGTTCCGTTCTTTATTATTCTGTTGGAATATCCTGTCTGTGCGGATTACGCATGACCTGGTTTCATTCTTTATTATTCTTTTGGAATAACCTGTCTGTGAGATCTATCGCATGCCTGGTGAATTCTTCTGTTATTCTATTCTTTATTATTCTGTTGGAATAACCTAACTATGTGGATTACCGCTTGCATGGCGAATGATCCTTCGTATTCATTCTTTATTAAATTGTGGAAATGATCTGTCTACGTGGATTACCGCATGGCGGGTGAAAATCCATTTACAGTTTCGTATATTCTATTATACTCATCTGAGATATCATTTCTTTTGTACTCGTCATGGAATATCATTTTTCTTTTATTCCATTCTTTATTATTCTGTTGGAATAACATGTCTGTGCAGTCTATCGCATGCCTGATTAATTCTATTGTTATTCTATTCTTTATTATTCTGTTGGAATATCTTGTCTGTGCGGATTACGCATGACCTGGTTCCATTCTTTATTATTATGTTGGAATAACCTGTCTGTGCGGTCAATCGCATGCCTGGTGAATTCTGTTGTTATTCCATTCTTTATTATTCTGTTGGAATATCTTGTCTGTGCGGATTACGCATGACCTGGTTCCATTCTATATTATTTTGTTGGTAATAACATGTCTATGCGGTCTATCGCATGCATGATGAATTCTTCTGTTATTCCATTCTTTATTATTCTGTTGGAATAACCTGTCTATGTGGATTATCGCATGCATGGTGAACGATCCTTTATATTCATTCTTTATTAAATTGTGGAAATGATCTGTCTACGTGGATTACAGCATTGCTGGTGAAATTCTATTTGCAGTTTCGTATATTCTATTATACTCGTCTGAGATATCATTTCTTTTGTACTCGTCATGGAATATCATTTTCTTTGGTATTTTTTTACTAGTTACTATTCATCTGGTTACTATTCACTCTAGTATTATTCACCTGGGTATTCGGGGTACTTTTTCTCCCAGAGTACTATTCATGAGTTACTATTCATGGGTTACTATTCACCTGATTACTATTCACTCGGGTATTCGGGACACTTTTCATATCAGAGTACTATTCACGGGGTACTATTCCCGAAGTACTATTCACAGGGTACTATTCACCCAAAAAAATATATTTCTTTTCTATCCAAATTATTTTTGGTACATGAATATTATTCTTGAATTTTATTCTCCAAAGCAGTATCATGTTGACAATTTGGACGTTATTGATTTATGGATAAATTAAATTATAAATCTTTAAAATTTATCCTTGAACTTGTTTTATTGAATTATTATGTCATTGTCATCATCCTCATGTTTATATTATGATTAAACTTATCTTTGGCTTACGTGCATAGATGGACTTGGTATGATTATGACCAGAGATTATTTGGTATAATCATGACCGTAATGTAACGAATGATGTGGTGAAAGTCTTTATTGGCCTGTAGTTCATTGATGGACAGTTGTTGGTATGATTATGACCAGGGATTATTCGGTATAATCATGACCATTGATGATTACATGAATATCCTTGGCCGTGGTGAAAGGATGATTCGATTTTATTTATTAAGCTGAGTCTCAGCGATAATGTTGATGAAAAACTTTTTAAATCATAGAAGATAGTAGATTTTATGCTCTACTTGACTCTTCTAATGGATTGCTTATTTCCGCTGTAGTTGTTGATCTAAAACTTGTTGTCTATTGTATTCTATCAGTTGTTATACTGTTGAAGGCTAAGGATAATTTATTCTGCATTATCTTAGTCATAATATTTCTTACTGGGCTAGTTGAGCTCACCCTTTCTTTCATTGTTCTCTTCAGGAAATGAAAATATAACTGGGACGAGTCGAGGAATGGAGTGATGGTCCAGGATAAATGGCTTTAGTAGTCCTCACTATTCTACGAAATAATGTGATAATAAATGTAATGAGGACTCCATTGAGTGTGGATATTATCCAGATGACAATATTCTTATTAAAACTCTTAGATTCTGTTATGTCGTACTTTACACGACTGTTGTATAATTAAGTTGTATTTGATTTATGTACCATGTATCTGGCGACTCAAGATGGGTGATGTATACTTGTTTTGGGGGCGTCACAGAATAGCTATGATTCCACTTCCAGATTACAGTCCTCATGTTAGAGTACAAATCTAAAACTTAAAACAACATAAATCAAAAACAGAGAAGAATCTATGGACTCTGACATTAGCTTGTCAGACCACTTTTTAGGGTTCATGACAGTTTTTGAAAACTTTGATCTTTACCCACTTTGATGTTATAGATCTATGATAGATCATAATAAAACATCCTCTAGCATGAATTAAATCACATAAACACCATCTTGGACTTAACATACATGATCTAAGATGGGTTAGGGTTTATACCTTTCTCTTGAAGATGCTTTGATCTTGCCAGTATCTTGGTGTTCTAGCTAGGAGGCTATTTAGTGACTGATACACTTAAGAATTTCAGAGGTATAGAGAGAGAGAGAGAGTTGGTTAAGTGTTTGAGAGAAAATTAACCAAGTGAATGAACTTTCTATCTCTCTAATCTATATATATTATGATATAATGTATAGAGCTGATGTATTTGGCTGATTTGCCGGAGATATAAGTCAAATATTAAGTCAGGAGTTGGTCACCAACTCAAAATATGGCAAGATTGGCAAGTTACATAATAAAGAATGCAAAAAGGGTATTTTGGTCTTTTTTTACTAGTAATTTTAATGGCTTTCTAGTTATTTGTCCTAACCCTTAGGGTTAAACCCTAAGGTCCTAACCCTTAGGGTTTAACCCTAAGGTTCTAACCCTTAGGTTTTATAACTTTAATTTCTAGGATTTTCTAATTAGGGTTTTAAAATAGAAAATTAAGCTTTCTAAATTATAATTAGGGTTTCCTAATTATATTAAAGTTTCCTAATCAATTTAGGTCTTGCTAATTAGGATTAGTGTTTCCTAATTAGGGTTTAGGGTTCTTAAATTTAAAATTAGGGTTTCCTGGCATTCGATTAGGGTTCCTAACTATGTGTTAGGGTTTTTAAACTTGAGACTAGGGTTTCTAATCCCTTATTAGGGTTTACTATATTTATACCCTATCCAATCAATCATTAATCACAAATTCTATATAGCACAAACACAAACTCACATTTACTTTTATTATAACTGTGATTTCTATCGAATCCCTATCCAGACTTAGGGTTAGGGTTTTTATTCTCTGTTAAGCACAACTCTACTCGTATTTCTTATTCAATACACAAATTGACCACATCTCTATACTCGTATCATAGATACTCGGCACAATATTGATAATCAATATCAATATTAAATAATAAAAAAATTATTCGAGAAATTCAGATTATTTGAAATCCTGGGTTATCATAATTATTTGCATTATTGACAATGTCTAGAAAGTTCTGTCGAGGAAAGGGGTCTGGTTACCTAATTACGCGCCAATAAGGAGACGTCCTTATCGAAAAAAACCCCTCTTTCCTTGGAATGATTTGGTTGTTAATATTGTGAGTTATAATATTAATGATGAATAAGTTTGTGTAGATTAAAGATAAGAATAATAATTTATGAGTGGAAGATGTTTGTTCAATTGTCCTTTTAAATTGGTATTATTTTATTTGGTTTTGAAAAATATGGAATTCTTTTACAAGTAGTAGACCCTCATTAACAAAAACTGTCAAGAGGTGTATTTTTATTTTTGGCAGATGAATTTTTCAGTCACAAAGGGGTAAATTTTGATTGGCTAATCATTTTTTTTCTTATATTGATATTCCCTTCAATGAAGGGTAGCCTCTGATTGGCTAATCCATTCCATTTGCTAGTTACCTTCAAAAGAGGGCGCTCCCTCATTGGTCCTTATCTTCCACTTTGTTAGTTACCTCCTCAGGAGGGCACTCCCTTATTGGTTGTTGCAAATAAAATGCTGATGAATTACAAACTTTGATATTTTTCCTGTGCGTCCATAATTATTTTCCTAAATAGTATCATGTCATTCTCTTATAAATAGGATACTTAGTTTAGAAATGAAAGTCACACCAGAATCAGATAGTTCTTCTTTTATAATATTGAGCGTATTTCTTTTGAGTAAGAAAGCTTTGAGTATAGAAAACGGTACAAGTTTTCTTCAAGAATATCTCCGATATACTAGTCGGAATTACTCTCCTACTAAGGTAAGGGATATTATTTTGTTCATGCTTTGTAGTATGTAAGTAATATTATTTCATTTCATATTTCTAATTATGCACTTATGTTGATAAGTATTGCTTCTGTACTCCTTGAAATTAGTAGAATATCCTTGAAATTTGCGTTTCATCTAGTATCGTTTCACAAGGATATTTTTCTGAACATTCTTGTTAAATTTTAATTTTTTCATGTCAAAATATTATTCACGGGATACTATTCACGAGGTACTATTCACTCAGGTACTATTCACTCGGGGTACTATTCACTCGGGGTACTATTCATGACAAAAAATTGATTTATTTTTTGTCCAAATTTTTTTTACATGAATATTATTCTTGAATTTTACTCCACAAAGTAGTTATCATGTTGACAATTTTGGACATTTTTAAACTCTAGATAAATTAAAAATCTTTAATATATATCCTTGATTTCATTTGATTGATGTTTATATCATTATCATCATCCTCATGCTTATATTGTGATGAAAGTCATCTTTGGCCCGTAGTGCATAGATGGACTGTTGATCGGTATGATTATGACCAGGAATTATGTATCGGTATAATTATGACCTGTAATGTTACAAAGGATATGGTAAAAGTCCTCATTAGCCCGTAGTCCATTGATGGACAGTTGTTTGGCATGATCATGACCACTGGTGATAATATGAATATCATTGGCCCGTAGTGCATGGATATTTCGTGGATGTAATACTAATGAATATCCTTGGCCCGTAGTGCATGGATAATTCAGTGATGTGAATTATTTATTGAGCTGTGTTACAGCGATAAAATATTGATGATGAACTTTTAAATCATAGAAGATAGTAGATATCATGTTCTACTTGACTCTTCTAATGGATTGTTTGTTCCGCTGCAGTTAGACTTGTCATCTATTATATTCTATCAGTTTAACATTGTTGAAGGCTGATGAGTGGGTTTTATACCCAATAACTAAGTGCATTTGAGCTTAATCTTTTGGAAGTTTTTAAGTGTTTGTTTCTATTCATTCATGTTTTATGTTATTTTGTAGGAATTAGGACAAAAGTTACTTGGATCGACGTTAGGGGTTGCTAGATTCGCATTTTTGGCTTGCCATTTACATAGCAGCAACTTCAGAGCCAATTTCAGAATTGTTCCAGCTCTTATTTCGAAACACTCAAAGATTGAAAGTTTTAGATCTATGACTTCTCTTTCCGAAACATCTAGAATCATCGAAATCGGAGTTCGGACGAAGAAGTTATGGAAATTTTCCCAAAGGACGTAAGGGCAAAAAATTTCTAAATAGGGCCCAGCGCCTGAGCACCCATTTCTAGTTCATTTGCAGCGTCGGGGCGTTAGGAGGTAGTTTTCCAATGTTGTGAGCAGGGTTGGGGCGCTGGGGTCGGGCTTGTTCAAGTTGGGATGCATTTTGGGGCGAATTTGGATACTTTTTTGACTCCAAATTGGATTGAGTTTCCTCTTAAACTAGAAATTGAACTTGTAATGTGACGCCCCCAAAATAGGTATACATCACCCATTCTGAGTCGCCAAATACATGGTACAGAATTCAAATACAAACTTAATTAATACAACTGTCGTGTAAAATACGACAAAATATAGCTGAGTTTTTACACGAATATTGTCTCATAGACAATATCCAAACACAAATTCAATCCTCATTACATTTATTATCATACTACATAGTGAGGACTACTTAAACAACCATCTCGGACCATCACTCAGTTCCCCGACTAGTTCCGACTACGTTCTCATTTTCTGAAAAGAACAATGAAAGCAAAAGGGTGAGCTCAACTAGCCCAGTAAGAAATATTATGACTAAGATAATGCAGAATAAATTATCGTTATCCTTCAACTGTGTTAAACTGATAAAATACAATAAACATCAAGTTTAACTGCAGCGGAACAAGCAATCCATTAGAAGAGTCAAATAGAGCATGATATCTACTATCTTCTATGATTTAAAAAGTTTATCATCAATTTTATCGCTGAGACTCAGCTTAATAAATAATCCACATCACTGAATTATCCATACACTATGGGCCAAGGATATTCATTAGTATCACAACCATGAATTATCCATGCACTACGGGCCAAGGATATTCGTGTTTTCGTTAATGGTCGTGATCATTCCAACAATTGTCCATCAATGCACTACGACCCAATGAGAACTTTTACCACATCATTTGTAATATTATTGATCATGATTATACCAAATAATCCCTAGTCATAATCATACCAATCAATAGTCCATCTATGCTCTATGGGCCAAAATGACTTTCATCATAATATAAGCATGAGGATGATGACAATGATATAAGAATTCAATTAAATGAAAGCAAATGATAAATTTTAAAGATTTATAATACAATTTATCCTGAATTCAATAATGTCCAAATTGTCAACATGATACTGCTTTGTGGAGTAAAATTCAAGAATAATATTGTATCAAAAATGATTTGGACCAAAAAAAATCAATTTTTGTCATGAATAGTAACCCGGATGAATAGTACCCGAGTGAATAGTACTTCGAGAATAGTACCCCGTGAATACTACTCCAGCATGAAAAGATTAAAAATTATCAAGAATGCTCAAAATAATATTTCCATGAAAAGATCTTAGATGAAGCGCAAATATCAAGGATATTCTACTTATTTCAAGGAGTATAGAAGTCATACTTTAACAAAATGAGTATAGAATTCAGAATCAAAAATGAAATAATATTACTTACATACTAAAGAGTATGGAAGAAAATATTATTTCTTACGAATATTGAACAAAAATAATATTCTTTACCTTAAAAAGGAGAGTATTCCAACTGGTATAGCCGGGATATTCTTGAAGAAAACTTTCACTATTTTCCATACTCAAAGCTTCCTAAAACTCGAAAGAAATACGCTCAATATTATAGAAGAAGGATTGTTTGATTCTGGGGTGATTTTCAATTCTAAACTAAGCATCCTATTTATAGGAAAATGGAATGGGTACTATTTAGAAATAATCACGGATGCACAGTGTAGAATTTTCACGGGTTGCAATCGGAGAATTCAAAATTCACATGATTTACTATGCAAATATTATGCAGACACTATGCAAAACTTATATAGATTATATATATACCCCCTCCCTTATACGTATCATTCCCCCCCCCCCCATTTCTATTTTTCATCCCACATGTCACTTTAACACACATATTATTTATATATATATATATATATGTACTGAATAATTTTATACCAATTATTTTGAAAAATGGGTAGCTGGGGGTCCAAATAATAAGTAAAATTTACAGCAAATATTTCATAAAAAATCCCCTCAATATATTTAAACAACATTTAGTCATCATTATTATAACTCTTAATATTAACAACCAGATCGTTCTCAGGAAAGAGGGAGCTTTCCGATAAAGATTTCTCCCTATTGGCGCATAATTAGGTGACCAAACCCCTTTCCTCGACAGAACTTTCTAGACATTGTTAATTATACAAATAATAATATGAATAACTTGTCATCTCAATTATTGAAATAATATAAAATATTGTGACAATAATTAAATCAAATAACGTGAGATACTATGCAGTAATTACAGTAGCAATAATTGAATAAAACTAAGTGACTTCTCACGTAAGCATCAATAATCAATACTGTGTGCTACTATGCAACAACGCATATTACTGTACTTTTATCACCGGATATTTTAACAGTTAACGGTAAAACTTTCGCAGTTATTTTTATAAAAGATATTTTTGTCGTTTTCTAACTCCGACAATAATTCTGTTGTGGGGCCCACCAATGATTGTACCGTCGTATGAATATTCTCTGTTAAATCGAATATTCCCCGACCAATCAAATATTTTATAACAACTTGCATGTGAGACCCCGAATTTTATGAAATGAAAGTATTCAATTTTCTTATTTCGTAAATGGTTAAATTGATAAAAGGTTAAAGTTAAGGGTGATATTTGAAAATTTTTCAAAGTAAGCAAGTTGTCATAAATAATCGGTGATAAAGGTACAGTAATACACGTGGATGCATAGTAGCACACGGTATTGATTATTAATGCTTACGTGAGAAATCACTCAGTTTTATTCAATTATTGTCACAATATTTTATATTATTAAATATATAATTGAGACGACAATGTTATTCATATTATTATTTGCAATATTGACAATGTCTAGAAGTTCTGTCAAGGAGAGGTTTGGTCACCTAATTGGGCGCCAATAAGGAGAAATCCTTATCGAAAAGCCCCCTCTTTCCTGGGAACGACCTAGTTGTTTAATATTGTGAATTATAATATTAATGATGAATAAGTTCGTGTTGATTAAAGATGAAATTGATAGTTCTGTTGTGTGGGAATTATTAGTGTTAGTGAAAATCGACATTTATTTCGATAATAATTGATGTCTGGAGGTTAAATTGACCAATCGGGTAATTAACCGGATAAATGAGTAATTAATTGCTATTGATTCACATGATTATAACTATGTGTTCACATGTGAGTACTATTGATTCACATGATTTACTATTAGGGGAGTTGGTGCAAGATTGATAATACTTGCATGACTAAATTAGAAATAGAGGTATAGTTTAAGTACTATACTATAATTAATTTTTTCACATGTTTATAACTATTGAGTCACATGATTTACTATTGATTCACATGATTTACTATTAGGGGAGGTGGTGTAAGTTTGATAATACTTGTAGGACTAAATTAAAAATGAAAAAAAAAGAGGGAGGTATTATACTGTAATATTTCGAGCCCCAAAACGTGCAAGTATCAAAACTATATTATCAAAACTATATCATTTGGTTATTGTTGTTTTTTCTTGAGGATTATTGCCTTCCTGATGCACATTATCTTGGGTATTGATAATTGGTGACTCAACTGTCTCATGTGCTCCATTGCTTATCTCAACATTCTCGGATGTCATTTTCAAACACTGTCATAAAACAAAGGTTAATTAACATGCCACATCTTATCCTTATATTCTGACCGACCGGTTAAATGACAAATAAGCTTAGGTAGGTCATACTGGCGAAGGAATTACCCGTCTCTCCCTTCATAGTTCTAGTCTCACATCTAAGTCATGCATCATATTCCTAAGCTTTGATACCAACTATGGCGCCCCCAAAATAGGTATACATCACCCATTCTAAGTCGCCAAATACATGGTACAGAATTCAAATACAAACTTAATTAATACAACTGTCGTGTAAAATACGACAAAATATAGCTGAGTTTTTATACGAATATTGTCCTATAGACAATATCCAAACTCAAATTCAATCCTCATTACATTTATTATCACACTATGAGGACTACTTGTGAGACCCCAAATTTTATGAATAAAGATTTAAATTTCTCGAAATATTTTTTTTGAATATTATGGTGTGGATTTGATATAATGTTATAGTTGTGGATAATATTTATAAATTTTGCAAAGTATGCAAGTTGTTATATAATATTCGATTAGTCGGGGAATATTTTTTTTGTCGGGTAATATCCGTACGACGGCACAATCATTGGCGGACCCCACAACAGAAGTATTGTCGCAGTTAAAAAATGACAGAATTATTTTTTAAAAAAATAACGGCGAAAGTGTTGCCGTTAAAACTGTTGAACTATCTGGTAGTAAAAGTACAGTAATACGCATGGTTTCATAGTAGCACACGGTATTGATTATTGATACTTACGTAAGAAGTCACTCAGTTATACTCAATTATTGCTACAGTAATTGTTGCATCATATCTCTCATAATATTGATTCAATTATTGTCACAGTATCATCTGTATAATATGTTATATTATTAAATCAATAATTGAGACGATAAAATTATTCATATTATTATTTGTAATATTGACAATGTCTAGAAGTTCTATGAAGGAGAGGTTTGGTCACCTAATTGTGCGCCAATAAGGAGAAATCCTTATCGGAAAGCCCCCTCTTTCTTGGGAATAATTTAGTTGTTAAATATTGTGCGTTATAATATTAATGATAAATAAGTTCGTGTTGATTAAGGATGAAATTGATAATTCCATTTTGTGAAAATTATTAGTGTTAGTGGATATAGACATTTATTTCGATAATAATTGATGTTTAGAGGTTATATTGACCAATCGGCTAATTAACCGAATAAATGAGCAATTAATTGCTATTGATTCACATGATTACAACTATTTATTCACATGTGTGTACTATTGATTCACATTCATTTACTATTAGGGGAGTTGGTGAGAGATTGATAATACTTGCATTACTAAGTTAAAAATGGAGGTATAGATGGAGGTACTATACTGTAATTCGTATTTTCACATGTCTAGAACTATTGATTCACATGATTTACTATTGATTCACATGATTTACTATTAGGGGAGATGGTGCAAGTTTGATAATACTTGCATGGACTAAATTAAAAATGAAGGAAAAGAGAAAGGTATTATACTGTAATATTTTTAGCCCCAAAACGTACAATTATCGAAACTATATTTTCCTATAAATAGAATCTCATTCCTTCATTATTTTTCACCAATTCGCTAAAGCTATAGAGCAATTATTATAGAGAGAAATTATAGAGAGAAAGAAGAAGAGAAGTCTGCTACCTCACTATTCAATATCCAGTTTCTTCTACGGTAAGGGGTATTATTCTTTCGTATTCATGAAGAGAGTTATTTTCTTTCAATACTCGTAAGGGTTGTTATTCCATTCTTTATTATTATATTGGAATAACCTGTCTATGCGAAGCACCACATACATGGTGAAATTCTTTTGTTATTCCATTTTTTTATTATTATGTTGAAATAACCTGTCTGTGCGATCTATCGCATGCCTGGTGAATTCTGTTGTTATTCCATTCTTTATTATTCTATTGGAATATCATGTCTGTGCGGATTACGCATGACCTAGTTCCGTTCTTTATTATTCTGTTGGAATATCCTGTCTGTGCGGATTACGCATAACCTGGTTCTATTCTTTATTATTCTGTTGGAATAAACTGTCTGTGCGGTCTATCGCATGTCTGGTGAATTCTTCTGTTATTTCATTCTTTATTATTCTGTTGGAATAACCTGATTATGTGGATTACCGCATGCATGGCGAATGATCCTTCGTATTCATTCTTTATTAAATTATGGAAATAATTTGTTTACGTGGATTACCGCATGGCGGGTGAAAATCCATTTACAGTTTCGTATATTCTATTATACTCGTCTGAGATATCATTTCTTTTGTACTCGTCATGGAATATCATTTTCTTTGGTATTTTTTTACGAGTTACTATTCACGGGTTACTATTCCCCCGATTACTATTCACTCTAGTATCATTCACTCGGATATTCAGGACACTTTTCGTGTAGGGGTACTATTCACGGGATATTATTCCTGAAGTACTATTCACAGGGTACTATTCACCCGAAAAATATATTTCTTTACTGCCCAAATTATTTTTAGTACATGAATGTTATTCTTGAATTTTAATCTACAAAGCAGTATCATGTTGACAATTTGAACGTTATTGA
Source organism: Panax japonicus (assembly GCA_020205505.1). NCBI lineage: Eukaryota > Viridiplantae > Streptophyta > Magnoliopsida > Apiales > Araliaceae > Panax > Panax japonicus. Next base: position 63,070,710 of record CM035093.1, read on the forward strand.
TTTCTGGATAAATTAAATTATAAATCTTTAAAATTTATCCTTGAACTTATTTTATTGAATTATTTTGTCATTGTCATCATCCTCATGCTTATATTGTGATGGAAGTCATCTTTGGCTTACGTGCATAGATGGACTTGGTATGATTATGATCAGGGATTATTCGGTATAATCATGACCGTAATGTGACGAATGATGTAGTAAAAGTCCTCATTGGCCTGTAGTTCATTAATGGACAGTTGTTGGTATGATTATGATCAGGGATTTTTCGATATAATCATGACCATTGATGATTACATAAATATCTTTGGCCGTGATGCAGGGATGATTCAATTTTATTTATTAAGCTGAGTCTCAGCGATAAAGTTGATGAAAACTTTTTAAATCATATAAGATAGTAGATTTTATGCTCTACTTGACTCTTCTAATGGATTGCTTATTTCCGCTGCAGTTGTTGATCTAAAACTTGTTGTCTATTGTATTCTATCAATTGTTATACTGTTGAAGGCTAAGGATAATTTATTCTGCATTATCTTAGTCATAATATTTCTTACTAGGCTAGTTGAGCTCACCCTTTCTTTCATTGTTCTCTTTAGGAAATGAGAATATAGCTGGGACAAGTCGGGGAATGGAGTGATGGTCCAGGATAAATGGCTTTTGTAGTCCTCACTATTCTACGGAATAATGTGATAATAAATGTAATGAGGACACCATTGAGTGTGGATTTATCTAGATGACAATATTCTTGTTTAAACTCTCAGCTATATTTTGTCGTATTTTACACGACTGTTGTATAATTAAGTTGTATTTGAATTTATGTACCATGTATCTGGTGACTCAAGATGGGTGATGTATACCTATTTTGGGGGCGTCACACTACTAAAACAACCATCTCGAACCATCACTCCATTCTCTGACTAGTCCCGGCTACATTCTCATTTCCTGAAGAGAACAATGAAAGCAAAAGGGTGAGCTCAACTAGCCCAGTAAGAAATATTATGACTAAGATAATGCATAATAAATTATCATTAGCCTTCAACAGTGTTAAACTGATAAAATACAATAAACATCAAGTTTAACTGCAGCGGAACAAGCAATCCATTAAAAGAGTAAAGTAGAGCATGATATCTACTATCTTCTATGATTTAAAAAGTTTATCATCAATTTTATCGCTGAGACTCAGCTTAATAAATAATTCACATCACTGAATTATCCATGCACTATGGGCCAAGGATATTCATTAGTATCACAACCACGAATTATCCATGCACTACAGGGCAAGGATATTAGAGTTTTTGCTAATGGTCATGATCATATCAACAACTGTCCATCAATTCATTATGGATCAATGAGGACTTTTACCACATCATTTGTAACATTACAGGTTATGATTAGACCAAATAATCCCTTGTCATAATCATACCAATCAACAGTCCATCTATGCAATATGGGCCAAAGATGACTTTCATCAATATAAGTATGAGGATGATGACAATGATATAAGAATTCAATTAAATGAAAGCAAAGTATAAATTTTAAAGATTTATAATACAATTTATCCAAAATTCAATAATATCCAAATTGTCAACATGATACTGCCTTGTGGAGTAAAATTCAAGAATAATATTGTATCAAAAATGATTTGGACCGAAAAAAAATCAATTTTTGTCATGAATAGTAACCTGATTGAATAGTACCCTAGTGAATAGTACTTCGAGAATAGTACCCCGGGATGAAAAGATTAAAAATTATCAAGAATGTTCAGAATAATATTTTCATGAAAAGATACTAGATGAAGTGTAAATTTCAAGGGTATTCTACTAATTTCAAGGAGTATAGAAGCCATACTTTAACAAAATGAGTATAGAATTCAGAATCTGAAACGAAATAATATTACTTACATACTAAAGAGTATGGAAGAAATATTATTTCTAACGAATATTGAACAAAAATAATATACATTACCTTAAAAAAGAGAGTATTCCAACTGGTATAGCGGGGATATTTTTAAAGAAAACTTTCGCTATTTTCTACACTCAAAGCTTCCTAAAACTCGAAAGAAATACGCTCAATATTATAGAAGAAGAATTCTCTGATTCTGGTGTGATTTTAAATTCTAAACTAAGCATTCTATTTGTAGGAGAATGGAAGGGGTACTATTTAGAAATAATTACGGACGCACAGTGTAGAATTTTCACATGTTGCAACCGGTGAATTTGACATTCACATGTTTTACTATGCAAATACTATGCATAATAAAATATAATATATTCTATTTTTCATAAAAAAACAAAACTTATAATATATATATACCCCCTCCCTTATACGTATCATTTCCCCCTCCCCTATTTCTATTTTTCATCCCACATGTCACTTTCACAAACATATATTATATATATACTGAATAATTTTATACCGATTATTTTGAAAAATGGGTAACTAGGAGGTCTAAATAATATGAAAATTTACAATAAATATTTCATAAAAATTCCCTCAATATATTTTAACAATATTTATTCATTATTATTATAACTCGCAATATTAACAACCAGATCGTTCCTAGGAAAGAAAGAGCTTTTCGATAAGGATTTCTCCCTATTAGCGCGTAATTAGGTGAACAAATCACTTTCCTCGACAGAACTTTTTAGACATTGTTAATTATGAAAATAATAATATGAATAACTTGTCATCTCAATTATTGAAATAATATAAAATATTGTGACAATAATTGAATCAAATAACGTGAGATACTATGCAGCAATTACTGTAGCAATAATTGAATAAAACTGTGTGACTTCTCACGTAAGCATCAATAATCAATATTATGTGCTACTATGAAACCATGCGTATTACTGTATTTTTATCACCGGGTATTTCAACAGTTAACAAGAAAACTTTCGCTGTTATTTTTATAAAAGATATTTCTGTCGTTTTCTAACTCCGACAATAATTTTGTTGTGGGGTCCACCAATGATTATGTCGTCATACGAATATTCCCTGTTAAAACGAATATTCTCCGACCAATCGAATATTTTATAACAACTTGCATACTTTGCAAAATTTATAAATATTACCCACAACTATAACATTATATCAAATTCACACCATAATATTCAAAAATATATTTAGAGAAAAATTAATCTTTATTTATGAAAATTATTGTCTTACATGTAGCCTATAAATACATGATGTAAGGCATATAATAAGGGGAGATTAGATAGATTAGATTAGAGATCCACTCCATTAGATTTAGGAATTCATTCATAAACCCTAGTTCTTAATTAACCATTGGGGATTGAGGCAGCTTGAAGAACACTGAAGATTCAAAGCACGAGTGGAAGAGGAGTCTCAAGACTGCTGACAACAAATTCTATTCTCTTCTCTAATCTTATTTTTATCTTTTAATGTTTATTCAGTTGTGGATTCCAGATTTTAATTCAATGATTATGAACTAAATTTTTGTTTAAGATTTCAACGGATCTTATTGCGTAGCTTATTTTAGTATGTTTGTTTATTAATTATTGTGATCTATTCTAGGGATTGTCTACTATGATTTGTGAATAATTATTTAATTGTCTAGCTATCAATTATTATGATAATCTATATGAATTCAGGAGATGAACTATAGATTTAGACCTGATCATAATAACATGTGATTGTGTTTTCTGTATGGTGTTGGAAATCATGATTTGTGTTTAGGATAGGGATATGCCTTTATGATGCGTGTAATCTGATAGGGAACCTGTACTTTAAATCTTTTTTAATTGTAACTCACATAGGAATATAGTGAATTAGTTAATTAGGGTGTTTGATTCAATTCTATTAACTGTTGATTTGGATTAATATGTCTGTGATACATCGGAAGGTGGTTATAAATACTAATAAGTTCCTGATTAACCATCCAGAATAGTGAACATAATTAATAAGAAGTGTTTTAATATAAGTGAAGCAATAAGTAAAGTTGTGATCTTAAATCTCCATAACCTAATTTTCAACTAGTGGTAGTAGTAGTAGTTTAATTATATATTTTAATTCACAACATTAAATCGATTGCTTAAATAAAATTAGTTTTGTTAAGAACTAGTACTTGGTTATTTTTATTAAATAATTTCTCGTGTGAACGATACTCTACTTTCACTTTATTATTTGTTGGTCGTGTATACTTGCACATATTCATTGATTGCGAAATCAATCAACAAAGGCTAACGATAATTTATTATGCATTATCTTAGTTATAATATTCTTTACTGGACTAGTTAAGCTCACCCTTTGTTTTCAATGTTCTCTTCAGGAAATGAGAATATAGTTGAGACTAGTCGGGGAATGGAGTGACGGTCCAAATGGTTGCTATATTAGTCCTCACTATTATGTGAAATAGTGTGATAATAATTGTAATGAGAACTTCATTTGAGTTTAGATATTGTCTACGAGACAATATTCGTGTTAAAACTTTCAGCTACGTTTTTGTCATATTATATAAATGAAGTTGTATTTAAATTCTGTACCATGTATTTGGCGACTCAGAATATGTTATATATACCTATTTTGGGGGCGTCACAGAAGCTCCTTTAACTTCTTCTCCAGTAACTTGTCATGAACCTTTAGTCTAGATTTCATTTTTCAAGGAATTACACATTATGTGGTGCATTATAAAATTAAATGTAATTATCAATACCACAACAAAAGTCTTTTTTGGGTACTTTTGAAGTAGATGCGAGCATCTTTTTAATAAAATACCATTCATTTTACTTAAAAATTTTCCAGTAAATATTCTTCAGTCAAATTGTCCTCATTGGACATTTCTTTCGGAATTGAAAGGGAAGAAAAAAAGAATTACCTATTGTATAGGCATCCATAAAACTTCTTCGTTTTAAAATATTTTTGAGTCGTGTGTTCGTAATTTCCGTCTCTACAACTCATATTTATATCACAGTTCAAAATTTCTTACAGAATTGGACCCAAAACTGCTGTAAAGGGGATATTTGAAAAACTATCAAGTTGATTAAACATGATACCCCGTGAATTAATTTGATAAGATAACATGTCCTAGAACTTCATAACATAAAAATAATAAAATCACAAACCTACTTGTATAGAATTTATGACTTTTGCTCAAGAACACACAAAGAACGAAAATTGTACATGATAACGACTTATGTTCTTGAGTTTTAGGTTTTCACAGTTGAAATAATTTGGGCAATATAATGGCTTGTGTATGCAATTTATGATACTTTAAAACTTGAAATAATATAAACTTAAATAGTAATATATTTGCTCAAGAACACCTGAAGAAACATTGAGTTGGAAAATCGAATATGGTAATGACTTGTGTTCTTGAGATTCCTACTATACTATTACATAAAACTGAACATAACTACTTGCTCAAAAACTTATGAAGGACACGGGGAGAAAAAAATCGTACATGACCACGACTTATGTTCTTGAGCTTATAGACTATTGTATGAACGAAAAACGAACATAATAACTAGGAATTTTTAACTAATCCTTTGCAATTTGAGATTACTACTCACAAGAGCTCTCTCTGTCATTCTAGATTATAACTTTGAATACTTATTTTTTTGCTTTGTAAAATGGTGAGAAATAAGGAATGATTAGACTTGTATTTATAGGATTTTTAAATCTAGGATATTTAGATCATCAAACCTCCTTTCTTCCACCAGACGACATCATCATGACACCATCATGATGACATCATCTGTGTTTCTTTAAGGATAATGTCATGCTTACATTATGTTTTTAATCATCTCTTCTCTGATTGTTCAATTCAAGTTCACATGAATTAGTTTTATTTAGTTAGGTTGCAACTTAATTTGGATCAAACTCGCATCAACTTAGTTACACGTAATCTAATTTTATTATAACTACTTAGTTAACTAGTATAATATCTTAAGTATTTATACTTAATATATTATATAATAAATCGTAAAATATTTGTATTCTACTCGTATCGTAGAATTTATTGGCCGAAATACATCGACTGCCTTAATAACGCTATTCAGAAAAGTAATTGAATTTAATAGATCAATATCTTTTGAATTCACAAGTATTTGAGTATTTATGAAAAGAAAGAGAAACTTAAGATGGAAATTTAAATTTGTTGATATCAGAAATTGCATGTTCTAATACGAAACTCGTAATAACAAATATATATAAAAAATTGGCTTAACTGATGCATTGTGACTTTAAAGTTCTCACCATTACAAGGGGGGACAAGTTGCTTTATGAAAGTAGAAAATTGATATGCCACGAGCAACGATATTAAGAGTAGCTTCTACCAAAGAGAACATGTTATCTTTAATTAAATGAAAGAGATACCGAAAGAGAAAAAATAAAATTTAGACGACGAAGAGAAATAAAATGACAATTAAGTGGGCATCTGCCATCGTCTTTTATCAAGATTTTATCAGGCATGTTATTACAGATTTCCAGTTTATACAAGGACGGAATTTCACAAAAAATTGGCATACCATAAAAAAAGGATTCTATAATTCATCAGAACTATTATCAATTAATATCTCACATATTGGCTGTAGCCATATCTATGTCGTGCTTTGATGCCAATTTATAAATATCCTTGTGGTGGGATTCATAATAGCGTGTATATTGGGATTCAATACTACTCCAACACATTGAGCGCTCAGTGGCATATGTTGTCCACGTTAATTGATCAAAATCTCATCACCGTACAAGGGATTGTGCCTAATATGCCCAGGAGAAGTATAAGATGTAATCGATCCAAGATTTCTTGTCAAATTCACATATTTGACGGCCCTGAGGGTTATTTGATGGTTAAATGTTTTATTTACAGAGGTGGCTTGTTCTTAATTGCTCATAATGAGTCTTCTTTTGGTTTATCCTAGGCAGTTTTTGTGATGGAGACAAATGGTGGTATGGATGGGATGAAAAATAGATGACATTTAATCTTGTGGATGAAAATGTGAGTAGAATGGAGGTGTCATGGATGTAATGGAGCTGCCGAAATATGTGATCATATCAGAGCTGTTTTTACACCAGAAGGAAGGTCTGGCATGATTGGTTAAGAGGGAAATTTGGGTGCAGAGAAGTGATGGAAATGCCATGAACAACGATCTTTCTGAGGGTAGCTCCTACAAAAGAGAACATGTTAAGATCGATAATGAAGTGGAAGAAATAACAAAGGAAAAAAATTAAGGCAATGAAGAGAAATAAAATAACAATAAAGTAGAACTTCTGCCTTCATCTGTTATCAAGTTTTTCTGATGCATGTTGTTACAGCTTGAGTTTATAGAAGAATGGAGAAATTTATAAAGGTTAGGCATATAATAAAATAAATATAAACTGTCCAAGATTAAAATGAAAATTCACCAAACCTATTAATATCTAATATATTGTTTGTAGCCATATCTATGACGTGGTTAATAAAATATACATTACTTTGTTATGTTTATTTAAAGGGAAAGTTCACTCTTGACTAATCAGGCCAATAACTAAATTCTATTTCTAAAAGATAAAATGGTGACAAATACTAAGATCTAAAATAGGTGAATATTGTATATAACAAGGGAGGAAAACATACCAACAAGGAGGAGTTTCATCAGAAATATTGCTAGTGTTGCCTATCCCCACTATCAAACATGCATGCAGAAATCCTGCATTGTCAGCCAACTTAGTGGCACCATTAGAATCAGTCAAAATGTTCCCCATCTGCAAAGATTGTAACATTAGTGGCAGAAAGAAATTAAAAATAACAGCAAGTAAAGCATCTAATGTGAAGCGTGACAGAAATTGCTAATTCCAAATGTGTGTTTATCATGGTATTGTCAGCATGTCGACACTTCAGGTCTAACAACATAAGATCTTTTAGGCACAGGAAATAATATTACATATAAATGAACAATTTTCCAACACAAGTTTTTATTTTAGAAAGCCGATCAGTAAGGCTGTAACATATAATTCAAGATGTATAGTAGCCTTTTTTTCATGACGATCTAAAGTGCAAGTGTTAATCTGGTGATAGACCAAACCACCCTTTCTTTCACCAAAGATGTTCTCTAAGTTCACTTTTTTCAGGAAAGCTTGTATTAGTGTTATCATTATTCATGTAAAAGAACCAAGTCCGGAAGATATTACCTTCACATCTCTATGGGCATGAAGATACACAACAGCTTAAGAGGTTTAAATAGCATAATAACCCTAAACAACAAAAAAAAAGAAACTACCTAATTATTACCCTAAATAATATCCCTGATTACTAGTCCTGATTACTATCTCCTAATCATAGGATGATACTCAATCAAGAATAAAGGTAAACAAATAAAATCTACTTTGCAAAATAAGGGAACAGGCAATTCAATTTTCTTTGTCCCGCACAGATTTCAATTTGTCAATCTGCTCCATATAAATTTTGCAGCTAATTGCTTTGCAACAAAAATTTAGTGAAGGATTTCTTTTGAAAAAACAATCACCAACTTCTTAGTTAATAAAAGTTTACAAGACATCCGGCATTTATTGGAAGTGACAAGATTATTGGAATATCACGACTCACTAATTTAGTACCTTGCAGTTTAAATCAAAGGCAATCATAACAAACACTACACATATTACCATGGAGTTAAATCATCATCACTTCTAAACAAAGTAAATTTGGAATGACCCCTCAAACCAAATTGTAGAATCTGAACTGTGTGCAAATGATGAGAAGATCTAGAGGCAAGTCCCAATTATGAATGTTACCATAATAATTAAGAGATTTGTTAATGGAAGCAAAACAAAGGGATTAGGGCCGGTAAATTTACTAGGAATCTACCATTTAAAGTAACAATTAAATCCACAATTGTAAAAAACATTTATGAACATGTTTATCTACTCTATTAATCAACTAAGCAGATCTTCTTGAAACAATGTGACAATTAAGCATACACCATAAATATCCTAAACGATCCTTTATTAATTTTTAGAATTCAACATTCTTAAAATTGAATGAAGCCAACTGAACATCAAAAACTGATTGTACAAACATGAATAAATAGATCAGAAACATAATTGTGAAAGGGCTACCAAACAAAAGGCTATAAAATTTAGAAACAAGCGTATATGGCATATATATATATATATATATATATATGTGTGTGTGTGTGTGTGTGTGTGTGTGTGTGTGTGTGAAAATTTAATGAAAGATTTATCTAGCAAAAGTGCAAACCCGTGGCGTTGATTACCAGAGAAAACTCTGCCCCAAATGAGAGAAAATATAAGGAGCATGAAAGTCAGATGTAAAAGATAGTGCCTGCTCTGTAAAGAAATATTATGTCAGCAATCAATATATATAAATTTCAGTGGAATACGGTTCATATAACACCAAAATAATTAGTGAAAGATTTCTATTGGGGAAAAAAAGACCACCAACTTCTTAGTTTAATAAAACATTCAACATTTATTGGTTGCAACAAGATTTTCGAATATAATGACTCACTAACTTGGTAACTTGTTCAAAACAAAAGTAATCATAACAAACATTACACATTACGGCCAAGCAGCTAAATCAATGAATAATCCTTAGTTCTTAACAAAGTAAATTTGGAATGACCCCTCAAATCAAATTACAGAATCTGAACTATGCACAAATAATGAGAAGATTTAAAGGCAAGTGCCAATTATTAATGTTACAATCAAAACTAGCATCAAACTCTTCAAATAATTATGAAATTTCTAAACGTAGGCAAAAAAGAATGATTATGGCAAGCAAATTTATTTGGAATTTGGAAATTTTCTTTTAACGTAACAATCAAATCTACATACTCGCAAACATTTACAAGCATGTTTATATTATCAATAACCTAGGCAGATCTTTGACAGTTAAGCATATAGCATAAACATCATAAACGATCATGCATCAATCTTTAGAATTCAACCTCACAAAATATCAAGCCAACCAAACATCAAAAATCTTTAGTAAAAATGATATTTAGGAGTTGGAAAGACAAAGGTTTATATCGGAAAATTACAAACCTAGGTATTGATTACCAGTGAACCACCACAAATGAGAGAAGTGTAATGAACAATAAATTTGAGTCCTTGGTCTTATAAACGAGAAACAACTATCTAGTTGTTGCTATTTTAGATTCCGCCTTATACAATGTGTTATCTTCTCTGTCTCCCAACACTTATCACCTAAATTGTTAGTCTGAATTTGAAACCCCTTGCTCCCTACTAAACCTGGCAAAAATTGAACCATACCCTGTACGAATTCCCACAGGCACACAGAAAAAACTGGTTTTGGGTGCAAGATTTCTAACCCATTAAAAAATGGGCAACTCTTTTTTTTTCACCTATTTGAGTCGAATTTGTTTTAAAACTTTACGACTTATGTTACTTTTTCTATATTATGAGTTGGAAAATTTTCTAACAATAAGATTCAAACTTATATATAGTTAACATAGTAAAATTGGAATGATCCCTCAATTAAATTACAGAACCTAAATTCTAAATTGCGAATGTAATGTGAATAACTAGAAGATGTCTAGGGAAGTTCTAATTATGAATGTTACCATCAACACTAACATCAAACTCTTCGTACTAAAAAAAACACATCAATATCTCCAAATAATTAAGAAATTTCTTAACAGAAGCAAGAGAAACGAATTAGGGCTAGAAAATTAAATAGGAATCTAGCTTTAAAGAAACAATTAAATCCATAAACCCACAATTCTATAATCAACTAATCAACTAAGCAGATCTTGATTCTATAATCCACTAATCAACTAAGCAGATCTTGGTAAAGTGATGTGATGATTAAGCATACCAGAGAAAACCACCGCAGCAGCCAGCAGCCAAAGCGGCCGCCGCTTAACACAGAACTCTTGAGTGAAAAATACATCTGCCAGTTCTGTTCTTATAAAAGAAAAACCTAGGCCTAAACGGCGCCGTTTGTAGGTAGTTGCTCCATATTTGTTTGTGAATACTAGGTTTGGAATTAGATTATTTGTCTTAATTTATTAGAGGTTATTTGTTTACATTTGAATGAGTGAATTTGATCGATTAAGCTATTTAAATTGTTTATTTTATAATTTTTAAATTCTAAATGCGTCTGAATAATTGATCCAAAAAATTGTAGTTAAATCAATAAGAAATAGTGTAAAAGTAATACCCGAAAATAAAATAATAATAATTAAATAATAATAAAAAAAATGTTTTATTTTAAACCATATTAATTGGACTTTGTCATTTATTTTGGGTCAAGCTAGTCATTTAATTTTGTGGGCTGATGAATTAATAAGTGTTGGGTGAACTAAATTGGTAAAATTGGACTTTAAAATTAAGTGGGTCAAATTTATAATTGTGTAAAAATTTTAAAATCCTATCAAAATTAGGAGAGTTAGTAAAATATAAAAAGTAATTAATAAATGATAAGTAAAACCTAATTACATGGCACTTCATCTTATTCGAACTAAGAAAAAGAGTTGAGCGGCGCTAGTAGAGAGAGAAGAAAAAAACGAAGAGGAGGAGGTTCTGTCAATTAAGGTAATAATATCCGTATAAGAATTACATGATGCAAGTCAGTTAAAAGATTGAGTTTGTTTTCATGTTTTTGAACATAGCTCCTGATGAAGGAATTGTATATATTTATATGCATGCTATTAAATTATTTAAACTATGTATATTAAATGATTAGATGTAACTTTCTTAGTAAATGTTGGTCTTTGCAACTGAGAATGCTAGATTTTAATTGGTTTTGTAAATAAAGAGTTGCTTCAGGTTTTAAGTTTTTCGCATATTTATTTGTAGAACAGAAATATGGTAATTTTACATATATGATCAATGCGTATGATATTATGAAAATCTTTAGAATATTATAATAATGATAAAAAATGAGTTATTAGTGAAAAAAAATAAAATAATTATATATATATATATATATTATTTACAAGTGTACTTATATTAAAATTATTATTTTGTTTAATTAGATCGAACGGGAGGAATTTAACGAACTATTGGGATAATAATTTTGGGTATTACATTACTTACTTCAGGTACGAATTCCGTACTCCTTCAGCGATAATCCTTTTAATTTTGATTTATTCGTTTTGTTTTCGTTTAGAAGTTAGTTATTGTTTTGCATGTCTGTTCCTTTTCAAATCCATGTGGTAGTTTCGTTTGGGGCATTGATATTTAGAACTCATATTTGTACTCTTTGAACTCGGTTATCATGTTTAATATTTATTTCAATTGTCGTAGTGATGTACATGTTATTATATTTTTATAGACTTGTGTTAATGATTCGTTCGATTTAACATGTACACGTTAGAACCCTTTTGTGTTGATATTTTGTCGAATGTGTTGTGACATTATATTTTGTTAGAATATACCGTAGGGTATACCTGAGCTATAACCACCTGTGGGGGTACCACAGGAATGTCCTCTTGGCACTGAGGCATGACACCTTCCGTAACGGTGTGATCAGTCCACGGCGTCTCCGTTTTGTGCTCCGGTTGGAGTTGGCTATTTGGTGTTTTGTTGTGGGAGGCGTATGGGTCGACCCTAGTTTTCCGTTCTGTTCTGTTCTGCGGATTGGTGATGTTTGTGCTAAACACACCTTCAGATTTTTGCATGCATCTGGATTGCGCAGTCCGATGTGTGATTGCATGCGTGGCATTATTTTGATTGCATGTGTGACATTATTTGACTTGCCTGTGTGGCAAGGTATATTACTATTTATTTTGAGCTCGGTATGAAATAACACCCAGCCATTTGATTCAGCCTACCATTTTACTGTGATAGTTTTGTTCATTTCATTTCAGTTCGTTTGGTTTCAATTCATTTAATAGAGTTAGTTATTTCGGTTCATTTCTTGTATTCTATATCCGTACTGGGCATTTGGCTCATGCTGTGTTTTCTTCCGGCAGGTAATCAGGGGGATCAAGGGCAAGTGTAACGAGAGCTTCCTTTAATCCAATAGTTTTGATATATTTTGTTAGGCTTCGATACATTGATATATTTAAAGTTGTAATAATTATTTTAGATTGTGGATTGAGCCAGTGTGGCATTTATTATGGTCTGTCTTATGACATTGAATTATTATGAGATTATTCTTTTGTGGTTTAGAGCCTTGTGATATTCGTTAGTTCTGTTGTGTTGTGCGTAACCTTTCTTTATATTTCGGAAAAGGGGTGTTACAGAGTTGGTATCAAAGCTTAGGTTCTTTCTTGTAGAAAACCTATTTAGGTTTGACCTGTGAGTTATGGGTAGACTTCTGGGTTAGGTTTTTGTCCAGTTTGATTTTTTTTTTGTTCAGCTATATTCGAATCTGTTTTAATCTGTTCTATTTATATTCATTGATCTCTTTCTTAGATGGCTCGTCGATCCGCTAGAGTTGCTGGGAGGAGAGGTAACAATAGGGGAAGGGGTGATGTTCAGCCCAATGAGCAACCTAATGATCAGATAAATGCTCAACTGGCTAACTTGGTGAATCAGGCGGTTAATCAGGCTTTACCGTAGTTGGTGGCACAGGTTGTACAGGCAATGCAACAGCCGCCAGAAATTCCTGAGCAGGGGCACTCGGGAAATAATGGGCCACAAACAAACGAAGAGGAAGGAAATGTGGATGGCCTTGATCAGCAGGTGGTTCCAATGTATGTGTGGTTGGAGAGGTTTCAGAAGCAGAAGCCACAGTCTTTCAGTTCTGCTCCAACTCCAATTGATGCGGAAAATTGGATTGCTTACCTAGAGAAGATTTTTGGTGTGTTGCGATGCTCAGATAATCAAAAAGTGTTGCTTGCTGCTTATAAGCTAGAGGGGGATGCACAAAGGTGGTGGAAAGCACTGAAGACAACCAAGGGTGATGGTTATGTCGAGACACTTAGTTGGGCGGAGTTTTGTGAGGTCTTTTATCAACAGTACTTCCCAGCTGCTGATAAAGAGGCCTATGCTAGAGATTATCTGTCTATTCGGCAGAAAGATGATGAGTCCATTACCGATTTCATGACCAGGTTCACCAGATTGGCAGGTTTTGCGGGAACGTCTGCAGGGACTGCAACAGAACATGCGGAGAAGTTCAAGTGGCGGATTCATTATAGGTACCGCCAACATCTCATTAACACCAAGTTTGCGGATGTATCGGCGGTGGCTAATGCGGCCAAGAACATTGAGATGGAGCGGCAGGACTTTCGGACTTCTAAACCGGAAGGGAGTCGAAAGAGGGACAGAGATGACCAGCAGGGTCAAGCTTCGGGTCAGCATGGGAGAAATCAAGGTGGTCAGTGGAACAGAAATCGTTGTGTTCAGCAGGGGCAGTGGCGTGGTCAGAATCAGAACAGGGGTTATCAGCAGATGCCTCAGCTAGGGCAGAATCGTCAGCTTCAGTTACCTTGGTATGGACAAAATCGTCAACAGGGACAGAATCGTCCGCAGGGGCAAAATCAGGGTCGTTACCTAGGACCAGCTGATGGGGGTAACCCGAATCTTATTCCGATAGCTCCTTGTGTTACTTGTGGGGATAATAATCAGAGGAAGCAGTGCCATAGACTCACCGGTGCATGCTTCTTGTGTGGACAGATGGGTCACATTGCTAGGGATTGTACCGGTCCACGCGGAAATGGTGGAGGTGGTGATAATGGTGGCAATGGAGGTCAACGTCAGAGTGGTCGAGTGTTTGCCTTGACGTATAACCAGGCGGCGGGTGCACCAGGTACTATTTCTGGTACTCTTTTAGTTGGCAATCGTGAGGCATCTATTTTGTTTGATACGGGTTCTACTCATTCTGTTGTTGCTCAGTCTTTTATTCGGCACCTGGGTGTGTCATCTCAGTCTTTAGATTCTGTTATGTCTATTGCTACCCCGATGAGGACTTCAGTTGTTATTTCTGATTTGTATAGAGGGTGTCCGATCAGTTTTGGGGATAGGGTTCGTAGATTTAATCTTCTTCCGATGTGTATGCACGATTTTGATGTCATTCTTGGGATGGATTGGTTGGATAAACACCAAGCCACTATCGATTGTTAGGCGAAGAAGGTTATATTCGGAGATGTGAAGTCTCCGGAGTTCGTGTTTCAGGGTTCACAACCGAGTAGGGTGTTGAAGTTGATTTCAGCTTTGAAGGTTGGGAAATTGGTAGCAAAGGGTTGTGAGGGGTATTTGGCATTTGTGAAGGATACCTCTAAGGGTGAGTCTCATATTGAGGATGTTCCAATTGTTTGTGACTTTTCAGATATATTTCTTGAAGAATTGTCAGGGTTGCCACCACAACGGGAAGTAGAGTTTGCTATTGAGCTTGTTCCTGGTGCGGAACCTATCTCTAAGGCGCCGTATCAGATGGCACCGTTGGAGTTGCAGGAGTTGAAGGAGCAGTTGCAGGAACTGTTGGATCGTGGTGTGATTCGGCCGAGTGTTTCGTCGTGGGGTGCTCCAGTCTTGTTTGTGAAGAAGAAGGATGGGTCTATGAGGCTGTGTATAGACTACAGGGAGTTGAACAAGATCACCATCAGGAATCGGTATCCATTGCCAAGGATTGATGACTTGTTTGACCAACTTCAGGGGGCAAAGTATTTTTCGAAGATAGACTTGAGGTCGGGATATCATCAGTTGAGGGTGAGGGATGAGGATATCCCTAAGACGGCTTTTCGTACTCGGTATGGGCATTACGAGTTTCTGGTGATGTCATTCGGTGTGACTAACGCTCCGGCGGTGTTTATGGATTTGATGAATCGGGTGTTCAGGGAGTACCTGGACCAATTTGTCATTGTCCTTATTGATGACATTTTGGTTTACTCTAAGTCTAAGGAAGAGCATGAGGAACATCTTCGCACAGTGTTAGGAATTTTGCAGAAAGAGAAGTTGTATGCTAAATTCTCTAAATGCGAGTTTTGGTTGGAGCAGGTTGCATTTTTGGGCCACGTTGTTTCTGCTGAAGGCATTAAGGTGGATCCTGCGAAGGTTGAGGCTATCACTAAATGGCCAAGACCTACTACAGTGATGGAGATTAGGAGTTTCTTGGGTTTGGCAGGGTATTATAGGCGGTTTGTGGAAGGGTTTTCCTTGCTTGCCTTACCATTGACTCAGTTGATGAGAAAGGGCGTGAAGTTTATGTGGAATGAAGAGCGGGAGAAGAGTTTTGAGGAGTTGAAGAAACGACTTGTGTCAGCTCATATACTTGCATTGCCGTCGGGGACAGGAGGCTATCAGATTTATAGTGATGCTTCTAAGAATGGCTTGGGGTGTGTTTTGATGCAACACGGCAAGGTGATTGCTTATGCTTCTAGGCAGCTTAAACCTTACGAGGTGAATTACCCCACACATGATTTGGAGTTGGCAACGGTGATCTTTGCCTTAAAGATTTGGAGGCATTATTTGTATGGAGAGACTTGTGATATCTTCACCGATCACAAAAGTCTTAAATACATTTTCACTCAGAATGAGCTCAATATGAGGCAGAGGCGTTGGTTGGAGCTTCTAAAAGATTATGATACTAGGATTCAGTATCACCCAGGGAAGGCAAATGTGGTTGCAGATGCTCTTAGTCGAAAGAGTTCAGGGAGTGTAGCAACCCTTATTACACAACCTCAGCTTATTTCGGATATGGAGCGGCTTGAGTTGGAGTTGTATGTACGAGGTTTAGATGGACATTTGGCGAGTATGGGAGTGGAGCCCTCTCTTATCTTGCGGGTCAAAGAAGCTCAAAAGGAAGATGGAGAGTTATGGAGTATGACGCAGAATTCAGAGGAGGGCAAGCAGCCCGAGTTTCGTATTGATGACCATGGTGTGATTTGGTTGGGTGAGCGGTTGTGTGTACCGTCTGATCCAATCATTCGGGAGGCGGTGTTGGCTGAGGCTCATAGTTCGCCATTTTCTATTCATCCAGGTTCTACAAAGATGTATAGAGATTTGAAGAAGAATTTTTGGTGGAATGGGATGAAACGAGACGTGGCTGAATATGTTAGGAGGTGCCTCACTTGTCAACAAGTGAAGATAGAACATCAACGAGCTAGTGGGTTGTTGCAACAGTTAGACATTCAAGTGTGAAAATGGGAGGATATCACGATGGACTTTGTGACTGGTTTGCCGAAGACTTTCAAGAAGAATGATGCCATTTGGGTAGTGGTGGATTGGTTGACTAAATCGGCACACTTTTTGGCTATCCATGAGGGTTACTCGGTGGATAGGTTGACACATATCTTTCAGCAGGAGATTGTTAGACTTCATGGTACTCCGGTATGTATTGTTTCAGATCGGGACCCACGGTTTACTTTAAGGTTTTGGAAAGGGTTTCAACGAGCTTGGGGTACTCGGCTCAACTTTAGTACTTCTTTCCATCCGAAAACTGATGGACAATCTGAAAGGACTATTCAGACGTTGGAGGACATGTTGAGGTCTTGTGCACTTGAGTGGTCGGGTAATTGGGATGATTACATGAGCCTAGTTGAGTTTGCTTACAACAACAGCTGGCATGCAAGTATTGGGATGGCTCCTTTTGAGGCATTGTATGGTAGAAAGTGTCGGGCACCAACTTGTTGGGATCAGGTTGGCGAAAGGGCCATAGAAGGGCCTGAGTTGGTCCAGATCACTACGGAAAAGGTAGCGGTGGCTAAGGAGAAATTGAAGTCGGCTCGATCACGACAGAAGAGTTATACTGATAAGCATAGGAGGAATTTAGAGTTTGAACCTGGTGAGAATGTGTTTCTAAAAGTTTCTCCTTGGAAAGGTATTCGACGATTTGGATTGAAAGGGAAACTTAGTCCGCTTTATATTAGACCATTTGAGATTCTGGAGAGGGTTGGTGAGGTTGCATATCGGTTAGCTTTGCCTCCACAGCTAGCTCATGTGCACAATGTGTTCCATGTGTCAGTGTTGAGGAGTTATCATTATCATCCGTTGCACGTGGTGCAAAATCCGTTCGATAAGATTCGGGAGGACCTTACTTGTGAGGAGCAAGCCGAGGCGATTTTGAATCGTCAAGAGCGAATTATAAGGAGGAAGACTATTCCGTTTGTTAAGGGTTTATGGAGAAATCATTCAGAGCGGGAAGCCACATGGGAGATTGAGGAGTCTATTCGAGCGGAGTATCCACATCTCTTTGAAAATTAGGTACGTCCCATTCTTTTGATTCCGGGGACGGAATTCTTTTAAGGGGTAGGTGATGTAATATCCGAAAATAAAATAATAATAATAATAATAATTAAATAATAAAAAAATGTTTTATTTTAAACCATATTAATTGGACTTTGTCATTTATTTTGGGTCAAGCTAGTCATTTAATTTTGTGGGCTGATGAATTAATAAGTGTTGGGTAAACTAAATTGGTAAAATTGGACTTTAAAATTAAGTGGGTCAAATTTATAATTGTGTAAAAATTTTAAAATCCTATCAAAATTAGGAGAGTTAGTAAAATATAAAAAGTAATTAATAAATGATAAGTAAAACCTAATTACATGGCACTTCATCTTATTCGAACTAAGAAAAAGAGTTGAGAGGCGCTAGTAGAGAGAGAAGAAAAAAACGAAGAGTAGGAGGTCCTGTCAATTAAGGTAATAATATCATTATAAGAATTACATGATGCAAGTCAGTTAAAAGATTGAGTTTGTTTTCATGTTTTTGAACACAGCTCCTGGTGAAGGAATTGTATATATTTATATGCATGCTATTAAATTATTTAAACTATGTATATTAAATGATTAGATGTAACTTTCTTAGTAAATGTTGGTTTTTGCAACTGAGAATGCTAGATTTTAATTGGTTTTGTAAATAAAGAGTTGCTTCAGGTTTTAAGTTTTTTGCATATTTATTTGTAGAACAGAAATATGGGAATTTTACATATATGATCAATGCGTATAATATTATGAAAATCTTTAGAATATTATAATAATGATAAAAAAAATGAGTTATTAGTGAAAAAAATAATAATTATATATATATATATATATATATATATATATTTTATTTACAAGTGTACTTATATTAAAATTATTTTTTTTTTAATTAGATCGAACGGGAGGAATTTAACGAACTATTGGGATAATAATTTTGGGTATTACATTACTTACTTCAGGTACGAATTCCGTACTCCTTCAGCGATAATCCTTTTAATTTTGATTTATTCGTTTTGTTTTCGTTTAGAAGTTAGTTATTGTTTCGCATGTCTGTTCCTTTTCAAATCCATGTGGCAGTTTCGTTTGGGGCATTGATATTTAGAACTCATATTTGTACTATTTGAACTCGGTTATCATGTTTAATATTTATTTCAATTGTCGTAGTGATGTACATGTTATTATATTTTTATAGACTTGAGTTAATGATTCGTTCGATTTATTATGTACACGTTAGAACCCCTTTGTGTTGATATTTTATCGCATGTGTTGTGACATTATATTTTGTTAGAATATACCGTAAGGTATACCTGAGCTATAACCACCTGTGGGGGTACCACAGGCATGTCCTCTTGGCACCGAGGCATGACACCTTCCGTGGCGGTGTGATCAGTCCACGGCGTCTCCGTTTTGTGCTCCGGTGGGAGTTGGCCATTTGGTGTTTTGTTGTGGGAGGCGTATGGGTCGACCCTAGTTTTTCGTTCTGTTCTGTTCTGCGGATTGGTGATGTTTGTGCCAAACACACCTTCCGATTTTTGCATGCATCTGGATTGCATAATCCGATATGTGATTGCCTGCGTGGCATTATTTTGATTGCATGTGTGATATTATTTGACTTACCTATGTGGCAAGGTATATTACTATTTATTTTGACCTCGGTATGAAATAACACCCAACCATTTGATTCAGCCTACCATTTTACTGTGATAGTTTTGTTCATTTCATTTCAGTTCGTTTGGTTTCAATTCATTTAATTGAGTTAGTTATTTCGGTTCATTTCTTGTATTCTATATCCGTACTGGGCATTTGGCGCATGCTGTGTTTTCTTCCGGCAGGTAATCAGGGGGATCAAGGGCAAGTGTGACGAGAGCTTCCTTTAATCCAATAGTTTTGATATATTTTGTTAGGCTTCGATACATTGATTTATTTAAAGTTGTAATAATTATTTTAGATTGTGGATTGAGCCAGTGTGGCATTTATTATGGTCTGTCTTATGACATTGAATTATTATGAGATTATTCTTTTATGGTTTAGAGCCTTGTGATATTCGTTAGTTCTGTTGTGTTGTGCGTAACCTCTCTTTCTATTTCAGAAAGGGGGTGCTACAGTTAAATTATATTTTTACCTACTTATTCTCATAGACAATTAAAAATTATATTTAATATTCATCTTTTTTTACTATTGTAAATAAATTTTGTTGTTTACAAATCATTTTTTAAATTTTTTTCCTTTTAGAAATTGGTCAATAATCAATTTAATGAATATTGTTGTAGTCTTTTATTTTGGTTTTATGGACTAATATAATGCTATTAAAAAAAATAGTGTTTATTCCTAAAATTAAATTACTAATAATATACTCCTTCAAAGATTGTTCACAAGTTTATTTTTTTTAAAAAAATAACATTGTTTATTTAAAGTTACACAATAAATTTGTTCATAATAGTTCGGAAGTTTAAAATAAAAAAATACACGTATTCAGATATTTTAGACAAATAGTTATCAAACACATCATTTCATTCTGTATTCAAATCTTATACTTCATTCAGCTCATTCAGATTCTCTTATACATTCAGAATTTTTTATTCAGTTTTAACAATCAGCACCTTAGTATGTGTTGATGTGGGACTATTAGTTTCATCAAATTATTTGATAGTTTTAAATGGGGTTAAATGCTTATTTAGTCACTGTACTATAGTACAGGTTAACTTACAAGTGAGTCACTAAACCGATTTTTCTTATAGTCAACTCACTATAGCTTACTTTACTAACAAAAAAGTAAATTTTTGTTAACAGGGTTAAGTTTTTAAACAAAAAAGTGATGTGGGAAAAAAATTAAGTTACTGAATCCTAGTCATTACACATATAAGCTATAGCCCACCTGATTCGATCCGACCCATGCCCACCCAGCCCACCTGATCCGATCCGACCCATCTCATTTCAGCAACATTAAATTAAGAGTTCATCAGTTCAGTTCAAAAGGGGCTTAGCTTAGGGTTCTTCGTAAGAGTAAAGAGTTCAGTTCAAATTGGCAAATCCTTAAAGTAATTGAGAGTAAGAGAGTTATACTAAACTGTCTGTAGAGAAGATGAGTACTTCAAGTGGGGCAGGGAGCTCTTATAGAATAAAAATGGTGAGCATATCTGCAGATTCGCAATGCGACACTGCCTCATTCAATCCCATGTTTGCAGATGTAGAATCGTTGCACCTATGTGGGAAGCATGGAAAGATGGAACCCTAGATCCAGGTAGACGATTTGTTGGTTGTAGCAGGTATAAGGTATGTGAATTTTGCAATCCTTTTTTAAAAAAGTTATATGAAATAAAAAAAAATGGGATTTAAATGTCACAAATCTTCCTCTATTATATCTTCTGAGCAGGATCCAAAGATGTATTGTCGATTTTTCAAGTGGTTTGACCCTCCATTCACTAAAAGATCAAGGGAAGTGATAAAAAAATTTGAGGGATGAACTATGCTCGGCGAATGAAGAAATACAACGGTTTAAATTTTTTGAGAATGGAAGTGAATCAAGTGTGCTCAAAGAATTAAAGAGGGAAAATTCCCCAAAAAACAAAAAAACTCAAAAAGGATGTGGCTTTTTCTAATTTGTTCATGGACGATGTTTTTGATTTTTTGTAGTAATAGTGGTTTAAATCAACATTGGGCAAAATGATTGTAATATTTTGGGATGGTTTGTGTTTTATTGTTTTTGTGGAAGTTTGGTGTTTGAAGGTTATGATTGTAAATGGGGAAGTCTGGATTTTGAATGCCTGATTTTAATGAATGGAATGGAAAAACAGAGCATTTTGCTCTTTTGGTGTATTTGGTATGGTAATCTAGTTGGACTTGTTGAAATAAAAGTCTAGTTCTTTTCATAAATTGAGTTGTATTGCTTATTTTTTTTCCTTTGCAAAATTTGATTGTAACTGGTATCTGAGTTATAATATATTAATAGACTAATATTTCCAACAAAATTGATTCTAAATAATAAAGTTCCACAAAAGGTCCATTTTTGACATTATTACCTAACATATGGAATGGAAAAACAGAGCATTTTGCTCTTTTGGTGTATTTGGTATGGTAATCTAACTAACATATGTAATGAAAAAACAGAGCATTTTGCTCTTTTGGTGTATTTGATATGGTAATCTAACTAACATTTGGTATTTGGTATGTTAGAAATAGAACTGCACCATAGTGACAAAGCTAAACAGAGCAGATTGCTCTTTTGCCATGGCATTAATATGACAACATTTTACCAAAATGCTATGACATTATTAAGCTCTGTTAGAAACAGAACCACACCATTTATCAGTAATGATTGTCCAACAGAAAATGTCACAACCAAACTGTAATCTATACCACAACCAATCTGTAATCTATACCAAACCAAACCACAACAATAAATGTCCAACCCAAACTAAAATATATTATTTTGTGCAAATCAAACTAAAACACATTTATAAACAGTCAATAACATTGATAACCGTCTGTAGCATTACATTTGTAGCACCAGTTGGTACTATTTACCCAAAAATAATCAACAAATTGTACTAACTAAGAAGCTATACCATACATATATAATCAATTATACCAAAAGAGTATAACCTAGCTTTCTTATACATATGTTACCCCATATACCAAAATATTATGACCAGTTATTCCAAAACACTATGTCCATACAAATTCTGAAACTATACTAAAAGACTATGACCAACTTTCTCATATATATATATATATATATATATATATATATATATATATATATATATATAACCCCATATACCAAAATATTATGACCAACTATTCCAAAACACTATGCAAAGAGCTGGCAAACTATACCAAAAGTACATCAAAATATATCATTCTGCTTGCATGCTACTACTACTATTTTGTGTTACTTCCATCCTTCTGCCTTGGTGTTTTAAATGGCATACATGTTGAAGACTGTGACCCTCTAGTGTATGCTTCTTTTTTCCTTATATTTTCCTAGTTTGGTGGTGTAGAAGCTGCAGTGCAACCTTCCCCAATTGTTGATGAGGTCTTTTTTTTCTCACAAGGGTTGGAGTTGGCATCTATTTAGAACAAATAGGAACAATTAATAAACATTGGTAACTTCTTTAGTAATTTCTTATTAACTTCAAATACTATCAATTAAAGTAAGAAATTTAGAAAGAACTAGGTAGAACTTATACTTACAAAGGTTACTTTGTCTTTGTCTTTTCTAATCTCACTTGCATCGTCAACCTTTTTACCTTTTTTAGTACACTATGGAATAGAATAGGAATAATCAATAAAAAATTGCAAATGTATGAAAATGGGTATATATATAAAAATAAAACTTACAACATTTTCAGTAGGTGGATTCACTTGTTTTTTTGCTCTTATTTGTCGCCTTGGGGACTGGAGTTTATGGGCATGCATGTAATGTTCAGGCAGAGTTGGGTGCTTTGGACACCTAAGTCGATTGTGACCCTCTCCCTTGCATAAGTTGCAGTGCATCTTCCTCCTTTTCCTTGAAACCCTACCAACCTTCCCGCTGTTATCTGCTACATCCTCCCACTCCTCTTTTCTTCTTAACATTTTTGGCCTTCCCTGCAACTTCTTTTTCATAGGTGGAGGTAACAAGATATCATAATTAATTAAGAAGATATTGGATGCCGTTATCTTAGAATCTACACATTGTGAAGCTTTATGGGATGGATAGTTAAAGTTCCAAGTGAAGGAGAGAGGGAGAGGAGGATATACTGTTAACCTTGTATAGAAAAGTTGTGCATGTAAGGTGTGGGATTTGACAGGAATCCCTTGTTGTCATGCTGTTTGGGCAATTCATTCTATATATGGAAACCCAATAGATTATGTGGTTCACTGGTACACTAGGGATACTTACATTAAGACTTATTCTCATACCTTAGAAGTGTTGAATGGGGAAGATTTTTGGAATATCTTCTTAATCATTGGGCATATTAATTCATTAGTCTTTAATATTTCATCTCTTTTTTGGTGCAACCTCACCATAATTTGATCATATATCTCAGCTAGCATGTGTAACACTGGCATATATCTTGTCTTTATGATCCATGCATTAAAGCACTCAGACATGTTATTATCCACATTGTCAGTCTTTGAGTGAGTCTCAAAGAATGCCTTGGATCAAACTTTGGGATCTTGCTCTGCCAGTTTATCATGTGCAGGAATTGATACTCTTTTAACCTCTATCATTGCCATTTTGTGTGCTACAGTATAAGTTGCCATGGCTGCCTCCCAAAAAGTTGTTTTAAGAGCTTGGGAAGGATACTTCTTCCTCCAATTTGCATAGAAGTACCTTGCACAGTTTCTATGCTCTGCATGAGGAAGAAGATATTGAATAGCTCCTTTCAACCCCTGAAAATATCAACTATTAGATAAATGTATATGGCCACAATTTCAAAAATAAATAATGACGTGAATTGTAATTATTACCAAATATTAACAAAGATGCTAACCTTTTGTTGGTCGATATTAAAGTTAGCCCATAACCATCTCCCAATGTAAGATCAGACACCAACAACTGCATGAACTAAGTCCAATTGTCATAATTCTCACTCTCCAACACCCTCATAGCTATAGGAAACATCTGATTGTTTCCATCCATACCAACTGCAGATAGAAGTTGTCCACCACATACCATATTACCATAGTACTCAACCAAATACTTGACTGTAGCTAGCTTATTTTTGAAAATTTTGGTGCAATTGTGAATGTCTAAGATAGACTTAATGAGTGGGGCTAAGGGTTACCTCTAGCTTTGAATTTTGTTTTAGGATTTATAAATGTCAAATTTAGAATTCTAAAATTAAAATTTCAAATCAAATTAAAAGGATTGATTAGATGGCAAGATATAAAGTTGATTAAATGTATTTTAACTATACTTTTCTTTTATTTAAATGTTAATATTATTATTAAAAATCTAATAATTTTTATTTTGCAAACAATGATATTTAATTATTATCAATAACTTTTTCTATAATGAACACCGCTATATAATTTGATAATTTATGATTTTTGCCAAAGAATTTATATGGTGTTTTGAAATTAAAGTATTTATGGGAGAGAGAAAGTGTAGCAGTAAGAGAGAGAAAGGTTAGAAAAAAATAACATATATTTCATGAATCTTTTTTGCTATAAATCATTCCTTTATACTATATTTTAAATAACTATATAATTAAAAGCATAAATTTGATTTCACAATTTTTTAGTTCAACCTTTTAGTTTCTTATCCAAATTTATAAGGTACTCAAAAGGAACACAAATGATAAGTTACGATCATTATTTTAGTTTTTAAAGGTAATTAAATTTTAATTAATAATATATAAGTGAAGATTTTTTTAACTTTTCTTGACTTAAAGCCTCCTATATCAAATAAAATTGTTCACTAAATTTTAATCATTAATATATTTTTTAATATACATTACAATTTTCTATATTAATTATTAGTTACAACAATATTTTTCTTCTATTTTTAATATATAGTTATTTAGGAATATAATTACTGTAGAATAATAAGTTGTCATTATGATTTTAATTTTAAAAGCTAGGTAACTAAATTTTAATAACTAATATATAAGTTAAAATTACACCACTTGGAAATTTTGTATTTGATGGGGCCTCACCATTACAAAAGTAGTTAGCATTCTCCAAATACAAAAAGGCATCAAGTATACGCCAAAATTAAAAAGAAAATCACACCTATTAGAAAGTTGAGGGACCACTTATTTTCAAATCAAATAAAATCAATTATTCATACCTTTTAAATCTTTCTACAATTATTCACAATTACTACTAAAGATTCACAATTTTGACAACCAGATTATTCCTAAAAAAGAGTGAGATTTCTGATAATGATTTCTCCTTACTGGCACACAATTAGATAACATAACCCATTTTCTCGACATAACTTTTCTAGACATTGCCAATAATATCATTTCAATAATATAAGTTACTGTGTCGTGACAATTATTGATTTAATAATATGAAAATACGCATAATATTATAGAAGTGGAAGGCGTGTCCTTTGGAAAATTGGTAAATGAAGGGCCACCTAAAGAAGAAACACACCACTTAGAAATTTAGTATTTGATGGGGCCTCACCCATTGCAAAAGTTGTTAGCATTCTCTAAATTCAAGAAGGCATCAAGTATCTGTGACGCCCTCAAATTCGGGTCCTTTCGAACCTCGGGTTCGGTCCGCCACGATATTACTATCGTCAAACTATTTATATTTTGTATTCATAACTTAATGAATATAACTTTGCTTATTACAATTTAGAAAATAAATTCTTTCCATTTTCAAGATCTGTACAATGACCCTAAACTTTTATAAGTTTCAAATCTTGGTCATTACAATTCCTGTCTCACATCATATTCGATGTTATAAAAATATGCGAAATAATTTAAATTTTTTCAATCTCCTTTAAAAATAAATCTTTTATTGATATCTTAACTTGAATCAATTACATATCCTTGAATCAATTTATGTTATGATTTAGTCTATTCGAATTATTGTATAAATTTTTACATCTCGATTTGAATTTCCTCTATGTGCCGTCTAGTACAACTTTACAACTTAACATGTATTACACATCGTAAACTACTATCATGTACATCTACTAGAACCTAAACATGGTTCAAGAGCATATATTTAAACAAATGAATCAATCTCCTTTGATACTATTGATCTTTATCAATCAAGTAGCACATAATCTTTATCGTATGTCCTTAACTTGCAAAAGTGGTTATTTGCAAGGGTGAACTCGACAACCAAACAATTGTAACAGTTTTCATGCAGAACATAGCATATAATAGCATATTCAGTTCATGCATTCATAATCAATTAATATTTACTACGCATGTTACTTCACACATAACATGCATAGAGATTTACTTTACAAGCATATCATCAAATCAACTTCCAAATTTCATATATATTTCATATGCATTTCATATATATGCATCAACATTATTATAGCATAATATAGCTCAACTAGCAGTTATCGAATTCATATAACAAATAGGAACTGGAAGACTTGCCTGATTCGTAGTTTATCAACTACGACTTAACTGCTTATAGTTATCCGCACTTCGTGTATTCCTACACAGTTATATAATAATGGATTCATATCCATTAGTCATACATTTCATATGCTCTTAATATAAGAACAAATATTATTTCCTAACTAGGTTTGTAAAACCTACACTTTACTTTCTCATCATACTCTTAGAATCGCTAGATATATATATAGGTATACCTTAACCACTCGTACTTGACATCAACATTCATAAATCTATCACACACTTGACTCGCTATGTGTTCGACACATTTAAAACTCATATAGGTAAGTTCAAACGTACACATAAATGTCTAACTTAGTTGTAACTTCATACCACTTCACCTATCCTATATTTTCATAGCACAAATCAGATGGTAAGACATCACAAATTCAAACAACATATCATTGCTTTATATCTTGAAAATATTTTTTTGGACTTAACATTTGAAAGTCATAATTAACATTCATCTCTATCACATAGCATGCTTCTTACACATTACATAGCATATTGGTCACATATTACAAGTTAAAGAAATCATATAAGCATGCCTCGAACTTCAGATAAAAATTAGAAACTATTCATGACTGCAGGATGGCGCAGTTGCGCCCTGTCTCGGCTTAGGGACGACGCAGCTGGTGTAAGACCCCAAATTTTATGAATAAAGATGATTTTTTCTATGAATATTATTTTTGAATATTATGGAATGAATTTGATATAATATTATAGTTGTGGGTAATATTTATAAATTTTGCAAAGTATGCAAGTTGTTATATAATATTCGATTGGTCGGGGAATATTCATTTTAGCAGGGAATATTTGTACAACGACACAATCATTGGTGGACCCCGCAACAGAATTATTGTTGGATTGAGAAAACGACAAAAACATTTTATAAAAATAACGGCGGAAGTGTTACTGTTAAAACTGTTGAACTACCCGGTAGTAAAAGTATAGTAATACGCGTGGTTGCATAGTAGCACACGGTATTGATTATTGATGCTTACATGAGAAGTCACTTAGTTATACTCAATTATTGCTGCATCATATCTCTCATATTATTGATTAGATTATTGTCATAGTATCATCTGCATTATATGTTATATTATTAAATCAATAATTGAGGCGACAAAGTTATTCATATTATTAAATTGCAATATTTATAATGTCTAGAAGTTCTGTCAAGGAGAGGTTTGGTCACCTAATTGCGCGCCAATAGGGAGAAATCCTTATTAGAAAGCCCCCTCTTTCCAGGGAATAACCTAGTTGTTAAATATTGTGAGTTATAATATTAATGATGAATAAGTTCGTGTTGATTAAAGATGAATTTGATAGTTTCATTGTGTTGAGATTATTTGTGTTAGTAGAAATTGACATCTATTTCGATGATAATTGATGTCTGGAGGTTATATTGTTCAATCGGGTATTTGGGACACTTTTTGTGTCAGAATACTATTCATGAGTTACTATTCACAGAGTACTATTCAACCGAGCAATATATTTCTTTTCGGTCCAAATTATTTTTGGGTAAAATATTATTCCATGAGGAGATGTGCTAATTTTTCAGACCGTTGGTTGAATTTATAATAGTAAATCAATATGGATTGCTGGTTTAAAGTTTTAATAGTGAATCAGTATGGACCGTTGCTTTAAGTTTTAATAGTGAATCAGTATGAACCGTCCGTTTAAAAGTAAATCAATCTGGACCGTTCATGAATTAGTTACTATTCAATCCATTCTCCTATAAATAGAAGCTTATTCCTTCATTATTTCTTACGAATTCACTAAAACTCTAGAGAGAGAAATTATAGAGAGAAAGAAGAAAAGTATTCTGCTACTTCACTACTTCTATATCCAGTTTCTTCTTTATAAGGTAATGGGTATTATTTCTTTTGTATTCATGAAGAGAATTTCTGTTATTCCATTCTTTATTATTCTGTTGGAATAACCTGTATACGCGGGCTACCCTATACTTGGTAAAATTCTTCTGTCATTCCATTATTTTTTATTCTGTTGGAATAACCTGTATACGCGGGCTACCCTATACTTGGTGAAATTCTTCTGTTATTCAATTCTTTATTATTCTGTTAGAATATCCTGTCTGTGCGTTTTACGCCGGACCTGGTTCCGTCTTTATTATTATGTTAGAATATCCTCTGTGGGTGTTTTACGCCTGACCTGGTTCTGTCTTTAATATTCTGTTTGAATATCCTGTCTGTGCGTTTTACGCCGGACCTGGTTCCGTTATTTATTATTCTGTTAGAATAACCTGGCTTTGCGGTCTATCACATGCCTGGTGATTTCTTTTGTTATTCCATTCTTTATTATACTCAGTTGGATAAAGTTTTGACTTCTATACTCCATGAAATTAGTGGAATATCCTTCATATTTGTGCTTCATCCAGTATCTTTTCATGGAAATATTCTTCTGAGCATTCTTGAATTTTACTCTACAAAGAAGTATCATGTTGACAATTTGGACGTTATTAATTCCTAGATAAATTAATTCTTGAACTTGTTTTATTGAATTCTTATATCATTGTCATCATCCTCATGTTTATATTTTATTGAAAGTCATCTATGGCCTGTAGTGCATAGATGGACTTGGTATGATTATGACCAGGGATTATTCGATATAATCATGACCGTAATGTTACAAATGATTGGGTAAAAGTCCTCATTGGCTCGTAGTGCATTGATGGACAGTTGTTGGCATGATCATGACCATTGATGAATACACGAATATCCCTGGCCCGTAGTGCATGGATAATTTGTGGTCGTGATACTAATGAATATCCTTGGCCGTAGTTCAGGGATGATTTGGATTATTTATTAAGATGTCTCGGCGATAAAAGTGATGAAAAATCCTTTTTAAATCATAAAAGATAGTTGATTTTATTCTCTACTTGACTCTTTTAATGGATTATTTATTCCGCTGCAGTTAAACTTGTTGTCTATTGTATTTTATCAGTTTAACATTGTTGAAGGCTGATGATAATTTATCCTGCATTATCTTAGTCATAATATTTCTTACTGGGCTAGTTGAGCTCACCCTTTCTTTCACTGTTCTCTTCAGGAAATGAGAACGTAGCAGGGACTAGTCGGGGAACAGAGTGATGGTCCAGATGATAGCATTAGTAGTCCTCACTATTCTATGAAATAGTATGATAATAATTGTAATGAGGACTTATTTTGAGAGTTGATATTTTCTAGAAGATAATATTTGTATTAAAACTCACAGCTCTTGTTGTATATTTAAGATTGTATTTGTATTCTGTACCATGTATTTGGCGACTCAAGATGAGTGATGTATAACTATTTTGGGGGCGTCACAGTTGGTATCACAGCTTAGGGATATGATCCCTGGCTAAGATGTGAGACAAGAACTAGGAGGGGAGAGACAGGGAGTTCCTTCGCTAGTATGACCTACCTAAGTTTATTTGTTATTTAATTGGTCGGTCAGAGTATAGGCATAATATGTGATATGTTAATTAAACCTTGTTTTGTGGCAGTATTTGAAAATGGCATCCGAGAATGTTGAGAACATCAATGGAGCACAGGATACCGTTGAGTCTCCACAGATCAATAATCAGGATAATGTTCATCAAGAAGGCAACAATCCTAAGGGAAACAACAACACTGACCAAATGATGAACGATGGAATGTTCCGAGGCTTCATGCAATTCATGCAACAGAAACACTGTCAACTCTCGGATGGTCACCGCTAAACAGTTCAAGGAGCTGGGACCACCGGAGTTTTTTGGAGAGCCAAAACCACTTATGGTGGAGACGTGGATAAATCAAATCAACAAGATATTTGATGTCTTGGGTTACTCCGAGGAGCAAAAAGTTCCCTTTGCCACCTTCATGTTGTGGGCAGAGGTAGAACACTGGTGGGAATCTGTAAAGCGTACTCAACCTGCCGCAGTGAAGATGTCTTAGGAGAAGTTCCAAGAACTGTTCAACGACAAGTACTTTCCCAAAAGTATTCGTCACATGACAGAGGTAGAGTTCATTAAACTGGAGCAAAACAACATGACCGTGTCGCAGTACGAAGCCAAGTTCGCCGAGCTGTCCCGATTTGCGTCTCATTTGGTTGATAATGAGGAGAGAATGACACGAATGTTTCTAAGTGGTTTGAAAATCGAGATACGTTAATATCTTATCTCTCATAAACTGTGTTTGTATTCAGATGTTTTTAATAAGGCTCAGTTATTGGAGCGTGATAATGAGTCAACCCAACCAAAAGAGAGTAGCCGGTAAAATGATAATACCAGTGAGAGCAATCATCGAAGCGGGGACAACAAGCGTGGAAGGAATCAACATGCTAGAAATGGTAACCACTTCGGTGGTAATCAGGGCCAAAACAATAAGAATAGACATTTCAAGAAGAAGAAATTCAACAATGAAGGAAAGACGTCAGCACCGACACCCGTTGTTAAGGAAGGAGAACGACCACCTATCATATGTTTCAAATGCGGAGGGGAGGGACATATCAGTCCAAACTGCACGATGCCATCCAAAGCATGTTATAATTATGGAAGAGAAGGTCACCTAGCCCGATTTTGTCGTTCACCGAAGACAAGTTCAGCTAGGATGGAGGCACTAAAGGCCGTCCCAGAAAAGTCAAAATCGGTAGTGCAATGGAGAGCGTTTGTCGTGACCTCCCAGAAAGCAAGGAACCCGAACGAGGTTATCATGGGTAAGCTTATCATAAACTCTAGCGAAGTTTATACCTTATTTGATACCGGTTCTACCCATTCTTTTATTTCTCCTACTTGCGCTCAACGTTTAAAATTGACTCCGGAGAAATTGGACTTTGACTTAGCTGTTGAAACTCCATTGGGAGAAACCTTCATTACATCCACTGTTTATAAGTCTTGTTTGGTTCAAATCGGTACCTTCACATTACCTGTTGATCTTATTTCATTAAAAATACTTGCATTTGACATAATTCTAGGGATTTATTGGTTAACTACTCATCATGTAAAAATTGATTATTTTCGTAAGGTTGTTAGCTTTCATATTCCTAACCAACCTATTATGCGAATTCAAGCAACCAAACCATTAAAATCAATCATTGTCATCTCAAGACATAAAACTATTCGTTTATTGAAAAACGGATGTCAAGCTTTCTTAGCTTATGTCACGGATCTAAACAAAAATACGTCAGTTTTGAATGATATTTCTTTTGTTAATGAATTTCTTGATGTTTTCCCTGAATAAATTCCTGTCCTACCCCCAGAGCGTGAAATTGAATTTTGTATCGACCTTGAACCCGGTACAAAACCTATTTCCAAAGCTCCATATCGAATGACTCCTATTGAACTTCAGGAGTTAAAGATCCAACTGCAGGAATTATTAGACATCGGTTTCATTCGTCCTAGTACGTCTCCTTGGGGTGCTCCTGTTCTATTCGTGAAAAAGAAAGATGGGAGTATGCAACTTTGTATTGATTATCTGGAGTTGAACCATGTCACCATCAAAAATAGATATCCGTTGCCACGTATTGATGACCTGTTTGACCAGTTGCAAGGTGCCAAATTCTTTTCAAAGATTTATCTTCGTTCCAGATATCACCAATTAAAGATTAGAACCGATGACATTCCATAGACGGCTTTCAGAACTCGGTACGGGCATTACGAATTCCTAGTCATGTCTTTTGGATTAACTAATGCTCCTACTGCCTTTATGGATATGATGAACCGAGTATTCAAGGAATATTTGGATCACTTTGTGGTCGTCTTTATTGATGACATCCTCATATATTCCAAAAGCCGTGAAGATCATGACCAACACTTGAGGCTGATACTCCAAAAGCTTCGTGAATATAAGCTTTATGTCAAGTTGAAGAAATGCGAGTTCTGGCTTGAGAAAGTAGCATTCCTTGGGCACGTAGTATCAAGTCATGGAATATCTGTTGACCCAACAAAAATTAAAGCTATTCAAAGGTGGGAGCAACCTAAACTAGTGACCGAAGTACGTAGCTTTCTCGGCTTAGCTGGTTATTATCGGAGATTCGTAGAAGGGTTTTCTCAAGTCGCCAAATACATCATACAGAAAATAAATACAATCTTTAATATACAACAAGAAAGCTGTGAGTTTTAATACAAATATTGTCTTCTAGACAATATCCACTCTCAGAATAAGTCCTCATTACATTTGTTGTCACACTATTTAATAGAATAGTGAGGACTACTAATACCATTATTTGGACCATCATTCCGTTCCCCGACTAGTCCCAGCTACGTTCTCATTTCTTGAAGAGAACAGTGAAGGAAAGGGAGAGCTCAACTAGCCCAATAAAAAATATTATGAGTAAGATAATGTAGAATAAATTATCATTAGTCTTCAACAATGTTAAACTGATAAAATACAATAGACATCAAGTTTAACTGCAGTGGAACAAGCAATCCATTAAAAGAGTCAAGTAGAGAATAAAATCTACTATCTTTTATGATTTTAAAAGTTTTTCATCACTTTTATCGCTGAGACTCAGCTTAATAAATAATCCACATCATCAAATCATCCCTGCACTATAGGCCAAGGATATTATTTAGTATCATGACCACGAATTATCCATGCACTACAGGCCAAAGATAATCGTGTTTTCATTAACGGTCCTGATCATGCCATAAAACAATTCATCTTTGCTCCCTTGGCCGAAGAGAATCCGTAGCCATAATCATACCAAAAACTATCCATCAATGCACTACGGGCCAATGATGATTTTTTCCACATCATTTGTAACATTACGGTCATGATTATACCGAATAATCTCTGGTCATAATCATACCAAGTCCGTCTATGCACTACAGGCCACAGATGACTTTCAACATAATATAAACATGAGGATGATGACAATGATATAAGAATTCAATAAAATAAGTTCAAGAATTAATTTATCCAGGAACTAATAACGTCCAAATTGTCAACATGATACTTCTTTGTAGAGTAAAATTCAAGAATGCTCAGAAGAATATTTTCATGAAAAGATACTGGATGAAACGCAAATATCAAGGATATTCCACTAATTTCATGGAGTATAGAAGTCAAAACTTTAACCAATTGAGTATAATAAAAAATAGAATAACAAAAGAAATCACCATACATGCGGTACTTCGTATAGACAGGTTATTCCAACAAAATAATAAATAACGGAACCAGGTCAGGCGTAATACGCACCGACAGGATATTCCAACAGAATAATAAAGAATGGAATAACAAAAGAAATCACCATGCATGCGGTACTTTGCATAGACAGGTTATTCCAATAGAATAATAAATAACAGAATCAGGTCCGGCGTAAAACGTACAGACAGGATATTCCAACAAAATAATAAAGACGAAACCAGGTCCGGCGTAAAACACACAGACAGGATATTCCAACAGAATAATAAAGACGGAACCAGGTCCAGCGTAAAACGCACAGACATGATATTCCAACAGAATAATAAAGAATGAAATAACAACAGAATTTCACCATGTATATGGTACTTTGCATAGACAGGTTATTCCAGCAGAATAATAAATAATAGAGTAACAGAAGAATTTCACGAAGTATAGGGTAGACCACGTATACAGGTTATTCCAACAGAATAATAAAGAATGGAATAACAGAAGTTCTCTTCATGAATATGAAAAAATAATAATACCTATTACATTATAAAGAAGAGTACTCCGACGGTAGGGCATGGATATATTTGAAGAAACTTGCACTATGCTCAAAACTTTCTTAAACGCTAAAGAAATACGCTCAAGATTATAGAAGAATAATTCTCTCTACAGTTTCTCTCTCTAGAGTTTTAGTGAATTCGTAAGAAATAATGAAGGAATGAGCTTCTATTTATAGAAGAACGGACTGAATAGTAACCAATCCATGAACGGTCCAGATCGATTTACTTTAAATGGACGGTCCAGATTGGTTTACAATGAAATATAATATATTCTATTTATAATCTAAGAAAACGAATAACTTTTAAAAAGATTTTACTATACAAACACTATGCAGGCACTATGCAAATACTATGCATAATAAAATATAATATAATCTAATTATTGTCTAATAAAACAGATAACTTTATAAAAGTATTCTGTTTTATATAAAAAGATTTTACTATTAGCCTAATAAAATGAATAACTTTATAAAAGTATTTTGTTTTATATAAAAAGTTTTTCTGTTTTATTACATTAATAATACTAATAAAAAAAAAATAAGTAACTTCTCACGTAAGCATCAATAATTAATATCGTGTGCTACTATGCAACCACGCGTATTCCTGTACTTTTACTACCGAGTAATTCAACAGTATTAACGATAAAACTTCCGCCGTTATTTTCATAAAATATTTTTGTCGTTTTCTCAATCCGACAATAATTCCGTTGTGGGGTCCACCAATGCTTGTGCCTTCATACGAATATTCCCTGTTAAAACGAATATTCCCCGACCAATCGAATATTATATAACAACTTGCATACTTTGCAAAATTTATAAATACTACCCACAACTATAACATTATCTCAAATTCACACCATAATATTCAAAAAAATATTTCGAAAAAATTTAATCTTTATTCGCAAAATTTGGGATTTTACAATCTCCCCTCCTTATGAAATTTTGCAATCGTTTTTGAACTAAAGATTTGGAGGCATTACTTGTATGGGGAGAAAGTGGAGATCTTTACGGATCATAAAAGCCTCAAATATTTCTTCACTCAAAAGGAACTCAACATGCGACAGCGATGTTGGCTTGAACTGTTGAAAGATTATGATCATATTATCCAATACCATCCTAGAAAAGCGAACGTGGTAGCTGACGCGTTGAGTAGAAGATCATATGCGGGTACGAGTGCGATATTGTCAATACAAAGGCCCATTTTATGTGACTTGCAAAGGATGGAGATAGAGTTAAAGACTCCAGGGACCCATGTGATGATGGAAAATATAAGAAAAGAACCGACTTTAATCGATAAAGTTAAAGCTACTCAAGCTACAGACCTAGAGCTGATGCGTATGAGGAAGAAAGTGTAAGAAGGTGCTATGACGGAAGCAAGAATTGTTGAAGAAGGAATACTTCGAGTCAAGTCTAGACTTTGTGTTCCTAACGACCTTGATTTAAAGTATAGAATCATGATGAAGGTGCACAACACACTGTTTGCAATCCAATCTGGGAGTACCAAAATGTATCGCGATCTTCGTCATACATTTTGGTGGAACAATATGAAGAGAGAGATAGCACTATTTATCTCAAGGTGTCTAACTTGTCAACGAGTCAAGGCGGAGCATCAAGTGCCAAAAGGTCCATTACAACCACTTAAAATTCCAGAATGGATGTGGGAGCACATTACCATGGATTTCGTTACTGGTCTTCCCAAGGTTTCTCAAGGCATAGGTGCGATTTGGGTCATTGTTGATAGATTGACCAAGTCTGCTCATTTCTTACCAATACGAGAAACTTATACACTTGAACGTCTTGCTATTATGTACATAAACGAGATTATAAGATTGTATGGTATGCCAGTATCCATAGTTTCTGATCGAGGCCCAAGATTCACTTCAAGATTTTGGGTAAGTTTGCAAAAAGCTATGGGCACGGATTTACAATTTAGTTCGGCATATCATCCTTAGACGGGCGGACAATCAAAGAGGACTATTCAAACTCTAGAAGATTTATTAAGACTCTGTGTCCTTGACTTTAAAGAAAGTTGGGACAAGTTCTTACCATTAGTGGAATTTTCTTACAACAACAGTTATCAAGCAAGTATTGGCATGGCTCCATTTGAGGCGTTGTATGGAAGAAAGTGTTGTTCTTTAGTATGCTGGGATGAGGTGGGTGAAGCAACATTGTTGGGACCGGAGTTGGTACGTATGACTACGAAAAAGATTCAAACGATCCAACAACGTATAAAAATCTCACAAGATCGACAAAAGAGTTATGCTGATCTTCATCGAAAGGACGCGAAATTCGATATTGGAGATCATGTGTTGTTACGTGTTGCTCCATGGAAAGGAGTTACAAGATTCGGAAAGAGAGGAAAGCTCAATCCTCGATTCATTGGCCCATTTTTAATCCTCGATCGAGTAGGAACTGTGGCGTATAGACTCACTTTACCGCCAAGTATGTTTCGTGTTCATAATATTTTTCATATATCTATGTTACGTAAATATGTGAAAGACCCGAACCACATTATTGAGTTAGAACCGGACGAAATAATGGAAGATTTAACGTATGAGGAGGTTCCTGTTAAAATCTTGGATAAGAAGGAGCATATTCTACGCTCCAAGGTTATACCTCAAGTCAAAGTTTTGTGGAGGAACCACGATGTTGAGGAAATGACCTGGGAGTTAGAATCTGAAATGAAATCAAGGTATCCTTACCTCTTCGACATACCAGGGACGTACCCTAATTTCGAGGGTGAAATTTCATAAGAAGGGGAGGTTGTAAGATCCCAAATTTTATGAATAAAGATGATTTTTTCTATGAATATTATTTTTGAATATTATGGAATGAATTTGATATAATGTTATAGTTGTGGGTAATATTTATAAATTTTGCAAAGTATGCAAGTTGTTATATAATATTCGATTGGTCAGGGAATATTCATTTTAGTAGGGAATATTCGTATAACGGCACAATCATTGGTGGACCCCGCAACGGAATTATTGTCGGATTGAGAAAACGACAAAAATATTTTATAAAAATAACGACAGAAGTGTTACTGTTAAAACTGTTGAACTACCCGGTAGTAAAAGTACAGTACTACGCGTGGTTGCATAGTAGCACACGCTATTTATTATTGATGCTTACGTGAGAAGTCTGTAAAATCCCAAATTTTACGAATAAAGATTTAATTTTTTCTCGAATTTTTTTTTTAATATTATGGTATGGATTTGAAATAATGTTATAGTTATGGGTATTATTTATAAATTTTGTAAAGTATGCAAGTTGTTGTATTATATTTGATTGGTCGGGGAATATTCATTTTAGCAGAGAATATTCGTACAACGGCGCAATCATTGGTGGACCCCACAATGGAATTATTGTCAGAATGAGAAAACGACAAAAATATATTTATGAAAATAACAGCGGAAGTTTCACCGTTAATACTGTCGAACTACTCGGTAGTAAAAGTACAGTAATACGTGTGGTTGCATAGTAGCACACGGTATTGATTATTGATGCTTATGTGAGAAGTCACTCAGTTTTGTTCAATTATTGCTACAGTAGTTGCTGCATAGTATCTCACGTTATTGAATTCAA
The DNA here is from genome assembly GCA_020205505.1 of Panax japonicus. Taxonomy (NCBI): domain Eukaryota; kingdom Viridiplantae; phylum Streptophyta; class Magnoliopsida; order Apiales; family Araliaceae; genus Panax; species Panax japonicus. The sequence goes on from CM035093.1 coordinate 63,109,120, forward strand.
TTATTGTCGATTGTTATATATATATATATATATTATATATATATATATTATATATATATATATATATTATATATGTATATATATTATATATATATATATATATTATATATATAAGTTTTGTTATATTAGTATTATTAATGTAATAAAACAGAAAATCTTTTTATATAAAACATAATACTTTTATAAAGTTATTCATTTTATTAGGCTAATAGTAAAATCTTTTTATATAAAACATAATACTTTTATAAAGTTATCTGTTTTATTAGACAATAAATAGAATATATTATATTTTATTATGCATAGTGTTGTATAGTGTTTTACATAGTAAAATCTTTTTATATAAAATAGAATACTTTTATAAAATTATTCATTTTATTAGATTATAAATAGAATATATTATATTTTATTTAAAAGATTTTGCTTTAAATATGGACCGTCCGATTAAAAGTAAATCAGTCTGGACCGTTCATGAATTAGTTACTATTCAATCCATTCTTCTATAAATTGAAGGTCTTTCCTTCATTATTTCTTACGAATTCATTGAAACTCTAGAGAGAGAAACTATAGAGAGAAAGAAGAAAAGTATTCTGCTACTTTACTACTTCTATATCCAGTTTCTTCTATAAGGTAAAGGGTATTATTTCTTTCGTATTCATGAAGTGAACTTTTGTTATTCCATTCTTTATTATTTTTGGAATAACTTGTATACGGGGACTACCCTATACTTGGTGAAATTATTCTACTATTCCATTCCTTATTATTCTGTTGGAATAACCTGTATATACAAATTACCACATACATGGTGAAATTCTTCTGTTATTCCATTCTTTATTATTATGTTGGAATAACCTGTATATGCGAAGTACTGCATACTTGGTGAAATTCTTCTGTTATTCCATTCTTTATTGTTCTGTTGGAACATCTTATCGGTGCGAATTTCGCCTGACCTGGTTCCGTTATTTATTATTCTGTTGAAATAACCTGTCTATGCAAAGTACTGCATGCATGGTGATTTTTGTTGTTATTCCATTCTTTATTACTCTGTTGGAATATCCTGTAGGTGCGTATTACGTCTGACCTGGTTCCATTATTTATTATTATGTTGGAATAACCTGTCTATGCGAAGTACCGCATGCATGGTGATTTCTATTGTTATTTCATTCTTTATTATTCTGTTGGAACATCCTGTCGGTGAGAATTTCGCCTGACCTGGTTTCGTTATTTATTATTCTGTTGGAATAACCTATCTATGCTAAGTATCGCATGCATGGTGATTTCTGTTGTTATTCCATTCTTTATTATCTTGTTGGAATATCCTGTCGGTGCGTATTACGCCTGACCTGGTTCCGTTATTTATTATTCTGTTGGAATAACCTGTCTATGCAAAGTACCGCATGCATGGTGATTTCTTTTGTTATTCCATTCTTTATTATACTCAGTTGATTAAAGTTTTGACTTCTATACTCCATGAAATTAGTGGAATGTCCTAGATATTTATGCTTCATCCAATATCTTTTCATGGAAATATTCTTCTGAGCATTCTTGAATTTTACTCTACAAAGAAGTATCATGTTGACAATTTGGACGCTATTAGTTCCTGAATAATTTAATTCTTGAACTTGTTTTATTGAATACTTATATCATTGTCATTATCCTCATGTTTATATTTTGTTGAAAGTCATCTATGACCTGTAGTGCATAGATGGACTTGGTATGATTATGACCAGGGATTATTCGGTATAATCATGACCGTAATATTACAAATGATGTGGAAAAAGTCCTCATTGGCCCGTAGTGCATTGATGGACAGTTTTTGGTATGATTATGGCTATGGATTCTCTTCGGCCAAGGGAGCAAAGATGAATTGTTTATGGCATGATTAGGACCGTTGACGAAAACACAATTATCTTTGGCCCGTAGTGCATGGATAATTCGTGGTTGTGATACTAAATAATATCCTTGGCCTGTAGTGCAGGGATGATTTGATGATGTGGGTTATTTATTAAGCCGAGTCTCAGCGATAAAAGTGATGAAAAACTTTTTAAATCATAAAAGAAAGTAGATTTTATTCTCTACTTGACTCTTTTAATGGATTTTATGTTCCACTGCAGTTAAACTTGATGTCTATTGTATTTTATTAGTTTAACATTGTTGAAGACTAATGATAATTTATTCTGTATTATCTTAGTCATAATATTTCTTACTGGGCTAGTTAAGCTCACCCTTTCCTTCAATGTTCTCTTCAGGAAATGAGAATATAGCTGGGACGAGTCGGGGAACGGATTGACAGTCCAGATGATAGAATTAGTAGTCCTCACTATTCTGTTAAATAGTGTGACAATAAATGTAATGAGAACTTATTCTGAGAGTGGATATTGTCTAGAAGACAATATTTGTATTAAAACTCACAGCTCTCTTGTTGTATATTAAAAATTGTATTTGTATTCTGTACCATGTATCTGGCGACTCAAGATGGGTGATGTATACTTATTTTTGGGGGCGTCACAGTTGGTATCAAAGCTTAGGTATATGATCCCTAGCTGAGATGTGAGACAAGAACTAGGAGGGGAGAGACGGGGAATTCTTTCGCTAGTATGACCTACCTATGTTTATTTGGTATTTAATTGGTCGGTCAGAGTATCGAGATAATATTTGATATGTTAATTAACCCTAGTATTGTGGCAGTATTTGAAAATGACATTTAAAAATATTGAGATAAACAATGTAGCACAGGAGACCGTTGAGTCTCAACAGATCAATAATCAGGACAATGTGCAACAGGATGGCGATAATCCTCCTGTAAACAACAACACTGATCAATTGACGAACGACGGTACATTTAAGAGCTTTTTAGAATTCATGCAATATCAGGCGAAGGTGGCTCCTGTTCATAATGCAGGTAAAAATAATGGCAACCAATGGTTGGTCACCGCTAAGCAGTTCAAGGAGCTAGGACCATCAGAGTTTTTGGGAAAGCCAGACCCACTTAAGGCAGAGACGTGGATTAAGCAGATCGCCAAGATATTTGATGTCTTGGAATGCTCTGTGGAGCAAAAGGTTCCATTCGCCACCTTTATGTTGCGTGAAGAGGGAGATTACTGGTGGAAATATGTAAAACATACCCAGACTGACGCACTCAAGATGTCTTGGGAGAAGTTCCAAGAGCTGTTCAACGACAAGTACTTTCCCGAAAGTATTCGTCACATGAAGGAGGTGGAGTTCATCAAGCTGGAGCAAAACAATATGACCGTATCGCAGTACGCCGCTAAGTTTGCCGAGTTGTCTCGGTTTACATCCCATTTGGTCGATAATGAGGAGCGAATGACGCGAATGTTTCTAAGAGGTTTGAAACCCAATATATGTCAATACCTCATTTCTCACAAACTTTGTTTATATTTAGATGTTGTGAATAAGGCCCAGTTATTGGAGTGCGATAATGAGTCAGCACAACCAAAAAGCACTGACCAACAACACGATAATAATCGTACCGGTGATAACAACACAATAATAATAGACCAGCGCAACTGCGCTATGTGGGATCCGGGTAGGCTGTCTGGCGCAGCTGCACTGTGTAAAAGGTCAAGCTGGGCACAGTTGCGCCGTGCACCAGCTACTCCTGATGACTTCTGCTGCTGGCTTTTGATGTGTGTAGATTCATGGTTTTGTTACTACATTTCTTCCTTCCATCATCAAGCCATCATACTTAGCACCATTTACACCAAGAGAGTTGTGACGCCCCCAAAATAGGTATACATCACCTATTCTGAGTCGCCATATACATGGTACAGAATACAAATAAAATCTAAAATATTAAACATGAGTTGTGAGTTTTAATACAAATATTATCTTCTAGACAATATTCAAACTCAAAATAAGTCCTCAATACATTTATTAACACACTATTTCATAGAATAGTGAGGACTACTAATGCTATCATCTGGACCGTCACTCCGTTCCCCGACTAGTCCCTGCCACGTTCTCATTTCCTGAAGAGAACAATGAAAGTAAGGGGTGAGATCAACTAGCCCAGTAAGAAATATTATGAATAAGATAATGTAGAATAAACTATCATTAGTCTTCAACAATGTTAAACTGATAAAATACAATAGACAACAAGTTTAACTGCAACGGAATAAGCAATCCATTAAAAGAGTCAAGTAGAGAATAAAATCTACTATCTTCTATGATTTAAAAGGTTTTTCATCACTTTTATTACTGAGACTCATCTTAATAAATAAACCACATCATCCCTACACTACGGCCAAGGATATTCATTAGTATCACGACCACAAATTATCCATGCACTACGGGCCAAGGATATTTGTGTATTCATCAATGGTCATGATCATGCCAACAACTGTCCATCAATGCACTACGGGTCAGTGAGGACTTTTACCACATCATTTGTAACATTACGGTCATGATTATACCGAATAATCCCTGATCATAATCATACCAAGTTCATCTATGCACAACATGTCACATATGACTTTCAACATAATATAAGCATGAGGATGATGACAATGATATAAGAATCCAATAAAACAAGTTCAAGAATTAATTTATCCAGAATTCAATAACGTCCAAATTGTCAACATGATACTACTTTGTAGAGTAAAATTCAAGAATGCTCAGAAGAATATTTTCATGAAAAGATACTGGATGAAGCGCAAATATCAAGGATATTCCACTAATTTTATGGAGTATAGAAGTCAAAACTTTAACAAACTGGGTATAATAGAATATATGAAACTGCAAATGGATTTTCGCCTGCCATGCGATAATCCACGCATACTGATCATTTCCACAATTTAATAAGGAATGAATACAAAAGATCATTCACCATGCATGTGGTAATCCACATAGACAGGTTATTCCAACATAATAATAAAGAATGGAATAACAGAAGGATTTACCATATGTGCGATAGATAGCACAGACAGGTTATTCCCAACAGAATAATAAAGAATGGAACCAGGTCATGCGTAAACGCACATACAGGATATTCCGACAAAATAATAAAGAACGGAACCAGGTCAGGCGAAATTCGTACTTACGGGATATTCTAACAGAATAATAAAGAATGGAATAACAACATATATCACCATGCATGCGATAGACCGCACAGACAGGTTATTCCAACAGAATAATAATTAGTGGAACCAGGTCAGAAGTAATACGCACCAACAGGATATTCCAATAGAATAATAAATAATGGAATAACAGAAGAATTTCACCATGTATGCAGTACTTCGCATATACAGGTTATTCTAGCATAATAATAAAGAATGGAATAACAACATAAATCACCATGCATGCGATAGACAGCACAGACAGGTTATTCCAACAGAATAATAATTAATCGAACCAGGTCAGGTGTAATACGTACCGATATGATATTTCAACAGAATAATAAAGAATGGAATAACTGTTAGTTCCCGAAGGCACAATAGTTATCTAAAAGGGGGGGGGGGTTGAATAGATATTAAAAACTTTTCTTTGTTTAAAGAATGTTTTGATAAATCTTTAAGCACAACGGAATTATTGAATCTTCAAAAAACCCTTTAGATACCAGATTAAAGAGAGAAAGACAGTTATTGCAGTTATAATAGTTATAAAGACACAGTTGTTTTTAAGTGGTTCGGAGCACTCAAAGCTCCTAGTCCACTTTTCTACTCCTTAAGTAGGAAATCCACTAAGGATGTCTTTTACACTTTTTGAATCTCATAGATTCCTTCTAGACCAGCAATCTAGGCACTTCTAAGTTCACTCTTGAACTCTTCAAGTCCAGCAGACTTGGCTCTTTACAGTTCACTTAGAACTCTTCAAGTCCTTCTGACTTGGAACTTCTTACTTCAGTAGATTGATAGTTGTTGAGTTGTGATTGAGGCGACTCAGTTGCAGTTAAGCACTTGTTCGAAAGAACTGAGTAGCTGAACAAGCTTTCTCCTTTTTCTCAAATCGTAGACTTCAATATTTTGTGTTTTTGTGCATTTTTTTTCCAATACTTGCTTACCTCTCTTATGTGTCTGTATTCTGTATATATGAGATCCTTAAAATCTATCCGTTGAAGTCATCTGATGAAGCATTAAATGCGTTTGACATTTCTGAGCTTTGATGGAGACAATTTTACACATCTTCTGAATTGCATTCTGGCCTACTAACACGACAGACTGCTTTCTCACCTAACACGACAGTCCTTTTCTTAGCTTCTTGACTACGTTTCTTTTGATCAATACTAAGGATATCTTTTGTACCGTTGGGACTGGTGAGAGCTTCAACGTTCAAAGCCCATTCCTTATTTGTTGGAGTCTATCTTCAGTTGAACGATAGGGCTTGATGTTTCTGACACAAGGCAGGTGACACTCGATTATTCAAATTGTAGTGTCTTATCATATTGATGCTTGCTCTTAAGAGTACACTACGCTTTCTTCATGCGACGATTATCACTTGCTCATCTTGCAAACTCTACGTTTCCGAGAGCACACTATGATCTCTGAGTTAGCTCGGCAAACGCTTGGACCACTCTACGATTCCTGGAGAGGCCCTTCAAGGCAGATACACTACGATCTTCTCAGCTCTGCGATCCTGCTTTAACTTCTGCATTCTGTTGATCAGACGGATAGACTACCAGCCTATTTATTTCTTTCTAGCCATAGATCAACCTAACAGATTTGATCTCTTTATCTATATAGGTAAAACACTTAAAGGCTAAGATCAACCTAACAACTTTGATCTATCACTAAGTCCTTGTACATATATTCTTTGAAGGATTTTACATAATCATGAGCTGTTTCATAAAACATTAAATCACAATATGCATTCTTCCAACAATCTCCCCCTATTTGATGTTGACATAACCAAGGAGATTTGTTGTCATGATTATAAAGTTTTATATGTAGTTGCAAAAAAGTAAACATGACTTAGTATTTCAGTGAGTAACTGAAATTTCTAGAGAATAAGCATGAATTTATTGATGTATGGAGACAGATTTTACATTCAAGAATGATTACATCAATACAATTTGAAATTTAACTTATCTCTATTTCTTTGGTCTTTTGCTTCTTGGAGGATTTAAATATTCCTCAGCTCTCCTCTTTCTGCTTGCTTCATCTCTTCTGGCCAGATCTTCCAGCTCACTTGGACTTAGTCTGGGATTGTGATCATGCATATTAATGAATACAGGATCTCCAATTGGCATTCGTAGGCCTGTTGTTGTCACCGCATGAGAGCTGGTAGTTGGCCGTTGACTCCTTAAAGGTTGAGCCATTAAAATTTCCTACTGATCAGATCGTTGAGTCTGATGGCTGGGGCTCGTGGAGTCTGCTAAGTGATTTTCCTTGACCTTAATTGGAAGTGACCTTTGCATCTGCCCTTGCCTCCCTGATCTCCTTGCCCTTTATTCTCCCCCTTTATGTCAGCATCAAGGGTTCGAATGTCTTCCGAGAGGCGAGTGACTCCTTGGACAAGCTCATTGAGTTGACTCTAAGTTTGAGCAATGTCCTCACGATTCTCTTGGATCAAAGCATTAGAACGAGTTTCTCGTCGTTGAAGTATGTCAAGGACAATCTCAGTTTGCTTCATTTGTCCCATGGAAAAGTCTTGAAACTCTTTGACTGCAGTTTAAAGACTTTTGATGCTCTGTATCATCAGATTGTTCTGAGATTCTTGTGTTTTCTGTAATATCAGGACATCATCCCTATGCTTTTTAGCTGCAAGAAAGTGAATATCGTCTCTGTCTTAAATGCTTTAAATCATTTCTTTGATGATCTCTTTGAGTGTTTTAGACAGTTCGGAGCTTAGAGAGCTAGAAAGATTGTTTGCAGCATTGATCATTGATGTCAATCTCAGTTGTATCAGTGCAGTATGATCTTCAAGACTCTCGTCTAGTTCTTTGATCACTTTCTTAGATATAGCTGACAAATCAGCCTTTATGGATAGTTCTGATAGGATTTCATCTAGATTTGGAATTTATGAGGGAGGTGACGTGCTCTTAAATTTATCTTGAATTTATCTTGCAGTGAGTAGAGAGAAAGTTCAAGATTGAAGCATTCATTTTTAGATGAGGAGGGAATATCTGAAGGAGGAGCCTGGGTTTGAATATTGGAGCTTAGTGACTCTACGATTTGTGGTGGATACTCTACCAAAGGGCTAGAGTCAGTGATTGTAGAGGTGGTAGGCTGTGGGAGTAATAGGGAGTGGCTCTTATTTGGTTCCTTAGTTACAGAATTTTGAGATTCTGTAACTGGAAATTGATTTAGTGGATGAAGAATCACTTCCAACCATTGCAGAAATTCATAGAATTGATTAAATGAGGATGATGGCAAGTGATTATTTCTGAAAAGAGTTAGGATAGATAGTACCTCAAGTGTGTTTTCTGAGGAAGAACTGTTGGTGAGAAGCTTCTTGGCAAAATTCAATTTCCCTGGGAATCCATTTGCGAGTACTGAGATATCTGGATACTCTTTGAAACTCCAGAACATGTGATCCCAAGAGTTCAGAATTTGAGCTTGGTAGAAGGGCATCATAGGAAGATATGCAAATAGTTGCTCATAGTTGGCTCTTCTGTGCCCATCAATGGCTACAACTATGATCTCAATCTCATCATCTTCTTCTCTATTTTCACTGGAGGATTCCATTATGTCAATTGCTTCAGGATGTTCTTGCACTGGTTCTTCATTATCTCCTCCAGGAATTTCTTTTTTTACTATTGAGGTGTCATCATCCTCCCCCTCAGCTTGATCATTCTTTTGAAATGTCGATAGCTCCCCCTCAACTGGAGCATCCTTTGGCAGGAGATCTTCAGGCATCTCCTCCTCAGCAGGAGTATCTATTATCATCAGATCTTTTGGTGTCTCCCCCTCAACTGGTTCCTTTTCAGCAGACAGTTCTTTATCTTCCTTCTTTAGAGCTTTCTCATTGATAAGAATATACTTCTTGACCAATTTCCTTCTTGACTTTTTAGGCCGTGCCACAGCCTCAGGACTTTCTTCAGTTTTGTCCTTCAAATCAGCCAATACATTTGATGCAGCTGCTTCCTTATTTGGTTTAGGCTCTATGATCGGAGGAGACTCTACGATCGAAGAGGCTGATGGCTTTTTGCTCTTGTGACTGATCTTACTCATATTTAGCAGCTGAGATATAGTTGCTCTAACTTCTACTGCCTCAGCCTGCTGTTCCTTTCTTCTCAGGATCCTTAGAGTCTCAATACCTGAGGACTTTATAGACTTGTTGGTGGTGGATCCTTGAGGTTCTTCTAAAGTTCTGGCTTTCTTTTTCCCTTTGCCTTTTCTGATTAAAGCAATGGGTTCTCCTTGATTAGCTTCTTCTTCTTCTTCTTCTTCAGTTTCTTTGACAACAGACATATTCCCTGGCACTCCTGTTCCCTTTATTTCACCAGTTCGACCACTGAATTCAGACACCATCTTCATATTTTTAACTCAATTTCTTTTTCAGTTTTCAAACAACTACTGAGTCATTCATCGATTTGGATTTATGGCTTCTCCTTCATCATCCTCAATTAGGTCACCAAGAGCAGCCTGTAGGATAATGCTGATAAATCGTCCGTAGAGCATCTTCTGTGAGCTCTTTGTTTTCTTTGAGCTGATTAACCATTTTCCAATCCACTCAAGTAATAGAGCCTCATAGTTGAGTTGTATTTTTTAACATATGGCAGTCATGAGTTTGAGTTGTACCTCATTTACAGAGTCATGACCTGAGCTCTTATAGCATATGCATTTTCCAACAATATCAGCTAGAAACTCATACCTTTGTGGGAACTCCTTCTTTTTGTATCTTTTAACAGAAGGTGACTTCTTGTGATGCATCTTCTTGAGACCCTTGTGAAAATCCATGACTTCTATGGATGGGTTCCCTTCTGGTTTGAGACCTAGGACTAGGTTGATGTCCTCAGCCTTTAGTTTGATTTCAATGTTCCTGACTTTTACAATGATGGTGTTGTTTTCAAACACACCGTTCTTGTAGAACTCCTTTACCAGTTTTGGGTAGATCAATGTGTCCATACCCAAGGCTTCTTCGATACCTGCCTTCTTTAGTAGCGACAGAGTCTTGTGAAATTGGGGTTCAGCAGTTTTGAACTCATCAAAGCATAGTCTGTAGCCGGAGATAACACTGGAAGCTGCCATTGATTTCTTCGTAGGAAGTGAAACTGACTGAGCTTGCTACTGATTTAGGGTTTCTTCTTGAGAGAAGAAGAGAGAGATGGTCTTTTGAACTTTTAGATTTTAAGCAGATGATTTTAATTTGTACTTGAAACTTCCCTCTCTCTATTTTGCTTAGTGGGACAGATGTCGAGTTTTGCTTGGCTCTACGAATTTTGACAGAGAGGGATTCTACTGAATTTCCCTCAACTCCTTCTGGGATGATATATTCTTTAGTGGGACTACGATCGTTGAGATGGTCCATGGAGTCGTCGAGTTTGTTCTACCATCGTTGAGTCTGTGTATCAGTCGTCGTGTTTGAGCTATAAACGTAGAGTCTGAACTGCGGTCATTGAGTTTGACTGTCAATCGTAGAGTCTGAACAAGTCCTTGTGATGAATCTTTTTGACTTAGCATTCTCCTTAAATTAAGGTAGCTCAGGAAGGGCCAACCTCTTGAATGAAACAAGGGTTATGTTTGTCCCTGAGGCACTTATCAGAGAGAATGCTTTGATTTATGCTTGATCATCATAGGGTGCTCCTTTTGTTTTGTTGATGTAGCTCTGCTATCGTTGAGTCTGCGCTGCGATTTGAGTCTTCACTGCGATCGTTATCATTCTATGACACTTTGGCTCTACGATCGTGGACTTCCTTTGATCATGTCTTTGATTTCGGACATAGCCCTTAAATCTGTATGGTTAGCACAAAATAGAGCATAATATTTCAGGTTTGCAAGTTAAGTATGCCTAGCTCACTTATCAATTTGTTGAATCTGGATTCATCTAGAGGTTTTGTAAAAACATCAGCAAGTTGATTTTCAGTAGGAATATATTGTTAAGATATATTTCCATTTTGTACATGATCCCTAATTAAGTGATATCTTATTTCTATATGCATAGTCCTAGAATGCATTACAGGATTATGAGTTATAGAAATTGCACTTGTGTTATCACAATGAATAGGTATGGATTTGAATTCAAACCCATAATCTGCTAGTTGATTTTTCATCCATAGGATCTGAGCACTGTAACTGCCAGCAGCAATGTACTCAGCTTCTGCAGTTGAGGTAGATACTGAGTTTTGCTTCTTGCTAAACCAGGACACAAGTCTGTTACCTAGTAGTTGACAAGTGCCACTGGTACTTTTTCTATCTATTTTGCAGCCTGTAAAATCAACATCTGTATATCCTGTTAGCTCAAATGAGGATTCCTTGGGATACCATAACCCCAAGTGGGGTGTACCTTTGAGATACCTAAAAATCCTCTTAACAGCAGTTAAATGAGATTCTTTAGGGCTAGCCTGAAATCTAGCACAAATGCATGTTGCAAACATTATATCTGGTCTACTGAAAGTTAGATATAAAAGAAAGCCAATCATACCTCTGTATTGAGTTGTATCAATACTTTTACCTTTTTCATCTTTGTCAAGCTTGGTTGCACGAGCAATTGGGGATTTCATGGGAGAGGCAGATTCCATGCCATACTTCTTAAGAAAGTCTTTAATGTACTTGGTGTTAGGTTTGTAATATTCATGAACGCAATCAAATTGCACAAAATTATGCGGAAGCGTGAAAAATCAGAGTTTTAAAATTTTACAAACCATAAACCCGGATCACCCTTTATGCACAATTATTAATTAAACGAAAAGATAAAGAATAAAATCATACCCTTGAAGATCCGAGCTTCCTCAGGTACAAGTTCACCTCCGATCCTTTTCGCGTTCAACTTGAATCCACCGGGTTTGGTTCCTTCCTTTGATCAACGTTAGCCACCCAAGTGTTTGGCCTCTAGAGGTGATCCACCAAGGAAGACAAAGAATTCAAGAAGATGGGTATTTGGCTCAAACCCTAGTTTTCTATCTCTATAGAAAAAGGGGCGTACTCTCCAACAATTGGAATCACGTATGTTGGATATCTGATATAAGACTCCTCTTATAAAGATATCAAGTGACCCTATTAAAATAATGTATTATTTATTTAATTAAACTCCTTTAGTTAAATGGGCTCCCTAATCCTATTAGGGATAATTAATTAAACTCTTTTAACTAATTTTCCCTCCTAATCCTATTAGGAATAAATGAGAGTACTTATATTAAATTAATTTCTAAACTCTTTTAGAAATTAAAATAATAATAATTGTAATAATATTAATAAGACTCCTCTTATTAATTTATATTTAATATTTCTAAAATATTAAATAATAAATATTAAGCTATTTAATTTATTCTATCACCATAGATTAAATTAAATATACTTAACATATTATTACGATTATGCCATTAACTTCTTAAATAATTATTCTTCCTTTTATGGTGTGACCCTTTAGGTTCTCCATATTAAACCGGTTGTGAATAAATCAATTAGAACAATTCTAATCTTATTTAAATAAATAAATTAGATTAATAATTTATTTAAATAAATAATATTTATTCTACAATAGAGATAAGCCTCCCTAGCGATCAACGACTTTTCAGATAATATAGATTTCAACATCAATCATAAAAGAACCTTTGAGTAAATAGTTACCGTACAATTCAATCCTTCCACCATACAATGTCCCAATTAAATATAAGACATGGAATTACTGTCAAGTCTTATTTTATTTAATTTTATGTATTTTGATTCTTAAATGCACAACCCCAAATAATGCAAATTAGAAACTCCTTTCTAATTTCATTCTGCCTTGGCCAAGGACTACTGGGTTGTCATTTATCGAATCACATAGGACATTTTCTTCTTTTACTAGAATTGGTAGATTCTTTATTGATCATACATTATCTCCATGTACAACTTATTATACCCAAGCATACTCTTTGATATACCCTAAGGGTCTTAAGGAATAAGTCAAAGTATAACTCATCATACACAAGATACTATGATGATCTTAAGTCCAAGGATCACTTGTACTACTATCACTACAGGAATTCCTATTGACAGGCAAGTAAAACTCCATTAGGTATTCCTTAGCGAGTCACGTTCAGTGAACTTATTCTCTAATAAGCACCTACATACTTGCTTTAGTGTCTCCACACAAATGATCATGAGATCAATCATCCTCATCCAATGAGCAAGCAACGTATGTACCAATCTATCCGGATTCACTAATCCCCAATTTAGTAATCCAACGATTGGGACTATTTTAGTTTTAAGCTTTCTAAGAATTTAGATCTCAATAGAATGATCATCATCATTATTCTAAAAGCATTGCTTAAAACTATGGGTTTATCACATATTATAAAATAACATCATGTAGATAATTAAAAGCCTTTAATAAATTAATACTTTTTATTAATAAATGAATAAGATTGTTTACAAAGTATATGCTTTATCATCAAACATGATTGGCTTGTGTGCATACTACTTTCAATCTCCCACTTGCACTAAAGCCAATCGCCATGATATCGCATACCCTTCTTCTCTAAGTGACGATTATCCTGCTGTTGGATAAGCTTTAGTTAATGGATATGTAATGTTGTTCTTGAGAGTCCACTATCTCTATAGTGATTTCCCATCTTTCAATGATTCTTATAATCAAATGAAAGTACCACAACACATGTTTAGATCCAAGATGAGACTTAGGAACTATTCCTAGTTCTATAATGAACTTATCATCCTAACAATCAACTTGTAGCTTCATTTATAGCTATATACTTTGTCTTTATCACTAAACTAACAACTCTTTACTGTTTGGAACCTTTCCAATTCACTTCACCACCGTTCAAGGTAACGATTTACCTTAAAGTGGATTTTCTGTCGTCTTGGTCTGTCTGAAAAAACTTGAGTCTGTTAAGCCCTCTAGTTTTAATTCAGGCCTACCATGTATTATGATCACATCCTTAGTGCCGGTTAAGTACTTTGAGATGTTTTTCACTGTCTCACAGTGAACTTCTCCAGAATATGACTGATCAACATCAGGTCGCGTATATTTCATTGCATACATGATTGTCACTCATGCGATCTCTCTTTTAGGAGTCTATGGGGACTATTAAGAGAGATACACTCCATGGCTCATCAACATGAGACATCCCATGGAGTTTGCCATGCTAAACGACTTTAGCATCAAATGAATATACGTTCCTTGGGTTAAGCCGAGAATTCTTTTAAATCTATCTATATAGATTTACATCCCCAATTAAGATACTCTTCCCAAATCATTCATGGAGGAATGTTTAGACAACTTTATCTTTACTGATTCTAGCATTGGCATGTCATTCCGTATCCGTATTATATCAACATATAATACCAGAAATGTCACGACGCTCCCACTGACCCTTTTGTACACACTAGGTTCATTCTTGTTTTTTATAAAATCAAACTTTTTTGATTATCATATCAAAATGAATGTTCCATTTTTGAGAAGATTGCTTCAATCCATTTCTTTGAGTGTCTACAACTCTTACCCCATCATATATAACTGGATCATCATCTTCTATGATACGTACCTCATCATCATCATCCATGATGAATCCATACCTCCCAGGTATCTTCGGAACTATTCCAGATTTACGATTCGGTTGTGGTACAATAGGTCTATCTATAGGTTCCTCTTATTTGACTTGTAGTGTTTTGTGGTTCTTGAACTTTTCAAGATGTATTATCCTCCCACTAGCCCTTTCAATGATAAACACCTTTATGTTAGAAGGCAGCATGTTTCGCAACAAACACCTTTTGCTAAGTAGGATTATAGAACATATGCCCTAAACTTACTTTAGGATGTCCCACAAATCTGTACTTGTCAAATTTTGTCCCAAGCTTATCCTCTGAAACCGTTTCACATAAGTTGGACAACCCCTTATCTTAACATACTTAAGATTATGAATCCTCCCTGTCCATAACTTTTATGGAGTCTTGGGGCCAGATTTTGAGGTTACCTTTTCGTAGATATGCAGCCTTTTCTAGGACATTACCCCAGAAGGATACTGGAATGTCGGTAAAATCATTATGGACCGCACCATGTCCAACAAGGTACGATTTTTCATTCAGATACATCAATCAATTATTGCGTATTAGGATGTGTCCATTATGAGAAACCATTTGAGATGATCTAAAAACTTATTGCACAAGTATTTATTCCTTGATCTAATCAAAGAATCTTAATACTTTGTCAATTTGTTTCACTTCTGAATTCTTTGAACCTTTCAAATAATTTACACTTGTATTTCAACAAATACATACATTCAACTCTTTGAATGATCATCTCCTTTTCTTATATTAGTTTGTTCAATTTTCAAAAAATATATTTTTCACGTAAGTCAAGTATACAAAATCCATTAAGTAATATTTCAGTTCTATACAAAACATTATTATTATAAATAGAACAACAATTATTCTTAAATATAATACCAAAGATTTCATTGTCCAACAATAAAATGGAAATAATGTTTCCAACGAGAACTGGAATACAATAACTTATTGACTTAATAGACTTGCCCGTAGGCATTGCTAAACTATAAGTTCCTATGGCTAATGCAGCAACCTTTGCTTCATTTCCCACACATAGGTTTACTTATATTTGTTTAGCTTTCTACTTCTACTTGGTCCCTTCATAAATCTATATTTATGATAACCAAAGTCGGTATCCAATACCCAAGTAGAACCTTGACTTAAAAAAAATTATTTTAAATCATGAAAAAATTTGTATTTGTAACCGAAACTTCACTAAGCTTCTTTGGTTAGCCTCTGCAAGATGTTTTTCACAGTTTCTTTCCAGTGTCCAGGCTTATTGTAGTGGAAGCAAACTCATTTGCTATCCGTATCAGCTTTGTTCTTATTATCCTTTGTTTTTGCCCTTTCTATTTACCTTCTTAGAATCGTTCTTCTTTTCAGAAGATCCTTTGGCCCCTACCAGTAAGACTTGGTCTTTCTTGGTTGGAAAGTGACTCTCAACATTTTTCAACATGTTAAACAAATCAGCGAGGCTGATATCTAGCTTGTTCATATGAAAAATTCACAACAATTGTGAAATGAGTCCGAGATTGAGTGCAAGATCAAATCTTGGCTCAACTCTCCATCCATGACAAAACCCATTGTCCTAATTGATCAATCAAATTGATAATGTTAAGGACTTTTATCTGTACTATAGTGCCATTGGCCATTCTAGATCGGAAGAGCTCCTTAGATATCTGATAATTATCAGTCCTACTTTCCTTACCATCAACAACTTGATGTGCAGGAATATAGTAAGAGAGCATCCATAGTTTTATGCTGACGCTGAAGCTCGTTACTCATGGATGCGAGCATGATGCATTGAGCCAACTGTGCATCATCTTGCCACTTTCTAAAAGTAGCAATCTCTTCCTCAGAGGCATTGTCTACAACCATTGCAGGGATAGGCGTATTAAGGACATAAGATAGCTTTTCAGCTATGAGAACTATTCTCAAATTCCTTAATCAATCTGTTTAAAATAGTCCGGTTAAATAAGCATCTAATATGCTATGCAGTGATAGTAATTTAGACATTGTAAAAATCTGTAAATGAATTTGTAATTAACAATATTTTAACATACATTCTTTTATTAATTACCAAAATAAATTAGGTCTTGTTTTAAATTGGTATCTCCCACTATTTTCTTCAAACTATATTACCCTCAATATATATAGTTCGGCAATATCTAATTAAAGATATGCTAGTGAGAATAAGGATCCCATTTCAAACGTATATAGCCTTGTGTGTGCACAACAAACTATATATAAATAAATAGGTAGACAACTCTTGTCAATTACATCAACTATATAACTCCTTGTATTTTGCCTCTTAAATCATAATGGTCAAGTGTGTGCACATCCAAACTAAAATGATTTAAGTTAAGTCAGACCCAGCATTTCCATATAAGTGAAGAGAAAACTACAGCCCTTGTGTGTGCACAACAAAGCAGTAATGTTCAATTCCTTATAAACATCATATGTAATAAAAACAACATCTTAAATATTTAATACTTGCCTTGTGTGTGCACAACAAACTCATATTAAATATTCAATACTCTATTGTTTCTATCATGCTAGAAGGCGACGTTCAATATTCCAAATATCTTTGAACGTTACAACTTAATATAAAATATTTGAGGGGTTTGTTATTAATTTGTCTCATCTTGTTTAGCGCGCATGCACATATATATATAAAATACGCGTCATATTAATAAACATGCGAAGCATGTTTGCATAATATATAATATATATATATAATAAGCATGCACATATAGAACACTATATTCTACCCGGATTGATTATGGACTTTTATTCTAGTTTGGTTCACTTGAGCCACCAAGTGAACCAAAAGGTCAAACCCTAGGGGTGCAAGAATTAATATTTAAATATAGCTATTACATTTAAACACGGGCTCCATTACAAACGGGTCTTCACGCGCTCCTTGTTCCTTGAACTCCAATTCTTCAAAATTAATTCAAACTATTCCTATTACAAAATTATTTAAAATAAATAGAAACCTTGATCAGCAGTCAAGGGGAAGTACATAGGAGGAAGATAGAATTTACATTAAGAAAAATTAGAGAAGACGAGGTACGCAGACCCCATTTAATAAAACTCATACATTCATGCATCCAACTAAAATAAAACCCAATCACATTGGTCAATAGTCCATAATCAATCCCATTTATTATCATACAATCACCATATGCATCAATAAATAACATTCATCTTATGAATAATAAATATTTAATATATATATTGATATCATTTAATGGGCAAATTTTGTTAGTATAAAATCTAATTTTGAATCAAAATAAACTCCTTTATTTTAATTCAAATTTAAATCAAAATAAAACTATTTTATTTTAATTTATCCAATTTTGAATAAAATAAACTATTTTATTTTAATCAAAATCTTTAATCAAAATAAACTCTTTTATTTTAATTAATTATGGAATCCAATTCCATGTAAAAAAAACTCCTTTATTTAAGGAAATACGGATTTCTTTCCTATTCACAAATAAACTCCTTTATTTTGAGTAATATGAAATCATATTTCATATCTAAATAAACTCCTTTATTTAAGGAAATTAGGATTCTCTTTCCTATTCACAAATAAACTCTTTTATTTTGAATAATATGAAATCTTATTTCATATTTAAATAAATTCCTTTATTTAAGGAAATTAGGATTCTCTTTCCTATTCACAAATAAACTCTTTTATTTTGAATAATATGAAATCTTATTTCATATTTAAATAAACTCCTTTATTTAAGGAAACATGAAATCCAATTTCAACTCTAATTAGTTATCATGGAATCAAATTCCAACTCTAATTAGTTAGCATGAAATTCTAATTTTAAAATTAAAATAAACTTTTATTTTAAAATTAAAATAAACTTTTTATTTTAAAATATTAAAATAAATTTTTTATTTTAAAATTAAAATAATTAAGATTAATATATATACCGTTATATATATATAATATATATAACTATTATATATAATATATCTATAACTATTATAATATTAATAATCTTAAGCTTCCTGAATCATAAAACTCCATGTTCACGTGACCATGAAGAATCTCCCGAGTCCCTCCTTTCCTTGCCACGTTAATCAGCTTTATTAAAAAAAAATAAAAAAATCAATCCAGATTTTCATCTTTTTCCCTTGCCACGTGAACTGCAGGAGAAACCGAAGCAAAAAAAATTGTGGACTCAGCGAAAAAGAGATTACGTGACTGCTTCCCTTGAAATCCTTGCAAGTCCTTACCGAAGTAATCATATAAGGACACAACGAAACAGTAATTAAAAAAAAATAGTTCGCCATTTTTTTAAAATAAATTTTATACAATAAAATTATGCCCAATTAAATTGTTCTAAACACATATCAATATACATATCAAATCTGAACAATTAATAATTCGCATAAAGGTTTGACTCTGATACCGCTGTTAGGTTTGTAATATTCATGAACGCAATCAATTGCACAAAATTATGCGGAAGCGTTGAAAATCAGAGTTTTAAAATTTTACAAACCATAAACCCGATCACCCTTTATGCACAATTATTATTAAACGAAAAGATAAAGAATAAATCATACCCTTGAGATCCGAGCTTCCTCAGGTACAAGTTCACCTCCGATCCTTTTCGCGTTCAACTTGAATCCACCGGGTTTGGTTCCTTCCTTTGATCAACGTTAGCCACCCAAGTGTTTGGCCTCTAGAGGTGATCCACCAAGGAAGAAAAAGAATTCAAGAAGATGAGTATTGGCTCAAACCCTAGTTTCTATCTCTATAGAAAAAGGGGCGTACTCTCCAACAATTGGAATCACGTATGTTGGATATCTGATATAGACTCCTATTATAAAGATATCAAGTGACCCTATTAAAATAAGGTATTATTTATTTAATTAAACTCCTTTAAT